>CM023484.1:69353967-69629143 GCA_013339685.2 Hyalomma asiaticum
GGCGGCTTAAGCCTGACGCTGACGCCTGACGCGTGACAAGGTTAGACTAAGAGGAGCTTCGCCCCTCAAACAAACAAAAAAAAAAAACTTCGGATCCACTGGGCACCGAACGCTGGACCCCTCGCTCCGGAGCACGCTCGGCCACGACACAAGCGTTGCTAAGACTCCATCGGCAAGGCATTTATATCGTTGGGATCGCCGCCAGAGGGACGCTGAGGAGATAACACCGATGTGACGATGTTCTACGTGGAGCGTGGCGTGCGGCGCGTTTGCGCTCGCTGGCCTTTACTGACTGCGGGCCGAGACGCGGCCATCTCTCCCACAATATGCATACTTGCATATCTGCAAAATTCGCAATGTTGACATGTATGTGATGGATTCTGTGCCGTGCGGAAGCGCCGGGCGAGCTGCGGTGCCTTCTTCATCGGCGACTTTTGATGGTGCATCACCACTTTGTACTTCGCCCATTACATTGCAGTAACTCACAACCTCAACTCCACGAAAGCAGACGTACAATAACAAGTGTGGTATCACGACAATTACACGGATAGGCGACTCGAGAGCTTGCCAAGGGAAAGAGCGCGATGACAATGCGGCCAGGCATCGCTATCGCGCTGAACTCTCGAGGAGAAGCTTAAGAGAGAGAGAAAAGAGGAGAAAGGCAGGGAGGTTAACCAGATATTAGATTCCGGTTTGCTACCCTGCACTGGGGAGAAGGGGAGGGGGTTAGAAAGATGACAGCCGAGAGAGGGTACAAGATTCAAGACAAGCACAACAAAAAACACGCGCACACACATACACACACACAAAGAACGTTCCACTTATAGACGTTCACGAAGGCCGGTAGATGTCAAGAAGCGCAGTAGCGCTTGCATGGCCTTCTTCTGCGACGTAATGTCTAGTCGATGGCGTAGGATGCCTTCTTCCGACAGTGGTTGGTCGTCCAAGGTTCGCACTTTTTCAGTGGCCTCGGAATACCTTCTAACCGTCTTGAGAATAGACGAGCTCGTTTTTGTTCCCCTTCTTGTTTGGAGTGTATTCACTTTCCCTCCTATTGAACTTCTCAGATTGAAGAACATCACCAGAATAATAAACTTCTTATTTTCGCTTCCAAAGAACATTCTGTATCTTTTTTTTCTTATCACCGAGCTATGCGATCGCTTTTCAGACATCGGAAACTTCAAAAATTTCAGCCAGCGGCATATATAGGATTAAATAAATGAAGGCTGGAGGCGGGGGATTCGGAATGATTTGTGCATAGTGAAAGCTTCCTCCTATTTAAAAAAAAAAGATTACTGCCGTGGCGTACTAATGCACCAAGCGCAAGAGGCAGCGTGCATCTATTCCACTGGATCATCCGAGGAGCTTTAATATCTCTTGCTTATCACCTTCGTGTTATGTTCTGTGGCTGTGCTCGTCTCTTGGTGTTGTTTCATCGTGTATAAATGGTAAACGATCTCACCCACGCGATTTTGTTGCTTCAGAGATATACTGAGCCGCTTTAGAAACGGTACAGCAACGTCTATAAGTTAATATAGCGGCGAATGTGCTACAAATTTCACATATTTGCAAAAACATACAGGTGGATGACCTCTCTTAATGGACCTACGCTCTTGAAACTTTCAGAAATTGAATTTGAACTTAAGAGATGTCCATCTTGTCCAACTTGCAACTATTATAGAGGCCTCTAGGAAAGAATGGCCTTAGATAATTACTGAAGCTAGGCGGAGAGTACGCTTCCTTTTTGACACTACTGTGCATGGAAAGCTTGTGCAAAAGTAGGTGAAACAAATCTTTCACTCCTTATAATACTTGGGTAACATTTCTCACATCTATGACAGGACAGTAGGCAGAACGGCGGTGCCGCTTGCGTGTTTGAGTGCGCTCTCCGAAGCCGAAGGGCTTGCAATGAGCTTGCGAAGGGCTTCATAAATAGGCTTGCAATCGCCTTCGGTGATTGCAATCTAATTTATCGCAGTTCTTCAGGTATGAGCGTGTGTATCATCGTGCGTAGGTCCTGTACCACAGAATTTCTAAATCGATGATCCAGCCTGTGGCATGTACTGTTTTTGTTCTAACCACGGGCTTGTTCAAAGTCGAGGTTGTGCCATACATCGGATAATCTAGCTGCAACACAGGAGGGAAAAAACGGACCCGCTTTTGCCCTCGGCCCCATTACACCTTGTCACGCTCAATCCGCTTTTGCCCTCAGCCCACTGCTACGCGACAGCGATTACGCGAAGGCCAATCCGCGATACGGCGTACAAAGGCTTAGCTCGAAGTGGTGGGTTCGGTGGCGGAACCGCGGCTGCATTATTATAGGGCAAAATATGCAAAGAAAGAAACAAAGAAAGAAGGAAAGAAAGAAAGATGTGTATGAGTGTATGGTGCGTGATCACATACGGTCAGTAGTTGACGATGAAGGGTGGTATGACCAACGTAACTGATACGCCATGACATCCCTAACTTGACGATTCGGTCAGTTGCGTGACAATTACAGATAAAAGAGCAGCTTCGCTGCTACGGCGGTGCTCACGGTGTAATACTGGCTTGAGGTTTTTTTTTTTTTTCTGTCAGAATCTACATGCCATCAGGCACTTCGCAACTGGGCATAAACACACCTCAACCAAGCACGTAAGAAAACTGAGCGGGAAGCAGGATCTTATTTGAAGACCCGGTATTTCACTCATTTTGTTATTGCTTGTCCATCATGGAGTCCTCTCCTAAAGTGTTTCATAGCTCCTATATCTGAGCAAAAAATGTGCAACTAAACTTGCCCACAAGGCATGTTTTTTTCCCCTTCCCAAACTTGCCCATAATGCGGCATTATACAATGCTTCTGTTTGCGCAGTGGTCATTCGTCTTGGCCTTTGTCTCAACGCACGCAGGCAGCTCACGTATCGTGTAGTTGCCCAAGCCGACTCGTTTTCAGAAGGAGACTTCAAAAGGAGTAATGCCAAGGCACCGAGCTGAAACTTGTTAAGGAGCAGACGCTGGAAAATTGGCTTTTGCGCTCGAACACTATCGCTGAAGCGCATACCGAAAATAACCTCCTTCCTTTTTTGGCTGCCAACGAGCCGCGTACTAAAGAAGAATGAAAGAAACGATAAACGTTCTTGCGAAACGCTTACGGAGATGCTTATGCTTTGAAATAGGTCACCCCGGTAAGAGTTCAGTCTGTAAGTGCACCCACGAGGCCTTTCGGACTGCCCGGTGATAAAACGAGAATACAAGAAGGTTACTAGAGCATAGCGTAGTGACCATTCATTCGTCCAGCTCCCGAAGAGCGTAAGCAGCGTATAAGCGAAATGGTTTTTCGGAACATCATAGGAGGCATCTGACTTATTCATTGTAAAAGTATGGTAGCAAGATGCTGCGGTACGTGCGTTGAAATATGCAACACTGGGCAATCGAGTCCCGGATAGATCGGCAGGAGTTCGACCTCATAGTACGTTTTTTTCCCGGCGGAGCACAAATAGGTCGATCGTATGCCTTAAAAAATGATCTCGCGGGTTATGTTAATACGCGATGAGTGGCCGAAAAGACGGGCATGGTGCGTTTTTAGTGGACATCGTTGGTGGTGGACCGTACTGTATTCGCAGCAGCGGCTATCCACTTGCATCTGAAAGCACCTTGTATCGAGAGATTGATCTCAACACCTCCTCGATAAACGAACCGTAAGGCGCGGACGCACGCACGCACGCACGCACGCAAGTTTGCATCCCTTTATTCATTAGTTTATTTAGTTTTGATTTACCGTAACCGCATGGTACGCTCCTATTGCACCCGAAAGGCCCGACTTCGATTCCTGTCCCAACGTGGTTTCACCTCACAATTTCATCTCAGTAAAATTGCTCTACCTTGTTTGCAGGTGCTGCTATGAACGATTTGGTGCCAATACAGGCATTGCGCGACGTGTATAGTATTGTTCTTGAAGTGGGATTTATCGCTGTTGTTCAGCGCTGTTTACAACAGAATTTCTCCCACTAATGTAATAACTTCGCAAGAAATATTGACATTTCCTTCTTAAAGTTATTCGACAAAATCAGTAATTGAGTTTCATAGTAGTTCCTTTTTTTTTCAGAGAGGAGCGTAATAGTTTGGAGCAGCCGTCGTAAAATCGATAGGTCGTTCCTAAAAGCGATGGCATGGCTTGATGATCGGTTCTACCCATGCTCTTGTTTACGAAGCGATTGGTTTTAAGTGGATTGAGAAATATTATCAAAGGCTGTTCCGAGAGCGGTTTACCTTGACGCTCCTGGTAAGGGTCTATTTTTGCATGAGCACAGGAAGCACATGCGAGATCTATTTGCCTATCGACGAGCCAAACATTGTTTAATGGTTACAAATGATGCTCGTTTTTGTGTATACCCACCGTGCTCCTCTCGGTGACATGAAACGCCTGGCCGCTATAGAGCACACGTGCACGTACGGCGACAGTTTCTGTAAAGTGTGTTCTTTTGACCAATGTTCTGGAGGGAAATTAATGGATTTTATGAGACATGCATAGCAAGAGAATATAAATGATTCTTTTTTCTTTCGCTAAAGACGGTAGCATTGATTAGATGTCGTCGATAAATCTATCTTTGCTACATGTGCATTATATCCCGCTGGCACCTACACAAGTTCTTTTAAAATAAAACACACTATCGTCGCTCATAGAGCAAGCCCCTTTCCGAAACTCCTACGCAAATGGCACTGAATGGCGGCAACGTCCTGCGAACTGCATATTCTCGCCTACGAGGCACTTAAGAGCACCGCCTGGGCTACGTTTATAATAAAGCGAAGGGTTCGGTTCAAATTGAAGCCTTAATTTTTAAAGGTGACGCCAATATGAGTTCAAGGAGGACCTGTTTGAAGGGTTCTTGTCCGTTTAAGGCAGCTGCTCCTGAGAGCGTACAGAAAGCGCTGAAAGCAGTCTATTTAAGAAGTAGAGAAAACACGCGAGAAGAGCTCGTGCTGTCGTCGTGTAAGGCACTTAAAGGGCATCGTAAAAGGACAGCGAGGTTGACGCCCGTATATGAATTCTGATTACGCGTGAAACGATCTTTTTCGTAGTCCTACACTGATACTGAGGCGTCGTTCTTGAGTTCCCCCTAGTTCTGGAATGTGTAGCCTTGAACGAAGCCTAATGCCTTTTAGACACCATGCAGGCAAGTTGTATAGGTCTCAGTTCACGCACTGTGGGAGGAAGATTTTACGCGGCCTAATCGCTCAGTAGGAAATCCTGCAGATCCCATACTGTGTGGGAATATTCGTCATGCGAACCACTGAGCGTGGGAATTGCCTAAGGCGAATCGTGAGGGCCGCCGCCACGGTGGTCTAGTGGCTATGGTACTCGGCTGCTGATCCGAGGGTCGCGGGATCGAATCCCGGCCGCGGCGGCTGCATTCCGATGGAGGCGAAATGTTGAGGCCCGTGTACTGTGCGATGTCGGTGCACGTTAAAGAACCCAGGTGGTCAAAATTTCCGGAACCCTCCACTACGGCGTCTCTAATAATCATAGCTGGTTTTGGGACGTAAAACCCCAGAAAGCAAGCAAGGCATTCAGCGGAGTGTTACGAATAGGGCGAATTCCGCCCTTCTGCCAAGGAGCATGACTGGGTGCATACTTAAAACACGGGCTAACCAGGAAACTCAACTGTACCGTGGCGACTGAATGGTATATGCCATGGCACGGCGTATTGTTGGCACTGACGTTAGTGCACCGAACGGAGGCCCGTGTTCTCGAAGAGAAATGCGCGCTACTTTGCGCTGATGTGCGTATCGTGAGCACCGTTCGTTACACTATTCCTAAGGAATCGAGCAAAGTTGAACAAGCACATTCCGAGTTATGGTAGAACATATGCATCGTTTGTTACATTGCTAAGCAAGCCCTTAAAACACATGATAAGCGCAATTCACCTTACAGAAGCACCATCATCACATCTGCTGATGCATTACGTTTATTATATACGATGTTTACCATAACGGAGTATACGCCGTAGCGTAGTGGTAGCGTGCCTGCTTGGCACCTGGGTGACCCAGGGTCGATGACCGCCAACAGCTTGGTAGGTTGCCTCCGAATATTCGTTCGTCTGTCTGTGTTACGCCTACATTACAATCCTATGCTACTATAAACAGTATGCCTTTGTTGCTTTTCGACTCGGGGCGTTCTAATGGTATGATAAATCCACATTTTAGTTTTTTCATTGACGTATGCTGCATAAACTCGAATAAATAAAACACCAGTGGCACATGCCCGAATACTATACGGGCCAAGCACTACGGGATCGAGCCATACGTGATTGCAGTATCGTTAATCGTGGCGTACACGACGAGTACATCGTCTTAGAGATGTAAATATGAACCATTGATGTTCGTCATACGCTCGTAC
This sequence comes from Hyalomma asiaticum, assembly GCA_013339685.2. Taxonomy (NCBI): domain Eukaryota; kingdom Metazoa; phylum Arthropoda; class Arachnida; order Ixodida; family Ixodidae; genus Hyalomma; species Hyalomma asiaticum. The sequence continues at coordinate 69,360,344 of CM023484.1, forward strand.
CCTACCATACAGATTTTGGTGTATATCAGATGAACGAGACGACCAAGCGAGCACCGAGGCGTAGGCCGCTAGATAGATAGATAGATAGATAGATAGATAGATAGATAGATAGATAGATAGATAGATAGATAGATAGATAGATAGATAGATAGATAGATAGATAGATAGATAGATAGATAGATGCGGTCAAAGTTGCTCAAGTTCGCGAAAAAACACTCCGCATTTAAGCATGAATGTGAGATGTTCGCATGTATGAGTACTATGCTATACCATCAAAGCAGAATTTCCTGCACAAAGATTGTTAGCGTGCGCTGTCGTTCTCGTGTGGAGCGCTCTGGAAGTTTCGACCACCTGGGCTTCCTTAACGTGTACTGACATTGCACGGTACACGGGCCTCAAGGATTTCGCCTTCATTGAAATGCAGCAGCAGCGGCCCGGATTCGATCCCCTGACATCCTAATCGACAGCCGGGTGTCATAGCCACTAGAAGAGAGCGGCGGGACTCAGCACCAATCATATCCCAAGTTCGTTGGACCGTTCATGGCAATAGATGATGAAAATCTAAGGGAGTTCACTTCCATACATGAAAAGGAGTTAAGTGCGGAGCGTAACTCACTACATTAGGAGCATTCATCATGCGCTTTTATGCCCTCGTGCACTTATGAAGCGAGTTGTCTTCATCAGGATAGCTTTTTCCGTTTTGAAAGTTTTCTTTTTGGCACAATAAGAAATGGATGTCCAAACTACAGGATTAAGTTTGATTGGTGCAAGAAGCCTTGGAGAGAACGGCGAAGCTGACCACATGTGCAACCATTGAGGTTTCGTGGTAGGCCAGGCTTGAAGCTTGTTAGCCTGGCGTGGTCAACACATCGCTCAAACTTAACGCGTAGAAAGTTCTCGACAGGTCTGATGCTATCGGATTTTTGTTTCTGGAGTCTGAAAAACATGGACGAAGCACCAAAGCTTCCAAAAGCAGTTGCTGAACTTTCGGGGTGTATACATGTCACGCTACGATAACCCTCATCCTTCTTGCCGTACTTCATCGCTCTAACGCGACAAGCACGGTATACATCCGTGTCACGGAAGGAGTGCACACTGTCCCCATGACATGCGGTTCTCGATGGGAAACTAGCGAGTGTAAAGTTTCCAGAGATGGTAACGCGACCAACCGAGATGTCGATTATTGTTGCGTGACACAGAGGGATGCCCAAAGCGGTGCACCCGTTTTCAAGAGCGTAAAGTAGCGGTGCTGTTGCGGGCAGGAAGTGATCGCACACGAGATATATGTGGCACTGTTAAATTTAAAATATAAGTCAAGACGCAGAAAAGGCACACGCAACCTCGTCGCATCAACTCAGACAGACAGACAGACAGACAGACAGACAGACAGACAGACAGACAGACAGACAGACAGACAGACAGACGGACAGACAAAGAACTTTTAATTAGCTCCTGAGAAGCGCCGCCCTTAGAGCAGCACGTCGGGACTGGGAGGCCTTGCCTCACCGCCGCATCAACTCTGAGTAAAAGAAAAATTAGGATCCTTTCCCCTACCCAGAAAAGAGGGACAAGTGAAGCTTGGCGTGTGTGTGCCTTCTTCGTTCTTTTGTTTCTCTTTCTCTCTCTCTCTTTTCTGCCTCTAACTTTCTGTGTGTTACTTTCTCTTACTTTGTCACTCTCTCACCCTCTTTCTTTCTTTCTTTCTTTCTTTCTTCGCCAATATTGTGTCACGGTCTGAGCGAACGCAAGAGAAGAAAGGAGTACGCGCGCGCTGTTTTCACGATGAGGATTGTTTCTGCGAACATTGCGTTGAGACGCGTAGAGACGCCGCCGAAGCCCGCCCTTGCAGGGCAATGCATGCCTTGCCAGAGAACAGGAGAGAAATAAGAACATAGAAATATTCGATTCTCTTAATCTAGGTCAGATGTGCATGTTCGCCTTAATTACATAACGTAGCGGGTTTATTAGTAATGTACACACCTGCTATAAATTTCGTATTGTGGATGGAAATTTATATTTCGGATGAAGCATACATTTGTGGCGTACCTCGGGTGCACCAAGGGTAAGATATTTACGCACGCTTTTTGAAATATGAGAAAGACGAAACTAATCGAGCTCGTGCTTGTGATCACAAATGCAAGAGCAAGTTCAATTAAAAAGGAAAACTGCTTTTGCAAACATAGATTGGAGCCCGAAACTCATTTATGTGTAATAAGCGGTCGCGGTAGAAAGTAAACGTTCCCATTGATCACAAGCGTTAACATTTTTTTCTTAGCTATCTAAAGGAAACCTCGGATCAATCTTAAGTTAGCTATGATAATAGACTACGATTCTCTAACATGAAAGGCACCTCCGTGGAATCAAGGGAAGACCTTTCCTTTGGTCCGCCAACTTGGGTAATCACGGTGTAAATGAGAAATTGTTTTGTTCATCGTATGCTCCGCTGATTTAGATCAATGTTCAGGTATTTAAGCATGTTGCCTTCTACTGACCACGAAAAATGTGTATAGGCCATCAAAGCTAAAAGAATGAATATTTCGGGTTTCTTAAATGTCATACACTAACAGCGTGGGAATTGACTATAAGTATTCGGGATTCTGCCACTAAACATTCCTTCATCCTTTACGTACCGATTCACAGTGGATTTAAGTTATGTAAATGGAAACAAGTTGAAATATACAATACTTTCTGAGTAGGCCTTATTCAAAATACCTGTTCGTGCCCTGTGGTGATGGAAATGTTCAGAGTATGGGTATTAGAAAAAGTTACAAGAGCACAGGAAATTGAGCAATACGTACCTCCACTCGAAGTTTTACCAAAAAACAAAAAAAAAAAACCGGCAGATCCCACGCTATGTGGGAATCTACTACCTATGAAAATGAACTTGCACAACGTTGAAGTAAAGCAGCTCGTCATACAGCTGACCTGCTGTTATTCGTTAGGACAATTAAATGCACTTTATTGTATTCATTTTCGCAAATTCTGTGGTGGCCGTATAAAAATATTGTGGCATAAATATAAAGTTTTGGGGGTATTGCATTCTGCTAAATCTGCGTTTGTAATTTTGCTGTAATGTGTTAATGTCAGAACTAACAGGGTGTCCAGTAATGTGGATATTCAGGGCGTTCGTTAAGCAAAAAGAAATTGAACCTGTATACTCTTTGGCGCGAGAGTACGTTGCGCAATATCTAGGTAGTTTGCAGTTACGTTCATATTCTACTAATAAAATATCTGGGCGATAGGCCTGGTTCACACTTTGTAATGAAAGACAGTCGTGGAACGGTGCTTGCTTTCAACATTTTTTTCGCCGCTTAAATACAAAATTGTTCCTTCATACAAGGTGAGCACACAAAGCGCTGGGACGAATGAATCGTTCACAATAGTTCCTGCAGTCCCGTCGACTTCAGAATTCACAATAAGTCTTTTGAACCCTTCATCACGTTAGAACGCATAGGCGAAGGCCCCAGGGTCTTTTCTGTGGAGAGCAGTTTTGCATCAAGACTGTGAAGCTTAACATCGAGGTCGCTCGATCCCCTTGCATGGGATGCGCAGTGGCAATATAGGTGGTCAATTGTTTCTACAGGCCAGCAAAAGTTACTGTTCCTTTGTTTACTTTTTCCCGCTCTTATTTTCTGTTATCTATCTTATCCATTATTTTTCTCTCCCCATGGTCAACACGGCACGTGATTGGTTAACCTCTCTGCCGTTTCTATTCATTTATTTATCTCTCTCTCTCTCTTGGATATACTCATTTATACACCATGCCGTCTTTGTGGCTTTTGGTTTTGCGAATATAACTGTTTTCTTTTTCTTCTCGACTTGCGCAGTTCTTTAATGTGCTCTGTGTGTCTACAGCACAGTCGTTAAAGTTAAGTCAATACATTTATCTCTCAAGAGCTATGAAATTATGAGAAGTAATTGAACAGTGAATATCACCGGTGGCAGCGTTTCAAAAAGAGGACGTGTCTCGGTAAGGACAGCGAACACGACTTATTTGCCCTGACAAAGAAAAATGCTCCTGACGAATTGTTGGTTCCAGCAACATCCCTGTTCAACATTTTCTTGGCACTTCAAGCCCATGTTTTTCCCTGCACTTCAGTCTTGTCTGAAAATCTATGGCGGGAGGTTTGGTCGACCATGAATAGCAAGCACAGAAAATAGATGAGAGAAAAAATGCAGGGTGCTCAAGCTTCACCTTTAAGAGTAGGACGCGACCGCATCATCGAGCCGAGTTAGCATCGCGTTCTCGTGGAACATTCACCAAAACTAACGCCTCCTCTATGTGGTCTAGTGGCTATGGTACTCGGATGCTGATCCGAGGGTAGCGGGATCAAATCACGGCCGCGGCGGCTGCATTTCGATGGAGGCGAAATGTTGAGGCCCGTGTGCTGTGCGATGTCAGTGCACGTTAAGGAACCCCAGGTAGTCCAAATTTCCGGAGCCCTCCACTACGGCGTCTCTCATAATCAGAGCTGGTTTTGGGACGTAAAACCCCAGAAATCAATCAACGCCTCCTCTATAACTATATATCGCTCCGCGCGGCGCTACCTAGGACGTGAACTTCACCTGGACGATGTTTACGCAAGTAACCTACCCGGGCGAACGCCTCCTCTAGGGACGCTGCCCGTGCGCGCTGCTGTTCGTATGGTAGAAATGCTGGAAAATGCGTTTCCATTTGAGTTTCCTCATAAGAGAAATATATTCTCTCGCACATTTCGGTTGCAGTCCCTGCTAACCTGTGTGTAGGTTCAACATGGGTCGTAGTTTGCTAATTCTCTGGCGGATTTTGCTTTGTAAATTCAATTTTGTTCATTCAAGCATCTGCGCCAGAAATACAGAAACACCGATCAGATATTGTACTAAGCATGCACACGCATGATAGTAAAGACGGGCTTTGTTAATGCGCGTAACAACGAAGCATGACTGATCTCAAGAACACACGTAGAGCATCATAGTGAACAGGGGTTTGTCCGTGCAGGCTTATATGGTTGAAAACCATGTGGTCAAACAACGGGAGTAGGAGGTTTATATGTATTTTCCCGCGATAAATTTAATCGCTACGTACCGCCTTCCGCCGAAGCTTTATCAGCTTGCATTTAGCGTTTTCGCAATTTTCAAACGTTAGCTGACACAGAGTAATGCTTAAACATGGAAATAGAACCAACATTCGATCCTGTTTGCTTACAACTTCTAGCTGAGCTTTCATAACTTTGCGTCACTGCTGAACTCCTTATGCAATGTTCTAGGGAACGCTGCAACAAAATATAGGGACACTGCGGGCGATTTTTCCCCGAAGCTGTTGCCGTGGGGTTCTGTGTGGATTTCAGGTGAAAATGGCTTCTCATCGCGCCCGCTCACGTCGTTACGCGTTGAATGTGAAGAAATGCGTGCGAGCGCGAGCCTAACAAGACAGACATATTTAGTTTCGCGGGCTCAGCGGAGTTGGCGGAATAGCGGAATCGAAATGCACATGCGCACAACGGTAAACGGCCGGCAGCGTTTACTCTAAGCACGCTATCTCTCAGATTTGTCCTTAGCGTGTTTGCGTGACTATCGTAGTTTGCGTAAAACATGGCGGCGATTTCGATGCCCACTTCGAACTTAATTTGGTGTTGCTGTTGCAGGATTCACTTCGTTCGCGGGAAGTGACATGTTAAATTGTCTCGCTTGACTTCGGGCATCTTCGACGACAGAATATTAGGGATAAGTCGGCAAAGTTTTTGAGATCGCTTCCCATTTCGAACGTTGCTAAGCTTAGCAAGAGAACGGCTGCGACATTCTCTGGGTGGATATTGTGTTCATGCGCGCGGTCAGTGTAGGAATGCACGTCATGTTTCTTTTTTGGTGGCCTTCGTGTGACGAAAGCAGTGGCAGCTGGTCTTTCGAAGTTTGAAACCTTCATGAAAAAAAGAAAAATGAGTGTAAAGCCAGGCTTCCGCGATCGTGTACCGTTGTGGGGTGATGGCTCTAGGATGCTTACGGGCTTCCGCCATTGCCATCTTACTGTCCTCCCTACGCGGCAAAGGTCCGAACATATTGATTTTTGGCTCTTATAGCATGGTTCATGTATATTTATTATTTTTACACCCAAATAGTTGCTACACCGCTGCACGCTGGGAGACAGATCAGCCTTTAAACTTGTTTTGAACGCAGTTATCTCTCACTGGGGGACCCCACAGTCGCAATTAACGGGATGCTGGTACGTAAACGCTATCCCACTAAAGTGAAGCTCGCTTTCCCCTACGAATGCTAACGGCACGGTAACGCTATTCTCTAAGCCTCCGCCATCACGCTATACGCTATACCAAAAATGCTATTCCATTGGCTCGCGCCATCTTCCCGAAGCCGCAATAACAGCATTAGCGAGGGAGGCACGCAAGTGGCGGTCGCATTTTCGATGGAGGTGAAAATGCTAGAGACCCGCGCGCTCTGCGTTGTCGGTGCACGTTAAAGAAATCCCGGAAGTCAAAATTTCCGGACCACTGCACAACTACGTTCCTCTTCTACTTTAAGATGTGAAGCAGCTTATGGTCGAGCCTGTTCTGTCCCTCCGCCGTCCACACACCCACTGCGCATGCGCAACAGCTGGCGCAAGCTGGCAAGGAACGAGAACGCGCCCTCGCCCACGAGAGACAAGGCTGACGCAGGCAGCGTCTGCTAGCGAGTTTCTCGATTGTAAAAACCGACTGGGCTCGCGCTGCAGAACCGTTCACCGGCCACCCCATATATATAGGCATTGCATCTTGCAAGGCAGTGCCGGTGGGAGATTTCTCTTGTGCGTAGTTGGACCATGAGGATCCGCAGCGTCCGCGTTAACTAAAAGTAATCCGGAACTCGGCACGATCTACGACGTGGGAGCGCAGGAACCTCATAAAGACCAGCAGTATAAATGACAATGCGTGTGTAAATAAACGTAGACGTTGTCATTCATTTTCATGCATGAGTGGACAGTGTCACAGGTGATTTACGGTAACACCGAACGACCCCCAGTGCTTCGCCCACTCGTCATGGTTCACTTCGTGGAGATGCGTGAATTTTTTTTCTTTTTTTTTTTGCTCCCCGCCCTCGTACGCTGAGCGGTGCTCCCGACACGCGCTGAAAAAGAAGTAACGTCCTTTCCTTACCAAAACCAAAATGACTTAAGATTAGGCGCGTGGCCCCGCCACGGTGGTCTAGTGGTTATGGCACACGGCTGCAGATCCGAAGGTCGCGGGATCGAATCCCGGCAGCGGCGGCTGCATTTCGATGGAGGCGAAATGTTGAGGCCCGTGTGCTGTGCGATGTCAGTGCACGTTAAAGAACCCCAGGTGGTCGAAATTTCCGGAGACCTCCACTACGGCGTCTCTCATAATCAGAGCTGGTTTTGGGACGTTAAAGCCCATAAATCAATCAAGATTAGGCGTGAGGGCACGTCTGCGCTTGTATTTAGTTAGCGTAACCGTTACGGCTGCGCTAGCTCTAAGAGTGACGGTACATAGGTTGCCCACTCGCCCTATCTTGCACGGATCTTGACCATCTGCATGTGCAAAGGCTGAATGAAGCAATGTGTCTCTTGGGCTTCTGCACGGTGTCTTCTAAAACGCGCACCTATAGCGCAGAAGGACTCGTTTTCCCGAAGCATTGGAGACAAGCCAAAGCGTAACGCAGGCATTGTGACAGCGTTTGGTTCTCGGTTACCGAGTGGGATTTGTTCCTGCTGTCCCGTGCTTGCCGTAATCGCTGACTATAAATTTCAGTACTAAGCGGGTGTTTACTCTGTCAAGGCGATTTATTCGCGTCGTCGAGCAGCATCGACAGTCGTCACATCAATATAAACAACACTGAACTTCATGCAGTTGGCAATGCGTCGCCATAGTTATCTGTCATTCCACTTTTTGGTGGAAACTGCGATTTTTCATAGATGTTATAGCTTTATGAGAGCTTAATGACCAATTGCACGTGGATGCGATATTTCTTTTCTTTTTCTACTTATTTACTGTATAGCTCTAAAGACTAGCCCGAATTAGCCCTCTACGCCTAGTTTTCCTTCAACAAAATGGTTAGGAGACTTTCTGAACCGTTATGGCTTTTTAACGTGAAATTCCCAAAACGGTCTCCCGGGTTACCTTTCCGCTGCACAAGAATGTTGAGAAATAATTTCCGACAATAGGGAGGTGTGAACGCTGAAACGAATGCAGCAAAAGTAAAAAAGGAAACATATCTTAGGAATTAGGCATAGTCGTACAGCCTACCATAACTATGTTCGTAACGAGACCTCGAAACACTTATAGTAAGCAGATCTTCAATTACGACCACTTTCCAAGCAACACGTCTCAAATATCTCACAGAGGTACAAAGTTCTGCGTCAGTGAAATGGCGGGAACAAATACCGAAATGGTCTTCAGGTGGTCAGAATGGCACTTTTCTTTTATTTTTGTTGTTTTCGAAATAACATTCACACGCAGTAATTTCTACACTCGGTCCTTGACGAGCACGTCCTTGAATAATGATTTTTTTTTAATATTACGAAACTGCTTCTAGATTCTTATGTAACGTAAAGGTCGCTATAGGCGAAAATGTGCGTTAAGCCGCCGATATTTTGAAGCTCATTGGCTTCCCGGGGGCATTTGTTTACAAAAACAAAAGACGCGTCGATCAGAACAAATCAGCCTTAGAACAACATACTCATAGCCTGGTTGGTACACTTTTATTCAACGTGTGTGCAGCGGAATAAAACTCGAACGAGAAATAAATATAGAAACGACATATACAGGGGCTGTGCATGTGGTTTAAATGCTGCTTTTTTTTTTTTTGCCCGATTTTTGCCGTACGCTGCACCAACATTGCTCAGAATGGTATAAGGGAGCGAAGTTTATCTCGAAGCTCATGAAATCGATCGTGGATGTAGGGCGTGCACTGTTCATTCAGCGGTCACTATAGTGTTTTACATGTCTTTAGCTAACTTAAAAAGTGCTGACAATAAGCACCGAACTTATTATTAGTTACGCTACCGCGAGTGTCTAGGTACTCAGGAGATGGCGTCTGCTTTCTTCGATGTGTGTTTGCATTCGTTAATTAGTGAACTAATTTATTCCAATAGTGGCAATTCCAATGCAAGCTTTTGAAAAAAAGAGGAGGTGTCTCACGGGCAGGCAACTCTCCGTGAAAGCCTAATTACCTCCCTGCTGCAAGAAAATCGACACGTCAACTTATTTAAACAGCACACGAAATCAACTTACGTGGAGATGCGAGCTCAGTGAGATGGCCACGAGAAGCAGCACGATGATCGAAGACGCCATAGCTGTTGAACGGGTGACCGAGTAGACCTTGAGCCTCTTTCAATCTCTGCACCTGTATTCAGTTAAGTGTACAGTAGCAGCTTGCCGATAGTGGTTAGCTAAACTCCGACAAGTGGTTATAACCACGCGACTTTCGCCTTCTATATTGCGCCGACTTTCCCTATTCCTAACGTGAAAGGACCGGGAACACTAAAGCTCTACGCGCTTCCAGCTTCGTGGCGAACGCTTGCAACTTTATGACGTAGTGAACTAAGTGCGACTAACTTGTCCTTCGGGACGCAGTGGCGGTGAAGGCTGCAGCACGCGACGAACGATTTGACGGCGTGCCGTGCAGGGCGCTCCGAGTTTGGCGCCCGCACGACGGCGCCCTTTTATGGAAGCGCGCGTCGGCTGCCACGTGACCGCGACTTCGGCGGCCAATCATTAAAGAGCGAGTCGCGCGGGAAGGCGGGCTGAACGACGAGTCCCGTTTCGTGCGGGAGCGAAGGGAAAGAAAGGGTGCACTGCTGAATGGAGGGAACTGACGGGGAGCGCAGTCGAAAGGGTGGCGCCGCGGAAGGTGTCGCAACAAATCTTTTCGTCGATACAAAGAAGTGCGCACCGAGGGACGCGAAACTCCCGGCGCTGATGGTGTATCGTTCGCGCGCTGTTCGTTCGAATCCGACGCCCTTTGTGATCCGTCGTGGCTTCGTGTTAGGGAGTGAGGGGAGTAAAGGGACGGAAATTAATCGTTCCCGTAACGCGTGGAAATGGAAAAAAAAAAAAAGAAAGGTAAGACAACCGGCTACACAGATGTCCTACTTCCGCGCAACACTTCCGGGATTTCGAAAACTGAGATGTGCCACATGTTTTGATGAACTCTTTTGAACGATTCACCGTTGCGTATTTTACTTTAGGATCACAGCGTTAAAGCCTGGCAGAAAATCTATTGTATGCTTAGTTAGAGTGAAGGAAATGGACTGACGAAAATGGAGTTTTCATGTGACAATGGAAGCATGATTCTATGTTGTCGTATTACCATCTGTTTTATTAAAAACATAATGAACAAGCAACCGTGCTGCCTCAGAATTCTGTTCTAAAATTAACAAACGTCATTGATAACTACATAAGCAATCATTTCGGTAGTTTTACAGGGCCACGCGAAGCAACGTGCAGATAACAAAAAGAAATTGTAAGTGTTTAAGACGAACGTACGCATCAACACACTACACTTTGGCTAGGGAGCAGCGGGAAAACAGGCATGACCACCCAGCACCCAGTCCAATTATCAAGTGATAGTGCACATTTAATTTGAACGACATATAAAGGGTGCTTCGCGACAACCCGTTATATTAAGAACCGCCAGGCAAAATGCACAACTAAAGATGTGAAGGACTTGCGCAGAAACAATCACTGTGTCCTTTAGGGAAGAACTGTAAACGAAGTGTAAAAATGTTAGATGCAATAACGTCTTCAAGGCCCACGCTAATTTCGATCTCAAGCGCATATCTACACGCAGTGACACGGAGTGCTAAGTCACAAGGGAAGCGCACGGTAACCAGGCTGAACTCGGTCAGCTACACTACAGCGGAGAAGGAGAAGTGAAACTGAAAATAGTGATGCTTTGTGCTTTTATCATAACACTCTTCTATATCATCTATGCGAAATCTGTCTCGACAGCTCTCTCAGAAGTGAAAGAAATACAACTTGCTTAGAGTGCCTTTCTGTTAGGCCGCCATAGTGGCCTGTCATATCGATGCGCTAATGTTGAGAGCTACTTCCGACATATTGGTTATTCCCTGTAGTATCTTTGGTTTCTGGAATCAACGCCGGCAACATGCGCACGCGTGGCGTTTGGATATTGAGGTAGGCTAATTGAGCCTCTGCAGGGCCTCTCCTATACCATAAGTGGTCCTCTGGCAGGGGACCACTTAAGGTATGGGAGAGGCCCTGCAGTGTACGAAGATATATGTGGTGATGATGCTGCTTGCTATTTCTTTCTGAGCATATGACAAGGTGGTTCCTGTTTATTATTCCTTATATATTTGACTTTCTTAAATTAATTGTGTAGGCACTACCTGTGGCGTGTCTGTATTCCATAGAGGATTCGAGCTTCTTCTTCCTTTTTCTCGTTCTTCTCCGACAGTGTTGTCGCCCACCTTTGCCAATAGAGATGCAATGTCTGGAGAGTCGCGTAATAATCATACCATGCTCATGCCGACGGCTTAGAATCATCTGGTAACACCCGCTGTTCCTGTGAGTGACGGTAGAGAGAGCAGTGGTGACTTCCCATTACCAAATGCAGCGCGGAAACAGTGACGCGCGTGAAATAACTGCGCTATGGAGTGCAACTCCAGAACCTGCGGATGCTACGCGAATTCTTCCTCACTTGATGCACAGGTTAGAAGAGATGGAATGCTTATTGTGGATGACCGATTTGTGGGGTTTAACGTCCCAAAACCGGTTCTGATTATGAGAGACGCCGTAGTGGAGGTCTCCGGAAATTTCGACCGCCTGGGGTTCTTTAACGTGTACTGACATCGCACAGCACACGGGCCTCGACATTTCGCCCCCATCGCAATGTAGCCGCCGCGGCCGGTGTTCGATCCCTCGTCATTCGGATCAGCAGCCGAGTGCCATAATCACTAGACCGCCGTGGCGGGGCGAATGCTTATTGCGGAAGCGGAGCACATCAGGTGTCTGCGGGGAGTATGCATGGGTTTGAACTACGCATGATGCCGTAGATAGAGCGTGGCCTACTTCAGGTTACGCGCTCAGGGCAAATTCGTTCATTTTTCTAACAGGAATGAAAAGGGAAAAGGACGCACCTCTGGCTGCCAGCGACACTGCAGAGGACATTACGATATAGCTGCAGACGTGAACTTGGACTGAAAAGGTCAATTGTAGGAAGGTTGAATGCTCAAAGAGCTGCTTTACGTACGAGAATGAAGGCGTTGGGGTTTCAGCTGGGAAAGACATGTCTAAAGGCTCCACTAGTGACATACGTACCGATTAAATGGGTCAGAAAGGGGTGGATCTTATAAGGCTTTTCGTCTTGACCGATAATGATAAGTTGTCATTCACAATTGACCTTGGCTTGCAGGATGCACTTCTCCCTATTTTACCCAACACCTCAACTGTATACCTAGAGGCAGAAATCTCTGGTCTCACAAAAAAAGAAAGAAGGGAAATGATGCAACTTAAATTGAGGACACTGCAGCGACTCATGGAGGGAAATACTACAGGTGTAATGTTAAGGGGCAGGAAGAGAGCGGAGGGAGTCAGGAAAAAAAAAAACGCATGGTAATGACAACTTGGTGGAACTCAAGGAAAAATGAGAGCCGATTGGACATGTATTCGGAACGCAACATAATCGTTCGTTATTAACAGTTGTACACTGGTTGGTATACCAGGCAAGTGTAGCAGGTGGCGGCAAAAAGTTAGGTGGGCAGATGATACCAAGAAGTTCGCGGGCGCATTGTAACCGCAGTTGGCTTAGCGCAGGAAATGGTGTATCGGATAATATTTAAGAGATCTCTAAGGCAGCGGCCTCAGAGAGGCTGGTAGTGGTGGCGATTATGATGATTATGGCGGTGATGATTATTGCATCGTGTATGGCGATGATAGGTGTTGCAGATGTCCACACGAATAGCTGAAGACGGGAGGCGCTGGTCCCTTTAGGTCACCTCAAGGTTCCTGAGATTTGAATTCCGCGGTTTTTGCGACACAGAGGTGATGTGGTGCAAGAAACCGGCCAGCTTTCTGTACAGCAGGAAAGAAAATCGCATCAGCGGCCCTCGCACTCAAATCAATGACAAGAGACCCAGTATTCATTAATCGCAGTTTCTGTGAATGAGTACGTTGATTCTCACGGAACACTCAGTACGACAACTCCCAAGGCTCTCGAGACCAGCTTAGATCACCTTAAGGTGTAAACATGGCACACTACATGAACATTCAATGCTCTGTCTCTAAAGTGCGTGTGCAGGCTCAAGTAATGATGCTGCTAGAACATGTCTTATATTTCTGCTGTACTTGCTCCAGCAAAGGGCTCGTTTAGATAATTAATGGAACTATGTTAGCTAGGGAGTTGTGTCAAAAAAAAAAAAGAACTATTGATCGATATTCGAAACAACAAAAATACTCCGCGATATTTGAATGCAGGATTTCTAAATTCCGCTTAGGAATAGACACAGAGCATGCAGTGAAGTGTGCTCGTTACACATCCGAGGGACGAGTTGGGCAAAGGCTGTGTTTAATTAAAGCTCGCAGGGCTTCTAATCAGTGGGAAGTACAAAGAACAAGAAGATTTAGTCTGTCTTGGCTTTCTGTTAGTACGATAAATAAGTATTCAGTTTGCCCCGGGCATCGAATGAGACGCTGCTGGAGTTGTTCAGGCGTTTTCTTACGTAGCCCATGAGCAGCTTAACAAAAGTTCAAGAACAGGTTTTCCGAGGAAGTATTCTATTGGGAACCGTCGTGCATGGAATCGAATTGGGCTCTATCCTTTAGGTAAACATGACCAGTGCTCTTGTTGAGTAGCAAGCACCACAAAATGATGTCGTGGATTAAAGGCTGTAGTTTGTGACTACACGCTTTCAGAACTGCAGGGTGCGCCGCGCCCTGGTGGACGCATTCTTTACATTATGTGTGGCAAGACAAAATTAATATTGGCCATACATATAGTTAGTGGGTTTCAATATTGTTGTATGTTTGAGAAAGAATTTAAGTTCCCAAGTCTTCTTCATTGTAGTTGCATTGTCCGCAATGTCCACTATATTTTTCTGATTGAAAGATTACATCAGCTTTTAATTTCCGCCTCGCCATAGCGTGCAGAGGATTACGAAAATATTGTTTTAGTTATTAACGAAGATGACTCGCGAGGTACGTTTTAATGCACTTGTACCACCTGGAATTTTTTGTAAAAAGTGGCTTCTGTATGCTGTGCCTATCCGCAGTCAACACAACCAATATATATATATATATATATATATATATATATATATATATATATATATATATATATATATATATATATATATATATATATATATATATTTCAAAGTAGTTCTGCGGAAGCCCGCAAGGTGGAGTAACGTTTATGAAAGAGAAAATTAACATCCACCTGAGACGGGTGGATGTTAATTTTCTCTTTCATATCATATATATATATATATATATATATATATAATCTGCTAATTCTAGAAAACCCCTTCTCTGGGATCCCTGCTGCTATGCAGCAAAAGCATGACAGGAGAATAAAGCTTCCGTGCCGGTCAAAGATGTCCCTTCATGATGGTGTCGCGAGGTATTTGAGAACACAATGTGGGCCTGGGGCAGAGCACAATACTTCGCGGAAAAATCGATATATTTTTACCAAACTTTGCAAAATACTTCTGTTGTGGTTCGCTTCCGCAATTACTCAATGAACCCACCGTCAGCGGTAATAATCGATTCAGTTCGGCTTCGGAAACAGCTGCATTGTCAGATCAGGTGGTCGTTAGAGACGTTGGCTATTGAGTGAGCAATGGCGGTCTTCAGCGAGTCCTTTGTAGCACGTCGCTGTGTTCTGTCCTCTCCTCCAGTGACGCCCCTGATATGGTAGTCGAGCGTATCTAAATCTGGGAGCTAGGAGGCCCCAAGTTGAGAGCGCAGTGGTCGCCGAAGTTTTCAGCCAGTCACTCATGGATAACTCAGGCGGTGTGAGCGCGCGGCTAGTCTCGTTAATCACCCCTTCCTTTTGTAGCAGTCTCTTTCCGGGACGTTATAACGATGTCAACCACCTTTGTCTCCGTCGCAACACCGACTTGGACTCGGCAAATAAAGAAAAAGTGTGGCGCATGACGTCACCCTCGTTTCTCACGGCGGCTAACACCGTCACAGACGACGGCAATTTGGCGTTAATGACTGTAGGCGCCTTATCAATGGTTACGCAACGCGACCTGTCGTTACGGCGGTTAACTTTTCGGACTGTCAAAGTTATTTTTGATCTGAGACAAAAATAGAACATTCCAGACTCCTCGGCTCTTTTCAGCTTGCTTAGCAAGTTCTGGGAGCGGAGCACACGATTCCCCGAGTTTATTTGGGCACAGTTTGCCCCCTCTTCACGAAGCTGCAATGGTTCTTGAAGTACTCGTGCGCAGAGAGCCTGACATGCGACTCTGCGACGCGGCACTGCTATGGAATGGCCCGCGTTGAATTCGCTGGATCGTCACTCACGATGACGTGCAGCCGCCGGGGGAAATCAGAGCTTGTGACGACGCCCATCCTGGGTCTGTGCTTTTTCCTTTTCGCCATAGATGCCACGTCACCGCCAGAACACATCAGTGCTGTCGGCACTTCGTAAACAAAAGAACTTTTCTACGTTCAGAAAGGTCGCAATTTGCAAGTCTCTGTCGTGCTCAGTTAGAGTGCCGAAGACTGTAGAGCGTCTCGTTTCCTGCGTCAAGATGTACGCTGCCACCTTTGAACAAACTGCTCAATATGAATGACATAGCTATATGATGAGACCACTAGCCTCTGTGGTGATAACCGATAACCAACAGTGTAGTCTCAAATACCTCGCACACCCGGTACTCAACAGAAACGCTCGCAGAACTCCAGATCCAACGTGAGGACTGCAGACGTAGAATGAACTATTGGCTTGACCTGTGTACTTCTATTCACATGTGTTCACGTGTACACGTTGGTGATATGAACAGTAAATCTGGTATACGGCGCAACCTCCTGCGCGGCGGCTGTGAACTTCTGTCTTTCCATGGATACCATCGACCAACAAGTGAATGGTGGAAGTCCAATTTATTCTCTCTGCATCCTTCAAAGGTCGCCACTCTTTTTTAGTGATCCCAAAGAAGGCGAAAAATTCGGTCTCGTTCCTTCTGCTATATTATATACAGTTGTTCATTGGGCGTTCCTTATATCTTCTTTATAGCATTCTCTGTTTTCGTATGCACCTAATAAATTCATCTTACACTGCCTCTTCTTCTTGAACGTTACGTTGAAAGCGTATGGTATCAGAAATCGCATGCAATGAACCAGGGTGGCGAGCTAACGAGAAAACATGCTCATGAAGAGAAAGCAACGAGGACTATACTGCCCTAAGTTGAAGCTCATAATCTGCAAAGAATATTTCTAATGAACTGCCGCTTTTAAGTTTGCCCACCTGGCTTCACAGAGGGACTTCCTTTGACGCCGAATACGTTTCAAGGCGAACAACTTAAATTGACATCACCTAGACTTCCAGGACATTCCTTTATCATGGAATGCGAAAATGCCTCTATGATGCTAGGATGTCGGCATACGGTGGCATGTATTCAAAGTTTAATGCCGGCTTTACTCCTCCCCCCCCTCCCCCCCCCCCTCCCCTGTAGATGTAGACGAACGTGCTTTTGTCGCTACAGTTCCTTCGCCGCTACGGTAATTGCACCTCGAAGATAATATGTGTGCAGTCAGTCACCGGGTGGTTGCCGCTCTTTATCTCGCCTAATGAAACGCATAGAAAGCAACTTGGCCCTACAAATGTAGTAAAACGTCAGGACCCGCAGCGTTTTTCATTAGCCTCATTGCTAATGAGCCAGATGAACGGTACACTCGTCTACAGAGCGACCAGCTTGATTTCTTAATGAGAACCCACGATGTCAGTACAGGGAGAATGATTAAAAGAGCTTGGTAATCATCGCCGTTGATTTATACCTGCCACATGAATGATATGCTTGCTATGGGATAGACGCAGCCGTCTAGTTGGCGGCTTGATTGTGTGAGCAAGATGAAAAAGCCAGCCTTTATCACAGGAGGCCATTACCTAAACTGTGGTGGGCGCCATAAGGCTTTCGAAGAAAATTGACGAAAAAGAATATTTCTGAAATCAAGACGAAAGGCTGCGCAACACCATAACTGCATGGCTAAGTATTTGCCATGCCGCGCATGCACTGTTGGTTGAAACGTAAAAGAAGAATTCTGCAAAGTGCGTAATTTGGCGTCCAGAGGTGAATGATAAAAACTTTCTGCGTCTAGTTATAGCTTGTGCAGAAAGTTAGCTCCACTCACACTAGAAGCATGAGTACTTAACTGAGTTCTGTGACTACCTGGGCGTTAGTTGGTGAAACAGTGACCACATCCCGTAGTCATTTAATGTTTGCGGACATCTAATAAATCCAAAACGTAAGTATGCACCGCAGTGTGCAAGGAATTGCTCCAATAAAATTAGTTAGATTGGTGGCACTACCATTGACAGATAATCTCTGGGGATTTTTGTTGGGCTACGTTATTAAAGACTAATAACCAGACAAGTAATAAAGATTTGATGTCTGATCTGCGGATTAAAGGCGAACGTTGACTTAGTGGTGAAAAATATGTGGATCTAATGAAGGTGGCACGCATAAACATTGCCGAACCAAGCGGTGCCCTGTGACATTTAGAGCACCGATTTCTGACCGTTACAACCAGTTTGTTGACCAATTTGTTTAAACTACTGCCCCGCCACGATGGTCTAGTGGTTATGGCACTCGGCTGCAGATCCAAAGGTCGCGGGATCGAAACCCGGCCTCGGCGGCTGCATTTCGATGGAGGCGAAATGTTGAGGCCCGTGTGCTGTGCGATGTCAGTGCACGTTAAAGAACCCCAGGTGGTCAAAATTTCCGGAGACCTCCACTACGGCACCTCTCATAATCAGAGCTGGTTTTCGGATGTTAAACCCCATAAATCAATCAATTGTTTAAGCTACTCCTCGAAACGTTCCGGCAATTTCAGAAAGACAAATCATCTTTGCAGACAAAATGCCAGGTAAAGACAGCAGGCTACGGTTTCAGCCTGGTAGTCACACCAATTAGAGGAACGAAATATGGTGAAAAAAAAAAAGTCGCAGCAACAATTCCTACCCTCATATCGATTATGCATTATATAGCTGCAATCAAGCATATACGTGAGCAGTAAGGGAGCTATTTACTAGAAAAGACAAAAGTGAAGTTACGGGTATATTCACTGGCATCCATGTTCGTTTTGTGCTGCAAGTGCTTAGGAGACTCTTTGGCTGCTTGTGGTTGTCATCATCATCATCATCATCATCATCATCATCATCAGCCTGTTTAGGTCTACTGCAGGACCAAGGCCTCTCCCAACGATTTCCAATCCACCCTATCCTGAGCGAGTTGGTTCCACTTTATGCCCGAACTTTTTATTTTCATCGCTCCATCTAACCTTTTGCCTACCTCTGTTGCGTTTTCCCTCTCTTGGTATCCATTCTGTCGCTCTTACTGTCCATCTGTTATCTTTTCTCCTCATGACATATCCTGCCCAGGTCCACTTCTTTATTTAATTGATATAATAATATCGGCTACTCCTGTCTGTTCTCTGATCCATTCCGCTCGTTTTTTCTCTCTTAGCGTTACCCCTATCATTTTTCTTTCCATTGCACGTTGCGTGCTCCTTAGTTTCATCTCAACTTTTTTTTGTTATTCTCCATGTTTCTGCACCGTACGTTAGTACTGGGAGAATGAAGTGATTGAATACTTTTCGCTTTAATGAGAGCGGCAAGTTTCCGGTCATGATTTCGTAATGCCTTCCGAATGCGCTCCAGCCCATCCTTATTCTACGGAGAATTTTTTTCCTGGGTAGGAGTTCCTGATATTAACTTTCCCAGATATACATATTCGTTTAAACATTGTAAGGGTTCGTTGTTGATTTTAAATTCCTGTTCCTTAGCTAAGCTATTGAGCATAACTTTGATCTTTTGCCTATTCATTTTTAATCCAATTTTAATGCTTTCCCTGTTTAGGTCATCAATCATGCTTTGTAATTCGTCACCATCATTGCTAAAGAGCACAATGTCGTCTGCAAATCTTAAATTGTTTAGATATTCTCCGTTTATTCGAATGCCCTTTTCTTCGCAGTCTAGATGTTTAAAGAGTTCCTCTAAACATGCAGTGAATAGCATCGGGGATATTGTATCTCCCTGTCTCACACCTCTCCTGATCGGGATTTCTCTGCTTCTCTCATGTAGGAGTAGTGTGGCTGTGCAAGCTTTGTATATGTTGTTTATGGTGTTCACGTATACGCCAGGTACCCCTTGTCGACGTAGAGCTTCTAGAACTGCTTGTATTTCTATGGAGTCAAATGCTTTCTCGTAGTCGATAAACGCCATATAAAGAGGTTTGTTATAATCTGCGTACTTCTCAATTACTAGGTTGATAGCGTGGCTGTGGTCCATTGTCGAGTAACCTTTCCTAAAACCAGCTTACTCTCTCGGTTGGTTAAAGTCGAGTGTTTCTCTTATCCTCGTAGAAATTACCTTTGTAAATCGCTTGTATATTACTGGGAGTAGGCTGATTGGCCTGTAATTCTTTAACTCCTGTATGTCGCCTTTCTTGTGGATAAGGATTATATTAGCATTCTTCCAGCTGCGCGGTACACTACATGTCTTGATACATTTCGTGAAGAGCGATGCAAGTTTTTCAAGTACAATATCTCCTCCGTCTTTGATCAAGTCGGCTGTTATACCATCGTCACCAGCTGCTCTACCGCGGGACATGCCTTTGACAGCTTTTTTGACTTCGTCAGCGGTTATACATGGAATTTCGGTGTCCTCCTCTGGTTCTATTTCTATTACGGTTGTATGGTCTGTGTGAGAGCTGTACCGTTCCGAGTAGAAATCTTCCGCTACCTTTGAAACTGTTGATAACGTTACCTTGTTTATCTTTTAGCGCATGCATTTTGTTTTGTCCTAAGTGCAGTTTCCTTTTGACCGATTTAATGCTGGTGCCTTTTTCTACTGCTTTCTCTATTTCTCTGATGTTAAAGTTTCTTACATCTCTTTGCCTGGCTTTACTGATCAATTTTGATAGTTCTGCGAATTCTATCTTATCTTTTGATGAAGTTACTTTCATTTATTTATTTATTTATTACAAACACTTTCAAAGCCCAAGGGCATTACAGAAAGGAGTGGTTAATATAGAAATACAAATGTGCAGAAATACATTTCAAAAACAAAAGTTAACAAGATATCATGTCTTGAATGGCACTTTTGAAGCTCATGTCAGTAATTCCTGCAACGGAGGCGGGAAGGTGGTTCCATTCTCTGCTGGTCTGGGGGATAAAAGAATCGTTATATAGGTTGGTTCGGCAACGTGGGATACCAACCTCAAAGCTGTGGTCCACGCGTGGTGAAATGTACTCAGGTTGAAGAAAAAGGTGGCTTTTTAACGCTTCATTTTGATGATAAATTTTGTGAAAGAGACAAAGACGAAGACATTTACGACGTAAGGACAGATCAGGCAGTTGTAGTGTGTTCTTCATTGTAGATACAGAAGCGTAGCGGGAGTAATTGGACAAAATAAACCGGGCGGCACGATTCTGAACAGATTCGAGTGTGTTGATTAGGGCGGTTTGGCTGGGGTCCCAGATGCTGCATGCGTATTCTAATTTCGGGCGTACTAAAGTTTTATACAGAATTAATTTTAAAGAAGAAGGTGCATTGGAAAAATTGCGGCGCAAGTAGCCAAGAGTGCGGTTAGCATTGCAGGTTACATAATCAACATGCATTTTCCAGGAAAGGTCGTTCGTGATATTAATTCCAAGATATTTGTAGGAATTGACGGCATTCAAAGGGACTCCTTTAAGGTGATAACTGTAGTGTGCACTGTAAAGACGTCGGGTTATTCTCATGACCTTGCATTTACTGATGTTTATTTGCATAAGCCATTTATCGCACCATAGGGACAATTGGTTCAGATCATTTTGGATATTTAGTGAATCAGAGGGGTTCGTTATTTTGTGATAAATAACACAGTCGTCTGCGAAAAGTTTAATTGATGAAAAAGTAACGGTGTTCGGGAGGTCATTGATGTAAATGAGAAATAATAATGGACCCAGCACAGAGCCCTGTGGTACACCGGACGTAACAGAAGAAAGTGCAGAAGAATAATCGTTAGCAGTGACATATTGTGTTCGGTTTGAAAGAAAATCTTTAATCCAGTTAAATACGTTGGCGTCGATATTAAGTTTACTTAGTTTGAGAAGGAGCAATTCATGTGATACAGAGTCAAATGCCTTCGCGAAGTCGAGAAAAATGCAATCTACATCGAAACCAAGATCAGAAGCTACAAACAGATCATTAGTAAATGTTAGTAGTTGGGTCTCACAGGAAAACATTTTCCTAAATCCATGTTGTGAATCATTGAAGAAAGAATTGTCCTCTAAAAATCCTACTAGGTGCGAATGTATGATGTGTTCTACGATTTTGCATGGGATGCTTGTTAATGAAATCGGTCGATAGTTGTCAGCTGAATGAGCATTACCTGATTTAAAGATGGGAACCACCTTCCCCACCTTCCAGTCACTGGGCAATGTTGAGTACTGTAAAGATTGTTCAAAAAGTTTCGAGAGGATTATTGCTGAGTACACACCGGTTATTTTTAATATCTTTGAGTTCACTAGGTCAGCACCAGAGGAAGAGGAGGTCTTCAGGTTATCAATGAGCTTGGCGACGCCAACCCAATCTATAGCAATAGGATCCATGGGCAAAAAGGTTCGGTCTGGTAATGATGGTAACAAAGCAGGAACAGTTGTATTGAAGAAAGAAACAAATGCATTGTTTAACACTGTACATGACTGGCTGAGCGGGAGCATAGTGTTATCGCTATGAGATAACTGTATGGGCCGTGTCGTTGAACCGCCGACAATGCTCCAAAATTTTCGAGGGTTAGTTTGGAGTACAGACGGCAAAGTATCGTTAAGAAAAAAATCCTTTGCGCACTGAATCGCATGTGTATACTCTTTATGAATTTGCTGATATGCTACCCAGTGATCAATATTATTAGTTCTCTTCGCGCGACGGAACATTCTTTTCTTTTTATTTGACAGGCGCTTCAAAGAGGAGTTAAACCATGGTGACCGGCAATTAACGATAATTTTCCTTTCAGGAATATATTGCTCGACCAGATATAAAATTTTTTTCTTTATACAGGGTCCAATTTTCCTCTACGGAGTGATTATCAAAGTTGCTTAAATAACCTTCTGCAAATAATTCCAGTTCAGCTGTTATTGAGCTTGTGTCAGCTTTGCTATAGTCCTGTATTATTTTATATTTTTTCGTATTTTTATGTCGTGTTTTTAAGGTAAAGTGAATCAATGAATGATCACTTAGTCCTGGGAGGTAAGTTAACTCAGAAACTAAGTCAGGAGATGTCGTAAATATTAAGTCAAGAGTACTGGAAGAAGTTGTGGTTGTACGAGTCGGTTCATGAACAAGTTGAGTAAGATTAAAGTCATCACAGATACTAAGGAATTGTGTACATTCAGAGGAGACACTTTTTACGGTATTGGAATCTTTACCCCACAGTATTGAGGGGAAGTTGAAATCGCCTAAAAGAAATAGAGGAGAGTTAGGAAACCTAATTACAAGACTATTAAGGACATCGTACAAGTCATTACAAAATGAAGGTGACGCACCTGGGGGACGGTACAGCGCACAAAAAATGAATTCACGATTTGCAACAGATACGTTTACACAAACCAGTTCTAAGGAAGGTACAATAGGTACAGCTGAAGACGCGAACATATCAGAAACAGCAATGAGAACACCGCCCCCAGAACGAACATCACGGTCCCAACGGTAGATGTAATTTTTTTCACACTGAAGTATTTGAAAGTCCTTTATTTTAGCGGAGAGCCAGGTCTCAGTTATCACAGCTATATCAGCAGAGCAAGAATCGATGGCTGATGATAAAGCAACGAGTTTGTTAAGAACGCTTCGTGCATTTGTAAAGAGTAGCGACACATGGTTTCTGTCTCTCTTTATGGCACTGAGCTATGATGAACTCGAAGATGCTCCGCCATTGCCTCGTGCGTGCGTCTTAGCGTCTGGTTCTATTTCGTACACTGAGTCGGTGACAGCGCAGTAGGCATACGATTTGTTATTCATAACGAGTTTGTTATATCGCAGTGAACCTGACTGGCCCTTTGACTTACTAAATTCAATCAACTTCTTACGCGACTGACGGGTCGATCTACAAAAATCTTCCCCAACAGTTATACCGGTGATTTTGATTTTACCCCTCTGGGAAAATACCACATCTTTCTGCTTCGTTGAAGAGAACTTAACAATAATAGGCCGATTTTTGCTGGCATTAAAACTGCCTAGTCTATGTGCTCTAGAAATATCGCCATCGGACATCTGCAAGTTAAGCTGTTTTGAAAGCAATTCACGCACAAAACTTCAGATTGGGCCCACGTTTCAGCTGAGTTGTCAGGGATGCCGTAAAACAAGAGATTGTCGCGCCTGGAACGGTCTTCTAAATCATCCAGACGGGACTGTACTGATACGTTCTGTCTTTGAACTGCTTGTGCCACTATGCTCGTGATTTCCGTCTCAGATCTATTGCACTCAAGATTTTCAACGATTGCCTCAAGAGCGGTCAGTCGATTCGTGACGTCGCTAACTTTGTGTGCCAGCGCTTCTTGATTGTCTTTCAGTTCATGAAAAGCATCCATTAGTTCCCTGTGGCGTGTATCAACTTTTTCAGAGAGGGCGGCAATGGCGGCTAGTACTTCACTATCGCGAGGACCGGGGTTCATCTCAATGTCACCGCATACCAGAAGTTGCTTTGTAACAACTACACATTCACATACTGTTAGAAAGAATACACTTGGGCACGGGAGAAGCAGCAAGCAAGTATTACTCGTACGCTTGGAATAAAGCGTTGAGTTATTACTAACCTGCACGTAGTAGAAAACGGGATTCATGAGTGACGGCTGCATGGCTGCCGCTCTCCCGTGCCCACTGAAGACTGGTCGTTGAGGTGCGCTTCTTATACCGTCGCAGAACAGCGCAGTCGATGATGACGCCCCTTTGTGGCCAGTAGTAGAAAAGATGGCTCTGCGCATGTCCATGTCGTGTAGACCACAGCTGTTGATCATCGGCTCTGATAGCAGTAGCTCAGGCAGGGCCGGTGCCGATGTATCCGCTGACACCTCCGGAGACCAAGGAAGCCAAGGTGCAAGTAGCATGGAAAGCTGCACGTAGTAGAAAAGGGGATTCATGAGCGACGGCTGCATGGCTGCCGCTCTCCCGTGCCCACTCTCCCGTGCCCACTTTGTTGGCGTCTTTTTATGAAGTCCTTGGTAGATTGGGACAACTTACTTTTTGCTTGCTTTGTTGTTTTCCCCCGACTTCTATCGCGGTTTCAAGGATTGCTTTCGTTATGGTTTTGTTTATTTGTTCTAAATCGGCACCGTTTTCGTCTAAGGCCTCGAACTTGTTGCTTAGGGCGACTATAAATTCTTCGTCCTTCGCTCTGATTACCTCTACATTGCATTTTTTTTTCTAGTAAATAATTTAGTTCTTGTTTTCTTTAGGTTAAGTATAATCTTTGCCCTTACTAGTCTGTCATCGCTGCATTTTATCTTCTCCACTACTTCTGGGTCTTGAATTATACCTGGTTGTTCGCACATTATAAAGTCAATGTCATTCTTTGTTTCCCCGTTAGGGCTTTTCCACGTCCACTTCCTATTCTTGTGTTTCTTGAAGAACGTATTCATTATTCGGAGCTGGTTCCTTTCGGCAAATTGTACTAACATTTCCCCACGGTTATTCCTACGGCCGACGCCGTAGTTGCCAATCGCCTGCTCTCCACTTCGTTTCGTTCCTACTTTTGCGTTGAAATCCCCCATGACTACTGTGTATTGTGTCCGTACTTTCTTTATTGCTAATTGGATATCCTCGTAGAATTGCTCTACTTGTTCATCGTCGTAGCTCGTTGTTGGCGCATATCCCTGGATTATCTTAAGTTTATCTTAAGTTGTAAGTTGTAAGTTGTAAAAGAACGTAAGTTGTCTTACATTCTTTTATTGTCCACTGTGTTTAAGACATATGTTCTTTCTGCACCTGAAGCGCTTGACAAGCCGTGCAGACTCGTTCCTTTTCTCCTTACTTTGTTTCGTGAATTCTGCACTAAATTTGTTTAAAATAAGTTCGTTAATTTTCATATGAGCATCTAAACGTTCTAAATACTTCCATCGTATGGCTGTTGCTGCTATGTGAATGGCGTTGCCCAGTATGGCAATGTTTGCCTTTAGCCATGTTTCCTACGACGATTCTCTGTAATTTCTTGTATAAATCAATTAAAAAAGAAAGAAATAATGACTATAGCTTACTCATGTGCTTATTCATACATCGACGTGTATCACCGCAGTACGGACATACAGCATGCCATGAATATTCACCAACTGATACCGCCACCACTGCACATCAGGTGAGCATGGTTCCATGTAGGGTCTTTACGTAAACACGCTGTATCGTAAAACAACAGATTCACGAGCACACAAGCGACAGAGCGGAAAGCGTCTCTGCGTTATTTCGTGTCCTTTTTTAGTGCGTGTGTTATGGAAAAAGGTTTATTAAGGGCTTTCAGATCTTGTCTCGACAAGCAGCGGGCCGCTCCCACGTAAACACCCGGAGGCCAAGCCAGGCCACGCCCAGAATACGGCGAAGCCTCGGCCGTACCCTGGGCCTGCTGGACCACCCAGTGTGATGGTCGACCGAAAGGGGGCTGTCGGGGCAGCATTTCGCCACGGCAAGCTCTTATCGCTTGTAAAGTGTGTCCCGGCACAGCGCCAGATCATATGATCAAACGTGTTTTCTTTTCGCACGAGCGGCAAGAGTTCTTTGCATAAATATCAATTTAGATCTTGTGTAAACGAAACGTATTAGGATACGCATTTATTTGCAAAAGCTGAAACTCTGTCGAGCTGCGGATTTGCTTGAGAGTAAGTTCTACGTGAGCGGTAAAAGTGCTTAGCAGTCTCGTTGGAGGTAAAAAGTGTCGCTGTTGTAAGGGTAAGTCATCTTTAGACTTTCTAGGGGCAACGCTGGAAGCTCGGCTGCGCACAGCCCATTGAGACGACTCGTTCAGGTTCGGTGGAACACCCGCTAGCCGACCCTAACCTGGAGGATACCAATAAATGACCTGTCCTACGTGTGACGTCCTTACCCTCGAGGAGTCGGAAGGATTTCTTAGAAATAATGCCTTTTTCAAATGATCTATCTGCTAACGTCAAACCGCTCTAAATATCGTGTGTGGCCACGTACGAAATTCAATTGGTCTTGCACTGCGTGACGAGAGAACTTTACGGTGACAGACATTCAGCGCAGTCATTTCGCGTTTCTTGATATATATAAGGCTTTCCCCTTGATACCCCTCTTGCTATTGCTTGATTGGCAAGAGCCGCAAAGGTTAACATTCAATCACGCATTTTACACACCTGCATCTGCTTGGATAAGGAATGCGGGTATTTGCCACATGTCATGACCTATCACTCACGTGAGTCATTCGTTCGTACCGTGCCATGCCAATTATGGCGCATACCAAGTGAACGTGATGCACTTGCTTGGCGTCATCCAATTCTCTGTGCCATGCGTAATGACGCTGACGACTACGGTCACTTCAAATTTCAGGAGGCCCATAATGATTTTTTTACCTTTATAACCAACCCACACTTGCTGGAACCCTTAGAGATATAGGCTTCTTTGAAACGATAATTCGACGGATCCCACGCATTGTGCGAATCAATGTCATACGAAGCAGCCGGCGTGGAAATTGGCTGTGCCGAATAGTTCCATATTGAGCGAAGCGTGAAGAGTATGGTCTAAGTCTCTGCACAATTTGGGTAGCTGTGCTAACAGCGTGTGTTTACCAGGCACGTCGACAGCTGTGTGGCTGTTTTTTCCTCTTTGCCTGTAAAATCAAGCACTCTGCAAATTGGGCGGTGACAGACGAGACTGCTAGCTTTGACTTTTTTTTTTTACTCGACCACCCACGTTATTCTCACGTCACTGGGTTAGACTGGAGCTTATTACGGTATCATATCCGTCTTCTCACTTAAGAACGTGAATCGCAAAGTTTTTGCAATGCTAATTGAGGTGCGCACCCCTGCGGCGTGTTGACGAATACAACAGGCGGAGCAAACGCAGTGTGCCAGGAATAAAGTGCGTGACAGGTCTCAGTAACGTCACATTTTATTCCCACCGATCGAAACCGCTTGTCTTGCAATGCGAGCTCTAGAAACTGGCTGGGATAAACAGGGCGTCGCAAATTTCTAAATTCATTGCCTGGGAATCGCCTAATTAATTGAGGCTGCACTTTACTAAAGTGCTGTAAGTAAAAAAAAGCACGTTATTTTCAATGACCTTATCCCCGCGATCTAAGAACTTCGTGGAATAAACCTGGAAGCACTCCCTAGCGCTGTTCGCATGCATAGACGTGCGTACAGGGAGTTCTCCGAAACCCCAGAATAATTTCTGGAGCACACGGACGCCTACATGAAAGCCGCATTCCTAACTAAAAGGCCCTCTATTGATGTCCCTTCCCAACTCCTTATCTTCTCTCGATCTCCCCATCGCGAACAATTTCGTCTTTCGGTCTCATTCTGCACGGGACTGACCTGGGCTATTCCCTATTTCGCCCCCTCTCCCTCGTAGCGTAACAGTCTATGCACAGAGGCGGAATGACTGTCGTTGTCGCTTCTAATCTAGCGGGCTTTATTGGGCGCTCAGGCCTCATTCAGCATCAGCGCCTTCTGAAGAGGCCCGTGGTAGCGTTGTCGGCTGTCTTCAGCTAATGGGTACTATTAAGGTCAACCGGCCCTCGTAGTAGGCTAGGGCTAAGCACGTAATACGTTTTATTTTTGTCTAGCCAAGATTATGCTTGACGGCTGCACATATTCATTTCCGCCTATTGGTTTCTAACATCCTTCGCAATAACATCTTCAAAGGAGGTACGCGTTTTTAAAACCAAGCGTAACGGGTGTCGCTGCTATAGCATTAGTCCCAGTAGGCGTCTAGACAACAGCAACGTGGAGCCATCGGTCGTAATAAAAAAATTCAACCATCTCCACGAAGTGAACCATGACGAGCGGGCGAGGCATTGGGGATCGCTCGGCGTTACCGTGAATCACCCGTGGCATTGCCCACTCATGCATGCAAATGAGCGACAACGTGTACGTATATTTACACACGCGTTGTCATTTATGCTCCTGGTCTTTATGAGGTTCCTGCGCTCCCACGTCTTAGATCGTGCCGAGTTCCGGATTACTTTTAGTTAACGCACACGCTGCGAATCCTTATCGTTCTACGCACAAGAGAAATCTCCCACCGGCACTACATTGCAGGTCAAGATTCAGTGCCTATATATGCGGGGTGGCCGGTGAACGGTTGCGCAGGGCGAGCAGTCGGTTTTTTCAATCAAGAAACTCGCTAGCAGACGCTACCTGCGTCAGCGTTGTCTCTCGCGAGCGAGGGCGCATTCTCGTTCCTTGATTATGATGACCGTGGTTCGGTTAGAGGAGGCGCTGGGTGAGGAAAGGGCGCTAAATTCTGCAGCCCATGTAGGGAGCACTGCTAAGCGTCCGTGGGGGTAGGGGAAAGGGAGTGAAAGAGGTAGAAAGGACAGAAAAGCCGTAGCGGAGGGCTCCGGAAATTTAGACCACCTGGAATTCTTTAACCTGCACTGACAACGCACAGTACACGGGCCTCTGGCATTTTCGCCTCCATTGAAAATGCGACCGCCGCGGCCGGGATCGAACCTGCGTTTTTTGGGTGGCAGCCGAGTACCGTAACCACTACACCACCGCAGCGGACTACGTTCTCGTTCCTTGCGAGCTGGTAAAGCGTTCATCGCAGAAAGAGCGTTTCCATAGTCAGCACGCGCCGTTCGCTCCCTCTCACGACAGCAGACGACACTGTCTGCGTGTACAGCCTCCAGGATCGGCCCACACCAACACACGGCGACGACGACGGACAACGGACAAGGCTCGGCCCTGAGGTGCGTCGCCCCTAAAACTAAACTGTGCCCCAATAATATACGCATGACTGGGGTGAAATTTATTTAAAAAAAAATTGTAGCGGGCTTAAGCCTCGCCTGTGAGCGTGAACGCTATAGTGTCGCTAGGCCCGTTCGCATCGCCTCCTTGACACAGAATTTCTTTTCCTCGTAAGTTCAAATTACAGTCCGAGCTCTCATGTGCGTAGGTGTTATTTCTGTCGTAGTTTAATATTTTTTTTTTGAGAGATTTCTCTTTGAGAAACGTAATGCTCTTCACTCACGCATCTGTTGCATGGTGGAGTGCTTCCGCTGTCGGGTGCTTCGGTAAACACGGTGGCACCCCACAATGATTATTTTCGCCGTCGACGCCGATGCCAACGCCGACACCTCATTTTCTTCGACAGGAGCTCCTTAACGATATTGCGTTCAAATTTTGCTACTTCCTTGAAACTATACGCACTTTCCGGATATACTGTGCCATTGAGGTAATCGTGGCGCTCACACAGCGAATATCGATATTTTATCAGCTACCGAAAGATAATCACAAAGAAAAAAAAGCAAAGCACAATAAAAAAAATGCCGGGAATTTGTGCGCATAATGCACTCATAAACAATACTTTAGCAAACGCGTAAATTGGGCACCAGTGGTAGAATCGTTGTCGAAAGATTTTTACGCAGCATACGGTACATCATGCGCAGAGCTCCTTGAGATGCAGATCCCTCGCGATCTTGTGCAGTATTGTAAACCAGACCGGCCTGTATAAGGCTCGCGACGGTATTTAACTTTGCATCACACTTTAAAACCCATAAAATAGACAGCCCAAAACTACAGTTTCTCATGAAGTTTATTTCAACGTTCTCTGGGTTAATATTAGAGGTTCTTTGTCTGTCTGTCTGTCTGTCTGTCTGTCTGTCTGTCTGTCTGTCTGTCTGTCTGTCTATCTGTCTGTCTGTCTCTGTCTGTCTGTCTGTCTGTCTGTCTGTCTGTCTGTCTGTCTGTGGGTTAATTTTAATGCCTTTTCTTAGTGCAACCTCTTTTAATGAGCCTCGGCGGATGTGTCCCTCGTGGTTTGGGGGCACGAGCGCGGAAGCAAGCACATTATACTGGATGCTACCAAACAAGACTAAGCCGGAAGCGAAAAAAACGCATCACAACCTTGCCACTAGCAGGTCACCACCTCGTACACTCCATAAAGTGAACACTTCTTCCGCCAACGACCACTTCCCCTTAGCTCTCATATGAGCGACGCTTGCTTCTACGCTCGGTGAGCGTACACTTTCTATCCTGCACGTTCCTTTGTGGTCATTACTTTCACCGTGCTGTCCCTGGTGCGTGGGCAGTTGTGCCCTCCGCTCGTTTAGCTACAAACGAGCTCGTATCTCGCTGCTGCTCCTCTGGCTCGGACCCCTTTCGTTCTAAGTACAGGGCAACTCGGCTCAGAGTACTCTAAGCCGATTTTCTGGCCTATTCGGCCTTTGTTGTTACTGTACGTTGGCTACATTTGGGCCGCGCGTGTCCACGTGTTATCTACGTGAGCGCTTGTTTGAGCAACCACCACCTGCAAACCGATATGGTTCCAGGTTCAACCTCACGAAGTTTAAGGAAAGGCTCCACTTTTCTGTCGCATTAATTGAGCATGATGCGCTCCTAGCTCACCAAGACAAGGGATGCGCGTATGTTTATCATGTGAGCTACATACAGGCGCTGCAGCAAGAAAAAGCTCAGGTTCCGCATGCTTACAGCTGTATGCGGGGTGAGAGGTTAGACAGAAGTTGGCATTTCGCTTGCCACTCTCCGTTGGAGTGAGAAAATCGGGATTAAAAATAAAGAGGGCGATAAAAAGAAGTTCGACTGATCCCACTCTTGTGGGAATCGATGTCACGCGAAACAGTGAACGAGAAAAAAAATTGTCTGTGACAAATCGTGTGGCCTTCAGCCAAGTGTTACGAGGTAGCATAACCATCCTTATGGAAATTTAGGGGTCCAGCGCGCAACGTGCTCTTAACAAGTCCGCGGGGCGCAGTGCGGTGCACATTTGTGCAATGTGGCGTCTGTGTACGTTACTGCGCAGACGTCTGTGTTTTTCTTTTTGCGGGAAGACATGTACTACGCTACGGTGCGTTGATGTGCTTATCATTGGCACGCCGTGGTGGTGTAGTGGTTATGGCGCTCGGCTGCCAGCCAACAAACGCGGGTTCGATCCCGGCCATGACGTTCGCGTTTTCGATGGAGGCTAATACTCCAGAGGCCCGCCTTCTGTGCGTTGTCAGTGCACGTTAAAGAACCTCAGGTGGCCAAAATTTCCGGAGCCCTCCACTGCGGCTTTTGCCTCCTTTCCATCGCGTTCATTCCCTTTCCCCTACCCCCACGGAGGCTTAGCTGTGCTCCCGAGTTGGGCTGCATAAATTAGCGCCCTTTCCTTAACCGAATCAAAATTTATCATTGGCGTTCGTTCCAGTATTCCTACGTCCGCCGCGGTGGTGTAGTGGTTACTGTACCCGGCTACCACAAAAAAAAGAAATAATAATAATAAAAAAGAACGCGGGTTTGATCCCGGCCGCGGCGGTCGCATTTTCGATGGAGGCGAAAATGCCAGAGGCCAGTGTACTGTGCGTGATCAGTGCACATTAAAGAACCCCAGGTGGTCTAAATTTCCGGAGCCCTCCACTACGGCCTTTCTCTCCTCTCTATCTCTTTCACTCCTTTTCCCCTACCCCTACGGACGCTTAGCCGTGCTCCCTACATATGCTGCAGAAATTAGCGTCCTTTCCTAATCGAACCACAATCATCATCATCAGTATTCCTACAGGATCGAACAAAGCTGTACGGTATCCTGCTGAGTGATGGGAATGCACGTCTGTTGTTTCTCCCATTGCTACAAGAGTGGTTAACGCACAGCACAAGCCTGTCGGTGGCTACTCAAAAACATTAAGGTTGGTTATGAGGTGTATCATTGAGCGTTTCTGAAGTGTGCGTCATTCCATTGCGACCTGTTGCATGGACAAGCAAGCAAGCGGAGTTTCCGTGCATCGTCTGTCATAGGCGACGGTGTCAAATAGTTGGTTATCTGTATCAACTGAGCGGGCAGCTTGATCGACCCGCTCACTGTAAATAATTCGGCAGTGACTTGGTAGCCCTGGGAAATCGGCAGATTAATTTTCTCGAGGACAACAATTCTAGAAGCTTCATTTCAAGTAATGCGGAGTTAATAAACGGTGAGATTAATTGATGTCGCGCAAGGGCAATCCAGTAGTCCATCTAAGCGACAAGATGTGTATGGCCAGCCGTGTTTTAAACGCTAACGCTGCATCAACCGCACACTTCTTCATCTAAGTTAGGGTAAAGTACAAGGTCTTGTTCGCTCATGTTTTTTTTATTGCATTTGATGCACATGCAAATAGGAAACGGACGGAGCTGCAACAGAGGTATGATCACAATCAGCAAACATAAGTACATCTCGAGATAAAAGGAGAAACGAAACGACCTGAGTATTTAAGTATTAAGCAAGAAGCTCCTGTCAAGTACAATTTCTCAGCGCGCGCTTTCTAATGCTCTGCACTGGCAAAGCATTAGAATTAGAAAGATTCAGTCCAACGTGATGAAAAAACTGCTGTTCCATATCAGTCTTCCTTACCCTCTGAAACAATGTCTATACCAGAAATGATTCATGCCCTTGTCATCGCTCGGCGTTTCCTTTTTTTTTTTTTCGTGACAATAGGGAGGACGCATTTGCAGTTTTATGGTGACCAAAATTTAAATTACAGGGTTCTGTTCTGATAAGAAAAGCGCTTACTTTTCTTCTTCGAGGGGAGGAGCGAAGGGGAATCCGACAGCCGAAATGGCACACAAATAACCAATAATTGAGACTTCCGTTGGTCCTACAGCCGCTACTCGCTGGCAAAACTCCTTGCCGTGAATACTATAGGATTATGTGAAGCGCGCCAGCCTTGAATCCATCGCGTACTACGCCTTCTCAGGTCCCCCTGACTCTATTGAAGCTCACAACATGCTGTGGAGGCAGCAACTCGCCGCCCAGGTATGTGTGACAACATTGCTCGGCTCTTGTGAACCGTGGAGCTGGCCGCGTGTGCATGTGCATACAGCATGCATGCAAGCGGCGCACCTAATACACAGAAAGGAGAGAAGCGCGGCAGAGTCCGAGGCTTATAGGATATCGACGAGCTCGAACACCTGCGCTCACAGTTCGCTATACTTTGTGCGCACCGCTTTAGTGCAGCTAGTGACGTTCCTGTATTCTCACTCTCACTACCTTAGAGCCACTGGTCCATCCTCTTAGAAATCAAAGGAAGGAACGATGGTAACGGCAAGAAAAGCATATTAATTAATGCTTAGAAAGCACGCTGGCCACGCTAAGCGTACAAAGAGTACTTGAACACTAATGAAGCACATTAACTGAAAACCAACTGCCAAGACATTCTGTGCGATTTTTTAATGAGATGTGCTCTGAGCCGCATAAGGTGAACCTGGAGCGGAAGTGAATGTACAAGTTTCGCAAACAAAGAGAAACACATGTTCGTTCAAGTAAGCCTTATAGAGAATCTAAGGTATATTTCGTCATTATAGTATATAGTGTTTAACAGTATACGCTTATAGCGATAGCACGAGTACAGTATGCATACAGTGTTCGCTTGCCTGCTATACTCTAGGTTATTTGGAGGTATACACCAGGACACGGCTGTGAAACCTTCTACTACAGCCTACCCAAAGTGTTATGTCAATGAAACCCACCCATACAGGAAATACTGTCGAAATGTTTAGCCTCGAGGACGATGTTGTACTCCCGTTCCCGTTGAATAACGTAAAACAACAGCGTCCCTTTTGATATCCGTATATTTCATATTAAGATTAGCCTCTATATAACAGCGATCTTGCTACATTGGTGACTCACTTTTTTATATCGGTCACGTATAACATACGGAGTCAAAAACATTTTGGTAATGACACTGGTTGAATGCTTTTTGTCTTTTTTTTCGTTTTACTGTTCTTTTCTGTTTGAATGTTCATTTTAAAGCATTTTTTTTCTGTTCATGCTTGCTTTGCTACTTAGTCATATCTGCGGGTGGCTATGGAAGAGACCATGTTGCGCTCAAAAACGTGCAACTTCCCGTGTACCGGTGGCGATTTTCGTGCGAGAGAAGTCACTTCTTGGTCAGCGTCAAATACTTGGGCCACACAGTGCCGTCACAGTACAGTCAAACATTTTCGTTCGCCGGATCAGGCCTAATCTCGAAGCCTGTACAGCCTGTACCCAAGACATCTGTGAATGTCGAAGTTTAAGAAAATGTCCATTTGATTTGAAATATTTCGCATCACTGTTCTTTCTCATCCTCTCCTCTTCTAATTATCGTACACTTATTATTTCATCGTACTGCCATGGCGCAATCCTTCGGAAGATCCTACGGACATGTGCCGAGGAACGAAGTCAGGTGTGGTAAACGCAAAAAAAAAAAAAAAAGAATGTTGCGGGGGATGTTTGGAACATACTAATATTGTGAATACAAAAGCCTAAATTCGGCCTTGTGCTGATCTGGTGCTATCGTATACGCCTTCTCCTTAGCTGCGCGTAGACGTCAGGAAGGCGCGTGAGCGTGATGCGACGTTGGTTCCGCCGTTAGCAGAACGTCCCACGGGTTCCGCCGCTGTCATTTCCTTGCTTTCAACGCACCTTCATTGCAGCTGTTGACACTCCCCCCCCCCCCCCCCCCCCCTCCTCCGCGTCCTTCTGTATGAGGCTGAATGGTGAGCGGCAGAGAGAAGGCTTGGTGGAGCTGCTGGAGAAGATTATCAACGAGGAGGTCAAAAGCAAGAAAAAATAATAAAAGGACGCGTTGTGGGCAGCCTTCGGAATGCTGGATGCGGAGTGTAGGCCGCGATAAGTTGGGATGTCCTCTGCCCAGGTGACCAGCCGAAGTTGGAGATTCGGCTCGGTACTGGACAAAGCAGCCTCCCACTGCTGCGGACTGGTCCTGTGGACAGTGGCAAGTGGATGGGCATGAGAATAAGATGCGAGCGTAACCTTCCCGGGAACTGCCATATAAGCAGCAGGCAGGCGAGTACGTTCCAGGGAGAAAAGGGCAATACGTGGGGGGAGTAAGAAAGTCTGCGCCGTTGACGGCTAAACAGTGTCGCGTCGCCGTTGGTTGCGTTCTTGCGTGGTCGCGGCATACAGGCCTACTGTGTATTTCTGCAGCTAACGACGCCACTTTGAAACGTCTAGCAAGGGGCTGCCAAGACTACATTGTCTCACATTGCGCCTCTGTGCAGATAGATAGATAGATAGATAGATAGATAGATAGATAGATAGATAGATAGATAGATAGATAGATAGATAGATAGATAGATAGATAGATAGATAGATAGATAGATAGATAGATAGATAGATAGATAGATTAAAATGGTGTAGGTGCGCCTCGTAATGCTTCCATTTACCATGAACAGGATTGTCTTGGTCATATCTTTCCTTTTTTTTTTTTTTTTGGACGGTGAGGAGAAACTCAAAATGATCGCTTGGTGCGCATGATGGTAAAGCATCTTGGAAGGCTTGCAGCGCGCACAGACGGTGACTTGGTGATGAACTCTCGGAGCAGTTTTCTTTTTCTTTTTCATTAGTCTGTCCCCGTGTATGTGCGATGTAAGCATTTTAAGGCTTAGGAAACGCGTAGTTGAACTACGGGTATTTCTTAATGGCAAACTGTTAATGCACGAATTGACGTACCCATAATGATAGTCTAACCCGTACCGGAGCACCATTCAACGACACCATATACGACAGCGGGACGCTGCTTTGCTGGACGCGTAGGTTGCATTGCCGGACGAGATAAAGACATTGGGACTGTAGTTATCATTTCTTGCACATCGCAATGTACAGCATCCATTCCATGCGTAGTTCTAGTGTAAGCGACTAGATGGGCTACTGGACTGCAGTGTGAAGCCTCTTAACGGTTATGTGCCTCGGCTCTCAAGAGCCGACGAAGCGATTGCTCTCAGGACATGCCAAAGAAGCAAATCTCCGTGCATGAGAAGTTCTACCCCTCGCCATCGGACACTGGCATTTGCAGTGCTTCGATTTACTTTTTCCTCCGGCTGATGCCGGAAGCGACCCAATGTTCTCGCTCTTTTGTGCGCACTTCATGAACCGTTGAGGCAAGATGGTGTGTGTCGAAACATGGAGGGTAAGTTACTGATCGGGCTGATAAGAATGCACCCTCGTACGAAAGAACTGTTTTCACTTCGAGCTTGTCGCTCTGTCGCTGGGCACTCTTGTAACGACTTGCGTTGCACGGCAAACGGCACGGGTGAACTTGGAGTCCCGCGGAAGTGCGACGGCTCACTTCGTTTTCGCTCGAACGAATAGTCTTCTGGCGCGAAATGGATAGCGGTACTTCAGCTTCGCACATAGCAAGCAAGTGCTTACGAACAGTGATGAAGGAACATCTAGATGAGGGTAGTGGCTGGGAAAACTCAATCTTGGTACGGTAAAGGCCGTATCCCGTTTCGGTCTTTCCCGCCATATTACATGGCATTCGCGTCAGAATGTTTTTCGCACTGCGCGGGAAGGATACGGCCTGCGAGTTCGCCATGCGCACCGACGGTTTTATCAATTACAAATCTTATCCCAGTAACAAATTTGGTGTTTTAGGCACTAAGGAAACTATATTTTTATGAGGCCCGTCCTACCATAGCAAGCTAGGGGTTATGGCACCCGACTGCCGATCCGAAGGTCGCGGGGTCGAATCCCGGCCGCTGCTGCTGCATTTAAATGGAGGCGAAATGTTTATGCCCGTGTACTGTGCGATGTCAGTGCACGTCAAGCGCAGGTGGTCCTCCTCCGAAGGCTGCTCAAGTCAGCTTTCGGAGGAGGACATGGCGTCATGGCGTTGGAGCGTGCATTCTTGAAGTGTCTGATAGTAGCGGCTCGAAAATATTGCACGAATCGCCTATTTCTTTTTCAAGTAGATGGGTGTAAATGCTCGAGAGAGTGATTAAAATATTGGGGAACTTATATGTTTATTTAAGACACCCAGAACACCTCTGTGTGGCAAACGTGTATAGGGCTAATGTTAACGCTTAAATACAAAAAATCATTACTTAAAAATAGAATGCGGGAGGCTATTTATCCGGAGAGAACAAAAAATTTTCACATTTGAGAGGAAGGGGGAGGAGGTGGAGGAAGGGGCCCATTTGAGAGCGTCTCTACACTGCTCAGGACGACTGAATCCATAGTCAAAGAAAGAAAGCGAATCTTTTATTCAATATGTGGCACAAAAAGCCATTTAAGCTCATATTTCCTTTCGGTTGGAGTTCAATAAATGTGGCCAGGCAGTTTGGTTGAAGACGTGTTCTGAATATCTAAGCGTTAAGCAACTGTTTCATCCCATTTTTCGCTACGCCAAAGCACCTAAGGCTGTCGCAATAAGGTGGGCTTCAACGGTTCGTTCGTGCGTCAAGACACAACACGATAGCATCATAAAGGACGTTCACAGAGCGCCCTGAAAATGTAATACATAGGGACCATTGTTTGAATACTCGCGTATTCCAGAAACGTCCTCACGTGATCTGGACTGGCCGTTCTCACCTCTTCTCAACTATTTGTGCTCGCTTTTTCTTATGGCCTCGCATAGGGAAAATATCGATATCTAGCTCGAAACTGCTGAGACATTTCCCTTCTTCAATAAAATTATTATTCATGGGACGTAGTTTTGGATTCTGGTGGTAAGCGGCATGGCGTTACGCTGGAAATACGGCTTTGTTCTAGACGCGCCTCTATAAGTTGCAACGCACGGACTAAGCGTAAGAATCTTTCAATGACATGCACCACGACAGAAAACATGAACCCAGAAAGATACTATGTTAACGCTTCGAGGTTTGAAAGAGAGGAAAGTATGAAGCAAGAAGAAAGAAAGAAAGACCACACTGATTCTCATGTGCGTTACCTGAAATCCTCACGTAGCGCAGGAGCTTGTATGATGTGAACCGAGGCGATGCACTGCTGTCATTCCCTTGTCTCCTTCAGAACAAGCCTCATTAACATATCAAACAACTTTCTTTTTTCAAGTCTCAGAATACGTGCATAATGGGAAACGTCATGGCTAGTAAAAATGATTTTCGCATTTCACTCTCCTTCTAATTTTTCTTAGTGCAAATTGTTTGTGTGCACGTGCTTCCTTCTCAGGTGTTGCTTTTTTTGGCGGGATTTTTTACAACACACTTAAGCAGGAACCAATTAGCCCAAATTTCAGCTTCGAATGCGAACGAATGTGTTTGGTATAGCGCTGCCATACGCCTTTCTTTTTTCGCACAATACTGTGGACGTGATGCTATATTCATCCGTACTTTGGCGTTTCTTTGTTGTTCTACTTTCCTATTGAATTAATTTTTTCAACACGTAATACGAGAGGCCTTTAACCGCACTGGATTCGTTTCGGTACCTCCTTCCGTGTCAGCAGTTAATCCAGATTTTGATGATGGTAGGGGGGTGGGGGGGCGCCTGTTTTGTATGTTGTTATACCCAATACTCATACTTTCGTGACATGAGCACACAATAAGTGAAGTGTATCTTTCTATTTCTCTCTCTTCACCTTTCTCCTTTTTATAAGCTTAAAACGTAAGAAGCGCGGCCCTTTCTTCTTTTTTGTGCACCGTCAAGGTATGCCTCCTTTTCACCACTCGCCAAGTAGTGTGTGTGTTGTTGCGTGTTGCATTTAATGTATCGCCTTGCTCTCACTGTTATTTAAATATTTTCTTTCTTTCTCTACTTTAATCCCCATCCCCAGCACAGGATGGTTGAGGTGTCCTCCTATGACGAGAGAATGTTACCATCATATGCCTTTCTCTGTCTTTCAATTCAAGAATCTATTTTCTTCTTACAGTGCACTGTTTCCCTTTCTTTTTTACCAATGTTACCAGACGAAATTCATTCTGCGTCTAAGCATGCGCTTCCTCGAGTTTCAGAATGTGCCTTTTGGGTCAGTACATCTGTTCGATGATGCATGCCAAATAGGTAATTTTTGGAAAGGTTATTTACAAAGCTTCTAATGGATGCATGAACTTTCACGCCATCATAAACTACTCTGAATTTAATTTTGTTTCGTTCAAATAAGAGCAACATTCCAATGAGTTTCATGACGGACACCAGAACAAGGCGAATGCTGAATGCCATTTGTTCCGCATATACTCCCGGATCGACTGTGCGCGTAATTGCCCAGTGAAAACTCACGGCAATAAAAATTTCATTTAACCCGCCCCTTATGTAATACCCTGTCAAGGGCTCTCTACGGAAAATAAGAGACGTGATGCGATATATGCCAGTTACAAAAGCCAAGGTCGGAACGATCCCGGATCGAGACCAGAGTTTGTCAGTATGCAGAAGACCATCTCTTCTGGCGTGTCAATTACAAAAGCCAACGTTGCACTGATCCAGTCCTAAGGCTGTGTTTTGCCGACAGTCGGCCATGAAGTTTCACGAGTAGCTCAACGAACACACGCTTGTCAAAAAATACAAGCTCCATTATTTTTATAAATGTTCTCACTTCGTTGCGTGGCGGTGAATCAGATGAACCGGGCTAGAAAGGAAACAGATTATCATTTTCTTGACATAAGTGAGCGGGACCGAAGCACGAAATACAGG
Organism: Hyalomma asiaticum; assembly: GCA_013339685.2. Taxonomy (NCBI): domain Eukaryota; kingdom Metazoa; phylum Arthropoda; class Arachnida; order Ixodida; family Ixodidae; genus Hyalomma; species Hyalomma asiaticum. Next base: position 69,400,061 of record CM023484.1, read on the forward strand.
TAAGGAAAATCGCAAAATACGATTTAGAACAGATTTTGCGATTTTAACATCGATTCAAGCATCCATCTTCCCCTGAGCTTCTCTTCTAGGTCGGGAAAAGTGAGACATAGAAGGGTTGCGCGGGTGTGTACACGTTTCTGTTTTGGGCGAATCATGTAGAACACACAAATGCAGGCGTGCCACACCGAACCTACAGATATTTATTATATTTGATTCAGTTTCATTAATTCATCTATCAATGCACTCTATGGTCGACGCCATTACAGAGGAGAGTGGTTATACAGAATGAACAACGGCGAAACACTCGCCGCAGGGCGTGGCCAGTTCGAAAAGTGTGAAGAGCCACGCTCTCCTGCAAGTGTATGTTTCGAACGACAGTGTATGCGTCAGTGCAACTGTTGTCCTTTGTCTTTTTCTTTGTGACGCACTGAGCAATTACTCTGTCAATAGAAGTAATTTGAAAAGATCAACCTGCCGTCGTGGCGTTGCGCTGCCAGGCAGGGACGAGGTGGCGAGGTCGATTCGAAGCCCTACGGTGACCCCATTTCTGGGACGTCTAAAAGCGAAGATGATCATGCGCTTATATTCAGATACACGTTACACAGCCGCAGCTTGTGAGAAATTATATGCGTTCGCAACTGTGTTGCAGTACATCATAATTGTCAGAAGAGGCCGGAGGGCTAGGAGGTGGATCATATATTTATCCTGGTGCTGTGATCCACCGTAGTTTTTTGTCCTCCGCTAGGACTCAGCGTCCCAGTCTGGTGGTGGTTTTAGCGTGTATCAAACATTTTTTTATTTCAACTCTTGCTACTATTGTGCGTTTGCATAAATTGTGTACGCGGCATTGATTTCTCAAGCTCGAATGCCAATGCCGCTTGCTTAAACTGGGCCAGTGTGCTACATGAACTGATGTATGCGTGTAGTGTGAAATCCGTCGTGGTTTACTTACAACTTGGGGTTCAGATGTGTTTTATATAAAAAGCCAGAAACCATCGACCACGTGTTTTTACATTGCTGGGAGGGCGTATATTTTTGGGGTGTCCTTCAAAGAACTTTAAAAAAGGATTTACCTTAGGATTCATATGGGATCAGATTTCTTCCAGTTCACGATGAAGAAGGCTTGCCGCTGGATTTAATTATGTTAACGGGCCTCCATTGCCTATGGCGAGCTCGCATGGCAGGGTTTTATTGTGAGCCTGATGCAAGGCCCGCGCGACTATATTTTCGAGGATGTACGTTAAAATTTGTTGAATATCAGAAAACGAAGGAATGCCAACATGAGTGGTTGTCCAGGGTCGTACCCTTGACAACGCTCAAGGAATTCTAGATGATTTTTGTCCAGTTTCACTGAGTCTGTTTGTTGTATAGACTACCGAAGTATGCTCTATTACCGGGTGTGTACAAAGAAGCAATAAAGAAAAAAAAGTGTAGTGTGAAATCCGCGGCTGAATTTCCACTACGAGGAAATGGGTCTGTGACGGCTTCGAGGAAGCGAGGAACAGTTTTCGCGTTTGGTCACGGTCATTACCCGTCAAGGTGGTCATCAAGTGCGCTTAAAAGAATTTTACTATAGAAATGTCTCATTACTCTCGAATGGCTTAGTACGCAAATGAAGGTGCTCGAAGGCTAAGGATGACATTACGTGAGGTGCCTCAAAGGTAAAAAGCTTTGTGAAACCCATATCGGCGGTAACATCACACAGTGAAGCGTGAACGGTTGCTTTAAAATTCATATAATCGTCCTTTTCTTGGGCAGACGCACTGGGTCTACCGAGAGAGCGGAAGTAATAAATGAGGAAGACACAGTAGACTAAGAATGTAGCCAACACTCCAAGATCTCGAATAACTTTTTTTTTGCTGTTGTCACGGTGAGCTCTTAATTCTCCAACAATCGGATCATCTCCTTACTGAGCGGCCCTTTCTTCATACATGTTGTAACTCTTTACAAAGGGTCTAATGCACCGCATCACCAGGGCAAAAGTAAAATGCCATAACAGCAGCCATTCGCTGCATCGTTTAATCCATTATTTTCCTGCGCCATGCTGCGTTGTCAGTGAGAACGCGTAGAACGTTGCCGACACCCGACGTGCTCTGAGTGCCGCTGGCGAGGTCATTGCTTGGTTAGCTTAGAGGACGGATATTGGGGCGTTATTTATGGGTGCAATTTCGATACTCCATTGCAGCAATCTTGATTGCGGCCTTCGTTTCGCTATCTGGCTGTGGTTACGCACTAAAGCACGGAACGGCGTTCTGGTGACCGAAAGCTAGGGGTTGATCGCCTGCTTGCCTCGAAAGTGAGCGTCACAAAAGCTTCTTTCTTTATTTTTCTTGTCCTCCGCAGTGGGTCGGCGCCAACCGCAAATGTATGAGCACTTTGCCTGACCTGTTTGGGAACGCTCCACAATGAGGTCCCCCGAACTGGAAGGATGCCGTGATATCGCCTGTGGAATATTGTTATTGCGTATTCAAACACAAAGCACTTACTTAAGTGGGGTATTTAAGCAGTTACCTAAGTAGGCCGTGTAATATGTTCGCGCACAGCATCTGGAACGTTTCTCGTGGGTTCTCTGCCGAAACTAACCGAGTGCAACGACGGAAATGCAATGTACAATATGCAAATAATCAACGGAAACGTATAATTACCATGTTTACTCTACTGCAGTGATGACAAGGATCTAAAATATAATATTGCCAAGTCCGGGACACCAGCGCTTTGCAGTGAGAGCGTCAGGTGCCTGGCAGCGAGACCATCGTGTACCATAATTTTCATCCCGGGGGCGAATTAATCGACAACTCGATGTACACGTACGCTTAATATATATAATAAGTTCTGCGGAATCAGGCAAGCGGAGGAAGGGTTACGAAATAATTATGCAAAACTCTTGGTGTTTGACTGTCGATAGCATCGATAATTCTTTGAAACTATCGATAGTGTCGAAAAACTATCGATGGTACTATCGATATTGCAATCGATAGCATTACCATCGACAAAGTATCGATAGTCCAAACGCAAATGCACCATCGGGAGCGCAGTCGGTGGCACTATAGGTCGTTTTGTGAATAAGCGCGCTGTTGTTGGCCGGCGATATCACCAAAACGTGTGATGGCGTATTGTCTGCAATACTCAGTTCATTTAATTTACGAGTAGTTTCTGGCGAATGATATAAATTATTTCCGCACTGAAAATACCGGGACATGTTCACCAATAAATTCATACTCAAAAGAAACCAGTTACACCTTACGGACGAAATTAGTTCTTGAAGCTTTTATTCTTGAATCACAAAATGCAATGTGAATTAGAAGCGGCTCTGTCTCGCGCATGTAACGGTTCCTTTCCGCTACTGGTGAACTGTTCAACCTTGCACCGCCGATATTGCTTTGTCTACTTGTTTTGTAGGCCCTCAGGCGCATTCGGCTTCGTTCGCGAATTCTCGGGTGGATCTGCTAGTTGGTTCGCGATTTCTACCTTCATTCGCTTGCTTTTCTAGAGCAGTGGGTGGATAGAGTAGGTCCAAAACTTCAGAAGTAGGCAAAAAATACTGGTGATCTTTTTACTATGTATCGACGGTATATTGACACAATCGATAATAGTATCGATGCTAGCGATGGTGACATAGAACAAAAGAAAAGAAATGCACGCGCATTTCTTTCTTTTGTTATTTTCTTTCTTTTGTTATTTTCTTTCCTTTCCTATTCCTTTCCTTCTTTTTCCTGCCTATAAGTGCCGAGCGATTAATAAACGCTGTGTCCTCTGCATCGTGACACCGGCTAGTTCTTGTCTAAGGCGGCGTCCGCGCCGACAACGTAACATACACCAATAGTTAAATAGTGACTGAAATATCGATATTATCAATAGTATTGGAAGACCGAGGAAGACCGGACCAGACAACGCCAGCAGAAACGTTTATTCTCCAGGCACTCGCCAGCCTCGAGCACGAAGAAGGAGGAACAGGGATGATGATGGTTATGTACAGATGAGAACGATGAAGTACGTTAAAAGTGCTCACACTATTTCTACACCATCAATAGTTTGATAGTGGCTCAACTATCGAAAATATCCACAGTACTATTGATAGTTCTGCATTACCATTACGAACGCATCTTTTTTAACCTTGTTCGTAAGATGCGGTCCTAATGAGGCCCACTGTGTGCGAACGGGCTGAAGACAATGCCATGCATTCATATAAAAACCTCATGCTACATGTCCAATAACCTCGTTTGAACACATATGAATCACATGTGTTCTCGTATTGGATACGTGGTATACGTGGCATACGAGATTTTTCGCTATGGATTGCCGCATGGAAGTTTACTTATGGGTATGTTTTGCTGAGGTTTCTCGTACTGGAGCAAAGACAAGATAGAAAACAGCTGCGCTAAAGTACGCGGAACGGAGTTCAGTACCTCGATCTTTTAGTGTTCTTAAGAAGACGACCCATAGAGCAGTACAGGACGAACAAGTGCTGCCTGCTAGCACATTATAAATAATAATTCCTCCCTGGCTCAGTTTATTTTCAAGAGCAGCACTACAAAAGCAAGTTCTAAAGCTGATGCAATTCGTGGACCTGTATACAGCGCCTTTAACCCCACTTTCCAAATGCATCTAGCACGATTACGCTTTGCTCCTTTTAATCGTGCACTTACTTCCTCCATTGTGCCTTGTGTGAATTTTTTTATTTATCGTTTCCTGTCCTACGGCCTAGGTTATGTTCTTAATTTACTCGTGCTCATTTTGCCTTCAGGTGCTTTCGGCTACGTTAGGCCTCGTTCAGGATCTTTAAGAGTTCTGCCTCGATAATCCAGCTGCCAGAGTCAGACTTCCTTTTTTTCTTTTATTGTTGTTGCTTTTCTTCTTTCCATTACGCCATCGCCTAAATGCTTACTCCGGACGCTTTCCGCCCTCATCTGCTTCGCGTGGCGCAAATGAAAATAACGAATGACAACACTGAGGTCTCCAGGAAAACTTGTGCTTGAGGAACAAATCAACGCTTTGCCTACAGCCAAGCCGTTCTGTCCCTAACTGTTAGGACAAACGATTCGAAGAGCGCGCGAAGACTCGATTTAAGGAGCGTTGGGTGAGAAGGAGTGTCGCCCTGGGTGACAGAACCCGAATGCAAATATGAGCTGCTCGCTAGGAATTCCCCGTCGATGCCTGCCACCGTTGCCTTTAGTAATTCGTCGCGCCCGAGCACGCGATGTAGGCCGCGGCAAATGAAGGGCTTCTCGAATATCGATCCCGCTTTAGGCAGGATTGCATGGAGCGCTTTGGGACGTCACGTGTGTTGCGAGATAAGGAAAGAAAAAGATCGGGGCAGCGAGGTGGCTTTTCGTGTATATTAAATGCATTGTAAATGAAATCCGCCAGGTACGAAAGGGGGCAGGAATGATCGCTTCGGATGCAAGAATTAATTTTTGTCTAGCTACCATCTAGAACAAGTGCGAGAATTATGAAGGAAGATGTACGAAGCACACCCCTTGATACAAAAGCATAAATCCGGGAAAGCATACCTACACATGCTGATCTAGTCTCTTATGCTATGCTAGGATTAAAGGCAATACGAAGGGATATGCAAGAACCATGTTGACGAAGCTTTCCAATCCTAAACGAGCTTTGCCGGCGGCCGAGTTTCATCAGTGATAAGTGCAAAGCAAGCACTGTAGAATATACGGTTGAGAACAATTTGCTATTTGTCTTACTTCCTGTGTTAATGGAATGAGCGTTCTGCCAAAACATGCCACATCTTGCGGCGCGTATATTTTTTTATTCACACCTGGCCACTTTCACTTATTAAATCAGCGAGCCAAGTTGTATGCCGACTTGGGTTACAGGGTAATTCCTGGCTGCTGACTTGCGCGTACATGCGAAGTGTACCATTAATGATTCGCCCGAGTTTCTCTTGATGCTGGTTACTACTTAGCGGAGTAGGAAGCTTCGCTCACAGTGGAAATGTCCGTGACTATGTCTGTACATGTGGAAAATAATTATACCATGTAATATTCTTTAGTGTACAAACTGCACTTGCACAAACTCCAGTCCTGTTTCGTTACTCACACGATCTACTGGCACACCAATTATCGTAGTTACCCTGATAAGCTGAAAAACCTCTGATTATCAGTTATCTCTTCGTGATGTGAAGGCTGAGTCTCGTGATAGTTCAGTACAACCAGAAAGGAACCACTGCGGTTGTTTTCCTGTAATGAGCATATTTACGCATATTCCAAAATATTCATACTTCTAAATAAGCTGATTTTTGTGGTTTACAGGCCTACTTTCTTGCGCTAATCCGATATTGCTATAGCGTATTCGCAAGGCAGATTCTTGTTTCGAAGAAGAAAAGATAGTTGAAAGAGTTAGATATAACGGTAAGCGTTAAGTAGATCAATTATTACGTTCCATGCAATATAAGAGTAACACCTGAAAAACTTAAAAAAAGAATTAAACCTCTTTCACTGCAGTGAAATCTGTACGAAATGCAGAGGAGCGATTCGCTCTTTTCCTTTTGTGCTTATGTTGTGCTTGTCGTTGGCAGATTTGGATTATTTTTACTTAATTTGATTTCATCATGCAATTATTTATCCTTAATGCATACTTTGCGTACGAATCTGATTTATCTTTAGCTTTCTAAATCTGGCTCTATTTAGTTTATTTTTAACCATTAGTGCTCGAATTTGTGGGAATCAATCGGACGGTGTTTTCCTTCTGTTACTCGTGTTTATCATCGGAGTTTTCAAAACTTTTCCTTAATTTGGTCTCAATATGCAATTAATCATCCTTAATGTGTGTATTTTTATCTTATTAAGATTTTCTGATTTACTTTAGCCATTCTCAATTTGGATACACTTTAACTGGCTTTGGTCAGTTATTACCACGTTATTGCCCTGTTTTTCACCTGCTGTTTTCTGGGCGTGAGTGCTACAAGAATACACAGCGACAGCCTTGGCCCATAAAGTGATCAGCACTTAAAATGACCACACTGCCCGACACTACTTGCGTTTCTCACGAGGAATAAAAGTGAAACTATAATCCCACGGAAGTACAATCACTGCGATGGTGGTGCACAGCGCAGCGCTAGAAAAAAAGGAAGTATATACGCCGTGTGAACCTTTCAGAATCGTCAACCCAGAACATCACGCCCAAGTGTGGCGAAATACGTTGATTGGTAAAACACGACTGCTATTTCCTGTTTAGAAATGGAGGATCCCTTTGGCTGAGCATCCTACACTTAGATGCAGGAGCTCTGTGCGTCTGTTGGTACCACGGTTAAGTACAATGAGTGTTTCTAATCTTGTATTGTCACATAAATATTCGCTATTCCACAGGATGAGGAATTTCTCGTACGTTCAGGAACTTTTTGGGGGATTATTATTAAATACAGCACCCCTTGGCGAGATAAATGTGGGGGTGTCTCTAGCTTCTTCTAAGCCATGGAGGCCAACGAGTGACGTATTCGCGGTGACGCTTAATGTCCTCAATATTTCTCTAATAGTCTGCTGTTTCCACAATCGCGCTCAAATACACCTTATATGAACGTGTCACCTAGAGAAGCTGTTAAATGCTTTTGTGGAGCTCCTTCCTGCTTTGCAGAGCAGGTGTATAGTATACTAACACACCCTCGACGTGTCGAGAAAAGGCATGGCCTTCGGCATCTGTAGTACCTGCAAAACAAATGTTTCTCGGGACTCAGAAATTTGCAAAGAGGCATGCTCCTTTTTTTTCTTTTTTTTTCTTTTTTTGTGACGCTAGTGTGCTTTTTACCCTGTGGCTCAGGGCTAGTGGTAGAACGGCCAAAAACCACGCAGCGACTTTCTACATTAAGAAAGGCGGGGAATCATGATTAAGTCAAACCTTGATATTGGCTGACAGAAAAGGAGCCCGCCTATGCAGTACAATGTTCAGTTGTCTTGCGTTCATGTGTAATTTGTGGTGGGTGTGGAACCTTTTTGTTACGTCGCATCGCCCACCGCCAGCTCTACGGCGGATGTTCATTTCTTGCGCGTCTAAATTATTCTTGTGTCCACATGAATCGACGATTAAGAGTCCGCGCTTGTCTTCTGCTTCTGTTACACCGTTTAGTTCGTTTTCGTGCTATGATTTTTCTAAAATGTTTGAAGAACTCGCCCAACATTCTGCATTGCATGGATCATTGTCATGGCAAGATATGAGTGAAATTGAAGCTGCTTTCCGCCCCACAGTTTCCGCCCACAGTGAGCCTTGTCTATAGACTAACACCTAAAATAAACATAGTGCACTGGTCGGTGTTTGGTGTGTTAAATAAGAGTAATAGGGAATTTAATGAGAACAATTAGATATTGTAGAATAACAGTAGTAAAAACTAAGGAACACAATAGCAAACCCACGAAGCTTCAGCGCAAGAGGGCTTCAAAAAGTGCAGAAAATAAGAGGAAAATTTTTTCTATATGGCTCTCGGAAGCCCCATCTAAAGTGCTCTTCATTTAAGGGTGTGATACACATCCAGTAATATGTTAAAGAAAGTATTTTATTAGTTACGCCATGTATCGGACCCCCGTTTTATGATTTCGCGCTGCTGCTTCCTATTGTGTCACTAGTAAGAGTTATTCGCTGTCGGGTTCCCGAAGGCAAACGTCACTCACTTAAGTAGTTTGGCACCGATACATAAAATTTCTTGCGAGTGGTGTTGGAGCACATCCAAGACCGCTCGTAAACTACAAGAAGTATATAGCAACATTAGGGTGTGCACACACTTTTTTTAAACATTTTTATTGAACAACAAAGATTCCTCGAGAAAGAAGCTTACAGGACGAAAATACGTCTTAGCGAACATATTGCCGCTGTGAGTACTTCTAATCACTTTATTAGCAGTAGTCAGCGATGGTAGATATGAACATGAGGCTAGGAATACTGGAGAGCGAAAAAGTGACAGTCTGTGACAAGATGTGCAGCAGTGGGTCAGGATCAAAGCGTGCGTTAGAAATGTGCTAAACAAATTTCAGCTAACGCCATACCTAGAAAGGACTAGGAGTATACAGTTGCTTAGTCTAAGCTGAGTGTGTGTGCGTGAAATTTCTCCTGACAATGTGGAAACTGACTGCGTGCCCGTTTGTTTGGACGCGCCTTTTCCCGCTTCTCTGACGCGATCCAACCGACTTTGTGCTTATGTGCATTTTTATTAACTCGAATGAACTGGCGTACAGGCGGTGACAGCTAGTGTCATCATATTTAACTTTTTCTGCGACTGTTTTCTTTAATGTTCAGAATTTTTTTTAACAAGGAGTTGCTTTGCTTCTCAAGAACACGTCGAAGAGCGTCACCATCTCATCAGCGACATACTTTGGAAAAAGAAAGAAGCAGTTATAGGCTGGCCGTCGAGAATCCTGTCAGTAGCACACGATGATTCTGAAAAAGCTCGGGATGATTAGACACATTTATCAAGTCTGTCTCCACCCTTCCCGACATATTGAAGAAAACAAACATAGCAACATTAAAAACGCTATAATCTACACGTAAAATAGCCCTCCTGCTTTCACGAGTGTCAAATTGTCGTCAGCGTACGCAGTGGCACAAAGAAAAAAATACCCCGAAATCCCCGTACTGGTTCTTGGTTCGCCACCATGATGTTTGTAAAGTGTCAGATACACGCTTCTTCATCGCTTCCGTCAGAAGCTCGTGTGCCGAGGAGACGAGAAAAGTGTTCGCATTAAATGGCGCTAAAGAAGGCGTGCGTTTGATCAAACAGCTGCACCTACGTGCTGTCATCGCACCTGCAACGTATTCAAGAGTCGTGCGCGCTTGGCAGGCAGGCGTGTAGGTGCTGACGTGATGGAAAGCATTTTAGGCGAAAAAAAGAAAGGCGTAGTCGGTTCTTTCTTTTTTTTTTGCGTTTGTGTGTGTGTGTGTGTGAAATTTAGCCATAGACATACGCAAGAGTGGCTTAGTTCAAAACCAGGTTTTTTTTTGTTGCTTTTTTTTTAAGTCTTGATGCTAGGACTAGCTGGTGAGAATCCATTTGGAAGGTTCTTACAGCCCATGCGCTACTAGGAAAAAAAAAAAGATAGCTAACGGTAAAGAGCGCAGTCATCGCTCTTTGCCTGTGCCTGTCCTTGTTCCTAATAGTGGGTGAGCAGTGAGAACCTTCAGGCTTCTTTGGTTTTTATTCACGGACTCGGAGGCGTAAGCGTAGCGCTTTGCGTGTCAGGTAGATTGGCTGGCTCCGACAAGCGAAGAACGGTCACCTGTTGTCAAGCTGCCTGTGCCACGTGCATTCATTGGAGAGCTAATCGAGAACCCGCGGCGAACCGTTTCCACGCTTTCCACGAAAAGTCACCATGTGCCTCAGACAATAGATATCACGACAGCGCACATTGTATAAACGTAGCTGTTGCATTATGTTTTTCTTACGCTACTGACAAACTATACACAAAGTATATTATACAGTTGACTCTACTACACACAAATTAAATACTCGAACTATATTTCTTTAAGAAAGGGAACGATCAGTTCGTCCAGTTAAACGCAACAGATATCCATAATGATAGCCTTGAGGCCACAAATGGCGGACCTTTTTTTATTGTCTTACTCGAAAGACACTGGTGTGCTCCCTATAGTACTATCAGGGCCATGCGACATTGACGCAGGTGGTCCTTGCACCAGTTTCAAAGCAAGATTTTCATTTGCCACCGGTTGAACTTTGTGCAATAAGTACATTAGGCTGAAGCAATCAGTCCTTCTGTTCAAAAATTAACGTGCAGCAAAGATACGCTCGAGTAATCTCGATATTTTATTGCAGGAATTTCTGCGAATGCTGCGACCGTTTAGTTAGAGACCAGATGACCGAGTCGTGGAGCCTCTAGAACATGCAGAATACTTTAACTCATCGACTGCGTGCACGTGACACACGTATTATGTCAAAGGGGAGCGCTGGCCAGTGCCCCCCAAATTTGGTGTTCGTTCATATAGTCCAGTCACGTTTCTTACCTAGTTAACTCTCCCAATGTCAGACCACGGTTGCGTTAGCTGAGTAGCGGTTACGCATCTCAATGAGAATACATATCACTCCTAGTTAGCTTAATTATTCAAACACCTTGTTAGGAGATATTGCTGCCTTCCTTGAACCAGGACCGCCAGAAAGTTGGCCTCGTGGAAGCTCGAATTATACCACCGCTAAATTTATTCCCGTAGTGAACGTCTTCTGCAAACAATCGAAAAGGAGTTTCGGCAGACCTACCTGTGTCTTTGTCGCAAAGAACGGCAGAAGTACCATTTTATAAGAATTCGTATCGGCTGGCTCCACGAACGCATGTGTTACAGGATAAGTCTGCATTGTTGCATTTCTTTACCGGTTGTCGCTAAGGGTTCAACATGTGCTGTCAATTCCACATGGAGCCTGTAAATAAAATGAAAATTATTCTTGCGACACTGATTAACAGAAGAATTACGAGAGGATATATACGAGTGTATTTCCAAGCAGATGGTGGGGAATTTCGCTGTCTTATTAATCAGAATCGCCTATTTTCTATCAATAGGCGAGGCGGCGGCAAACCCGGCAACATGCTGAGCAGTCCTTTTTGCTTCATGCTAAAGGTTCTTATCGGAACCCTGCTGATTCCGTTGCCTGGTTTCTTCAATGTGAGCGGAGGCCTGCCACCGTCTTCATATTCTACGTTCCGGTCAGATGCGTGTGATCCCATGGTGACGTTGTTTCCTCTGGTAAACGACAGGCAAGTGCCAACGTTGGATTCTTTCAAGCATCTGGCCTGGCAACTACCTTCGTCAACTGATACAGCGGGGGCTGTGGCTCTACTAAAGCATCACTTCGACGGACTGCTGCTGGGGCGTGACATCGCTGCCGACATGAGCTTACCTCGCCTTTTCGCGCAGGTTAGTTACCGAAACCCTGAATCTTGTTACCGATGTTCAAATCGTTGTTTGATAGCGGTGTCGTGCCCCGACTGCCTATTTCAGTGTGTGAAAAAGTGCATGTGTTTGCGTGTGTTTTCCTCTCGCGTCTTTGATGTATTGCTCTTACTGCTCTCCGGAGACGTGGAACTAAACCCTGGCCCTGGTTCGGCTACAAGAAGTAAAAGCGAAAGTGCTAGTCTGGAAGGCATTTATGAAATTGTTCGCAGGCTAGAGCAGGGTCAGACGCGTTTTTTTCGCTGAGCTAGAAGAAGTAAAGAAACAGCAGTCTGCTTTTGCTGCTTCCTTTCAGGAACTGCAGAGTACCGTTGCTGCTCTCCAGGGCGACTTTCTTGCAGTGAAAGAAAGCTCATCTGAAAATCAACAGAGACTGGTTAAAATCGGGACGTCTCTCGAGGATAGCAGCAACAGGTCTCGCAGGAACAATCTGATAGTGTTTGGGCTGCCTGACCACGCAAATGAAAGCTGGCGCGAATCCGAGGAAAATACACTCGCGTTTTTTAAGGAAGAGCTTGATCAGACTGTCACAACACAAGATATTGAACGTGCCCACAGATTAGGAAAGTACTGTGAAGGAAGGAACCGACCGATTATCATCTCATTTTCTAGATTTAAAGTTAAGGAACAAATTTTGTATTCCAGATCAAGGCTAAAGGATAAAGACTATGTAATTCGCGAGGATTTCTCTCCTGCTACTAGGCGTGCGCGCTCAAAGTTGACTGAATATGCTCAAGGTCTGAAACTCCCTTTCAAGCTACGCTTAGATAAGCTTCATATGGGTAATAAAACGTTTGTTTATGACAGTGCAGAAGATAGGGTGACGGAACTCAAGAGATAGCTACGTGGCAAGCAATTTGCTAATCAAAAAGCCGCAAGCGCAAATTCTAAATCTGTCCCTCCGCACAACCTTTCTCTAACTTTGCTGCTGGTAAACCGCCGCAGCCTCAAAAATAAAGTGGATGAATTTGCTACTTTGTTGTCTACTACGCAACCCTCTATAGTAATTGGAAGTGAATCTTGGTTACATGATTCCATTGCTAATTTTGAAGTCTTTCCTCCTGGTTACGATGTATACCGATCTGATAGGAACACACAAGGTGGCGGTGTTTTTATTCTCATCAATGAACTTCTACAGAGTGGTGAACTGTCCGCTACTTTTCATCATTCAGAATCCGTTTGGTGCAAGGTCCGACTTAACAATGGTAAATGCTTTGCACTTGGTTCCTTCTACCGATCTCCTAGCTCGACTAACCCAGAATCATTTGATGAGTTATCACGTTTTTTAAATACCATTAACTGCGACTTCATTCTTGGAGGAGACTTTAATATGCCTCTGGTTGCCTGGAATAATGGTAAACCTGTGTTCTCCGACTCGAGTTCACTATCCTCTTCTTTCTCAGAGCTTATCACGACAAATGATCTGACTCAATTCGTATCCGAGTGCACGAGGCAAGGTCACTCTTCTGCCAGCATGCTGGATTTGATTTTTGCTAACTCTGCGTCGTTGCTCCATGATGTGGTTGTCATCCCAGGCATTAGTGACCACGACTGCGTCGTTGCCACTTACAGTAACACATCACTAAAATCAGCCCACAAACAACCTCGAAAAGTTTACTTTTATGAGCGAGGTGACTATGCGTCATTATCTCGAGAACTTTGTCTTTTCTACCCTGAATTCTGTGAAGTCGCCGAGTCACTCAACATTGATGAATTGTGGTCTGTTTTCCGTGATAAATTGATGAATTTAGTTGAAGAATACATCCCTTCTAAACTCGTAACAAGTCGACGCCGCAATGATAAACCATGGGTAAACAAGGAAATTCGAACTTTAATTAGCAGGAAACGCCGCCTCTACGCAGCCTATTTAAAAAATCGCAAACAGAGTGTGTCTGAACAAATGCGTGACACAAGCTACAAAATAAAACATTCCATTAAAGTAAAAAAGGAGAAATACATTTCTTCGCTCGATGTAGCTTTAAAAAATAATCCTAAAGAATTCTGGAAATTTATTAAAGTGAACAATAAAGAGGTGAACGCGATACCAAATCTTTTAGTCAACGGAGAAGCAGTGTTTGATGATTACGAGAAGGCTAGCTCTTTTAACTCCTATTTTAAATCCGTGTTTTCCAACACGTGCGCTAATCAACTTCCTGTAACGCCAGATTTACCCTACGAGAATATGCCCATGGTTACTGTTACGTACAATGGTGTTCTTAAGCTGCTTAGTAATCTGAGAAACAATTCAGCTGGGGGTCCTGATGGCATACCAACCAAGGTAATCAAAGCATGCCCTCATGAGATTGCTAATTTCTTAGTCGTCTTGTTCAATAAATCTCTGCACAGCAGTTCTGTACCAACACAATGGAAAACAGCAGGTGTTGTTCCCATTCATAAAAGTGGTCCCAAGCATTCCATTCAGAACTATAGACCGATTTCGCTAACTTCTGTATGTTGTAAAACTTTAGAACATATCATTTACAGTGCTGTGATGAAACACCTCCAAAACAATGCTTTCTTTTCACATGCTCAACATGGATTCAGGTCTGGCTTGTCCTGCACAACGCAGTTGGTTCAATTTTGCCATGATCTTTTTTACTCCTATGATTCTGGATTTCAAGTAGATTGCATTTTTTTGGATTTCAGAAAGGCCTTCGATACTGTTCCTCATGATCTGTTACTGTATAAATTATCATCTCTCTGTATACATCCTGCTATAGTCGATTGGATTAAAAATTACCTCTCCGAAAGAACACAGCATGTTATGATTAATGGCATTAGGTCAACTGGAATAACCGTTACTTCTGGCGTGCCGCAAGGATCTGTTTTGGGGCCTTTGTTATTTTTGATTTATATCAATGATATTGTGCAGGGTCTTCAATGCAATGTCAGATTATATGCAGATGACTGCGTCATTTATAGGAACATAATAAACGAACACGATATTATTAGTCTCCAAATCAATTTAAACACAATTCAAACTTGGTGTTCTACATGGTGCATGTCTTTGAATGGTGCTAAATGTCAATTTATATCCTTTACCCGCAAACGTTTGCCTGTGAGATCGGAATATCATTTGGACGATATATCACTTGAACGGGTACAGCATTACAAATACCTTGGGGTTTATTTTTCAGAAAATCTGTCCTGGACTAGACACATTGAACATGTAACCTTAAAAGCTTCCCGAATGCTAAACCTCATTAGACGCAATTTTCACCAAGCCCCCAGGAGCGTTAAAGAACAACTTTACAATACGAATGTTCGTCCAATACTTGAGTACGCTTGCGCTGCGTGGGATCCTGACACCTTCTGTCTTGTGAATAAACTTGAACGTATCCAAAATCGCGCAGCCAGGTTTGTCTCTGGAAATTACAACTTTAAAAGCAGCATTTCATTAGTCAAAGACAACCTTGGCTGGAAACCCCTAGCCCAACGCCGCCTAGCAACGAAATTGGAACTTTTCTACAGAATTTACTCTGATCTCACAGGTATTAACAAAAGCTTGTATATTTTTCCCCCTCACTTCATCTCTACGCGCTGTGATCATGACTGTAAGGTACTTGAAACGCGATGTCGCACTAATGTATTTCAATATTCATTCTTTCCGCACACCTCCATGCATTGGAACAGACTTCCTAAGGGTATAGCTGATTGTAAAACATTATCCCAGTTCCAATCGTTTTTACATTCAAATTTCCCGTGAGCTATAAACTAGCTGCCCCTTGCCTTTGCGGTTTTTTCTTTTTCTTCTCTTGGAGAGATTGTGCCTGAATTGTGTGTTGCCACTTTTCCTTACTGCATATACCGCTTTGTTATTAGCTCATTTTATGATCTTTGTATTTGTGTAACCACAGATTTCTGTATGTTGATTTTCTTCTCGTGTTACCCCCCCTGCAATAATGCCCTCGTGGCGCTGCAGGTACTTGTATAAATAAATAAATAAATAAATAAAAATAGCAATGGTGCGTACCACCGGTCCTGGATCCAAAGCAGTGCTCTAGGGTTTGAGCCTACTGATGTACACTGTCATAGACCTCAGGGCAGAGTTAGAGAAAGTTCTCGTAGGTGACGAGAGTCACTTGCCACAGCACGCGGTATAGGGCACTGTGTACCTAGAAACGAGCTGCTCTCCATATAACATGACACCCCGCCACGGTGGTCTAGTGGTTATGGCACTCGGCTGCTGATCCGAGGGTCGCGGGATCGAATCCCGGCCGCGGCGGCTGCATTTCGATGGAGGCGAAATGTTGAGGCCCGTGTGCTGTGCGATGTCAGTGCACGTTAAAGAACCCCAGGTGGTCTAAATTTCCGGAGACCTCCACTACGGCGTCTCTCATAATCAGAACTGGTTTTGGGACGTTAAACCCCACAAATCAATCAATCAATCCATATAACATGACGATAAGGTGACCACAGGACAGGAGTCTACCAGGCGAATATTGTGCATCATGGTGGCGGAAATCGTAACGATGTCGTTCTGTTGTGCTTTGCGAGGTCGTCAGCCGAGTATGCACAGTTTCCGCTTGTGGTGCCCTCAGGCACAAGTTCCATCGGAAATGATCCTCGACATGGTGTCCTTCGTACTACGTTACAAAAAGCGAATAGAAAAGGCCCAAGAAGGCGCGGCGCATTGTGTAAAATACCAAAAAAAATGAACGAGTTTTCCTGTAGGGATGTCTACACACGGCGCGTTGGATGTGATGCAAATAGATTCAGTACCACACAAACACATTTGCCAAGGTTTCCGATGAAACAATGCTAACGGCGCTGTATGCACCCTGCAGAAGGTTCAGTGCTTGTTGCTATTGACCCAAAGGCGATCTTTATCTGTAGTTAGCCTACGAATGTTGTCAACGTAGTATGCAAGTTGCATGTCCAAGGACGAATAACGCGACGCGCGCACTGGTAATCATTTCGAGATCCAATAAGAGCAGACGGCCAGCCGCAACCACCATTGATTTTAAGCTGTGACTTAAGCCTGACGAAATTACGTAAACTTTTTTGTACTAAGATAAGCTCATAAACATTTCTGCCTCGGCTCCATTCTGTGCGACCCTTTGAAAGCAATTCTTAGGAAACTTTTTTCCACGGTGAAAACGACAGATGTGACTTAGCTTTCTTTGCGTATGAACAATTGGGCACTCTTCCTGTCAAAAGCCGAAATTTATTTCCGACCTTCAGTCCTCAGTTGCCCCCAGTTCTCTTCTTGTATTATATGGAGCCGAACTTTTAATCTTGCCCTCGCCATTTATGAAAGACTCGAGGATATCAAACAGAAGGGTTAGGGATAGTTCACTGTCATTATTCCACTTTTCTTAACTTTCGTATACCGCTTCTTTGTACACTGCCGGGGCTTAATATCTGCAGCCGGTCTCTTAACGCAGCAGGTTGGGCCTCACAAATAATCAGATTTAAACAAAAATACTACTACACTGACTTGTGGCACAATTGCTCGTATTCATTTAGACGGCCCGCACCTGGTATCAAAATGGACTGTTCTGGAATGGAAAGCTTGGTGCATTGTTCAGATTTTCTGCATATAAATGCTGCGTCGTGGATGCGAGAGCGAGCAATTGTTTCAACGATACGCTCAAAGACTATATACCGGAAGTAAAACGTGAAATCGAGTGGATGTTGCCAATTTTTTCTTCGTAATAAACAACGTACTTATGTAATATTTTTCACTTTGAAAGCCAACTAAGTAGGCAGTTTTTCACTTGTAACTGCTGTTAGTATATACATTGGTATTATCAGAAACATGCCATTAAGTGAGCTCTAATTTGAAGGCCTGTATAAAAAATTACAGCATATCCACGGAGTGAATGATGATGACTGGGCGAAGCTCGGGATGTGCATCGTAGATCGTGCCGAGTTCCGGATTAATTTAGTTAACGCGCATGCTACGAAGCCTCACGGTTCAACTATGCACAATGCACAAGTGAAATCTCCCACCGTATATATATATATATATATATATATATATATATATATATATATATATATATATATATATGGGTTTTGCCGGTGAACGCTTCTCCAACGCGAGCAGTCGGTATTTCTCAATCAAGAAACTCGCTAGGAGACGCTGCCTGCGCCAACGTTGTCTCTCGCGTTTGCCGGGGCAGTGTCGAGTTTGCCGGGGAGCACGTGGCTCCCGGCGCTCGCGGCGAGGGCGAGCGCCGGGAGCCACGCGCTCGCCCTCGGCGCGTGCGTGCCCTTCGGCAGGCACGCGCCGGTGGCTACGTACTACGACTACTACTACTACTACTACTACTACTACTACTACTACTACTACTACTACATCGGGGACGCACGACCCACGCCTTAAGGAGCTTCGCCCCTAAAAGACGGGCACTTCCGTGGTTTTAAGCATGCATGCAATGATTTTAGCTCCCGTCCTCGGCTACCTACAAGGGACCTTACCTAAAAGCCAGAGCCGTCAACGGGGTACCCTCACAAGACCATCCGGGTGTCCAGTAAAAGGTTACAGCTGTGTGTAGCGCTCATGCATTTGTAAAGGGCCGCATTACGTGAGCAAGATACTGCGCTAACATGTTACAAAAAAATGATAAAGGCTTCTAAGCTCCTCTTACGGTTTGTTTACAATGTCACCGGTGCTGTCGCCTATACGGCACCGAAGTTGTATTCGTCATATCTGCTTTGTCGCGAAATTCGTTCCTAGTTTAGCGCATTACGAGCTACAGGGCACAATTGATTTTAGTAGTATCTCCCACGAACGGAAACTCCTCAATATATAAAGTTTATTTCGTGTAATATTCAACGACATTATTCGGAATATTAGAAAAATTTCACATCAGAAACACGAAGTGAAGTATGCATTAGTATTTTCGTTGCCGTCTGTCGCTCGTGAACAGAATTCGTGCGAATATTATTCCCATAAAAAGAAAACACGTAGATTCTCTAAAGCTAAGAATCCTTTCGTCTGTTTCGTATGACACTGCGGCTGAAAGAACGGCACGTTTGGAGCAAGAAATAACGGGATCTATGATGACCTTTCGCCTCCAAAACGAGGCCTCGTGTTGCTTTTACTTGTGCCGCTTTGAATCGCCTGAATGAGCGCTATTTATTATACTTGCCCTGATTTGTTATTTCTATGTTAATTTTGCTGTTACTAAATGTTATAACATTTAGCTACAGGCTCATTTGCCTCATCATTCGGTCCTTCCTTCTCTCAACGCCTCCCGTACCCAAATGCGCATTGCACGAAACTGTAGGCAAGAAATAAATGCTCACTGTTCAGAGGGAGAGACTGCCCGTTTAGCTTTGCACGTTAGCCATTCATCTTACGCCTTCACTCACTTTTTCTACAACCCGTGTCCACCTCGCGCACTCCGAAACATTGCACGGCGCTAAACCAAGCGCGTACTTCCCGTTTCCGGGATTCTGTTTCACTGATGCTTTTACGAAGCGTGAAAATGAATCGGAAGGTACCTCTCTGAATTTGCGCATGAACACGTAGCGCAAGCTCGTTTACAAGCAGCGAAACGAGCTAACAACCCAAAAACGCTACGGCCTCCTAGTGCACGCCTCTGTGCGTTTCAACATGCTGTCGCGATTCACAGGCGAGTGAAGTTTGTGGGACTTTCACGTTCAACTCTGGCCAGACTTTTCATCTGCGTGCATCGCACGAAACCATTTCCCATGGATGCACAGCTTCGTTTCCTGTTCTTGTTCTTGTTCACCTGACAATGTATGGCTCGTTTCGAGCTATTAACTTTCTCTTTCTCGTCGCAAACAGAAACAGTATGTGAGCATTTAAGGAAGGCAGGGAGTCGTTAGCGACATCTCCGGTTTCGTTGGCTTCACAAGCTTTAGCCACTGTGCTTTTATTGCAGGAAGTACATTAACATATATCAGCCAGAAGCACATAGCCTAGAAATTGTTAGACAACAGGTGCATAAACATTGTCTTCACCCGAGTACAGTTGGTCGAAATGACTTCAGAGGGGGATGGCCATAAAGCGAGCTTTGCTCCGTTGCTTCTGGAACGGTGCATGAAAATATTAGTAAATTTGGTGGCGCGGTAAGGCGACAGTACACGGGCTTCAGCGTTTCCCTATCCTCGGAATGCTGCCGTCGTGGCCGGGGCTTCATCCCGTGACCTTCGAGTCAGCAGTCAAGCGCCATAGCCACCAGACCACCACGACAGGGAAGCTTAGAACTAATTGGCCGCGTATCTACGTGCCGTGCGTGCTTCGCTGCAAATATCGTCGAAAGACGATAGTCTTCTGCCGGCAGTATTACGTTGCGTGAGATATGGGCGCCATCTGGCAGCGCCGTCGGGAAACATGAGCTTGTGCAGAATCCCTGGGCAACTGCCAGGTGGCAGCACCAAATCGTCGGCAGAGGCCTTTCTCGTGCATATCGTCGCATTTTTAGCGCAGCCTAACAAACACAATGTCTTTAGAATTACGTGTCTGTGTATTTTCTAGTAAAAGAACACACCACCTAATACTTACGTATTGATGTTGCACTTCAGATATGCGTAATATTTGCATTTGCTTTTTGATCGACAATGTTCACAAGTATGAACGCAGCTACAAGTTCAAGATGGCTGGGCGTTAAGTGCTTCAACTTTCGCCGGGTAGCTGAATCGTGTGACAGACAGACAAACAGAAAGACAGACCAACATTTCTGCGTTCAAGTGTCCCAAGAAAGACTATCGTCTTTAATAAAACGTAGCGTCCATGTGCTTGCACGTAGTCCCGTTCGCTGAGTAAAACGTCGCTTTAATTTTTTTTCTCCGGATCGCCTTGTCCTCTGCAACTACAATCAACGAACGCACGTTTTGCATTTTGATAACTTTGTCGTCTCTTTTTAGTGATATAACAGAAAATAGAGTGAGCGTTTCCCTTTAATGTGGGGACGAGCCTGTGCTAGCGCTACAGAAATTGGGCATGCACGCAATGGCGCCTTCCTGTGGGAATGTCAAGTCACATTTGCTCACTCAGATCGCTGCGACGTGCCGTGTGTGTCTCTCATAATCATACCACGGTTTTAGGAAGTAAACCTTCAGAAATTATTATACGGCACGTGCCGTGTACAATAACACACGCACTAGGCACACCTTTGGTTAGTCAGAGAAAAGCAACCTCCGTGGATTCGGGTGATCGCGCTTGTTTGGCACCCCAGGAATGAATTCCGGCCCAGACTGAAAATTTTTTCAAGCGATTCATGTATTGTCTAGCACCTGTCACCGTAGTCGACCTACCTGTCACGACTTTTCGTGCCAGTTGTGCTCACTTCGGGTCGCCGGATGACATATAATTTTGCATTGATAGCCCGGTTCAGGCGTCACCAGGCAGATATAAACTGCCGTTGAGGCTAGGAAAAAATTTTGAGGCGTTACATAAATCCGAGGTTTAATTTCGATGTCAGTCTTAGCTGCAAATAAAAGCTATTTGGCCTTCCGACCAAGACAAAGCGACAGGCTTTGTTTTAGTTGCACTCTTTCCCCCACTTTTCAGAGCCAGAGGAACCTCGGAAGTTTCCGCTGTCTCAACACCCTGCGGCAAGTGTTTATAGATCTGAAGCCACTTCGTAGATAATGCGCCGCGCGGCCAACTTTCCAGTATGCAAACTCAAGATCCAGCATAAACTCCCGAACTTGCGCTGCGCGTGGAAAACTCAATATGCGGTGCTCGTGGCACGTGTTTTCATAAGGCCGAGTAGACGCCCAACGTTCTTGTGGATTCCTTCCCTTCTGGCTAGGTTTTTATTTTATTTTTTACAGTTCATATTCTCGCCCCTTGACCTTCTCTGCCTCTGCTGTCATGGCGGTAAGGCCGATGTGCCTGAAACGAGGATATTAACCAACTTCTGTTCGAAGTCAAATAAATGAGGAGTGAACCGAGAGCTTCAGAAAACAAAATTAACTGAACCTGTTTCAACTTAAGGTATGAGAGCGACTTCTGGCAGGTAATTATTGCACCAGGTTGCTAGCTTGCTGCCGTACATTTTACGGCCAGCTTCGAAAAAATAAAAGGAACAATAATTTGACGCCCCCTTTTGCTTTGTGTTTCAACGGGATTTTTCATTTAATACTGTCTTTCACATTTTCTTCATTGACATGCTTATGTGAGATGTTCGTGTCTTCGTTGGCGCTTAAACCGAATGGTGCAATGGTGCAATGCTTAAACCGAATGGTGGACACGAATGGTGTTCGTGTCTTCGGTGGCTTAAACCAAATGGTGCGATAAAGATTCAATACATTGTAAACCAGAGCATGTAGCCACATGCCGCTAATGTTTCATCATTTGTTCACGAGACTGCAGAAATGAACGTGGGTGAGCACACGAACATTCAGAGACGCATTCAGTTCATAAATCAAGCACGAATGCACGGAAGAGTGAAGGAATGCTCGAACAGCTGCTGCATATATCGTCATTTACAATCTCTCACCGAGATACTTATTGCGTTGGTCTTGTAACGCCTTTAATTTCTTACCAAATGGCGAAGAAGTCTCTAAATAGGGACTGCCGCGCAGAGTAGACGTCTTTCTGCTTTTATTGCATGTGTATAAGGTTTCACAGTCTTCGGGAATAGCCCCCTGCTATGTTATGCGTAGCTGCCAAGGGCTGTCAAGCATGAGCGCCAACATGGCCCGTCATGGTCCTTTCATTGTGTGTGTGTGTCCCTCTGGTTTCCTTTTCCGTTTCGTCAATATTAGTTGCCGATACCCTATACACTTTTCATCGGAGAGCCTCGCTAAAC
The DNA here is from genome assembly GCA_013339685.2 of Hyalomma asiaticum. Classification (NCBI taxonomy): domain Eukaryota; kingdom Metazoa; phylum Arthropoda; class Arachnida; order Ixodida; family Ixodidae; genus Hyalomma; species Hyalomma asiaticum. Next base: position 69,422,692 of record CM023484.1, read on the forward strand.
TAGTTGTACGAATTTCGCTGGGCGGGCAGATGAAGTGGTGCTCGATTCGCATTGCTGTGCACATTGCAGTAGCACTGGAATGGAGAGTAAGACACGTTCTCTTACAAACTGACATTCCCACGTCATGAAAACGTTGTGTAAAACAGAGAATGCTCTGGAGAAATAGCCACACATGGCCATATGAGGCACGAGGGCACGTCTGCCTATATATGGCACCTGTCGACATATGGGCATATTTGCCAATTGATGACAACGCCATATATGGCAGTTCAAAACATATACAAAAATTGTCAAGTATTAGGCTATTGCAAATTCGGCAAATATGGCCAACGCGCACACTTGCCATATATGTGCCGATATATATACACATGGTCACATCAGGAATTGGGAATATCGAAGCATATATGGCACGTGTTCGCGTATCACCATAGAGGCCCAATTTGTGATATGATATTATAAGACCTATAGTCATTAAACATAGCCATTCGTGGACAAAGTCATTCAATATAGCCATTCGTGGACGCGCGCCGTATATATCTTAATATAGCCCATTCTTGATATGACATATATGGCATTTCGTAAGGCAACATTTCGACAAGTAGACTTTGTCAACTGACGTCGCTTCCCTGACAGAGACAAGTCCCCATTTGCAAATGTCTGCTCCCGAAATATTCCCCTGTTTTGCAGAATGTACTGAACATATTGGGCCTCCATTTTCTTCACCGAATTTCCGGCTTGCGCTGCCACTTTGAATTTCCTGAACACCAGAGAGTGCGTCCGGAAGAAATGTACTTTTTATTGCATATACTATTGATTTGATGATCGACGTCCTTCGGTGTGTTTTAGCTTTTATGTTTTTTTTTATGAAAATGTCTTTGTGCGAAAAACAGCGGACACAATTAAGGCCTCAAATCTTTGCATGTCTACTTCGTGGCATAACAGCTGGAAAGAGGAAATTTCATGTACGCCGAAGGTGGCCGAACGTCAAATAGCGATGCAGCGGAGGCCTGCTAGCAGAACAGAACACTGTGCAAACAATACCGCCGCCTACCTTCAAGATGGTCATTCAACGTCGCTGAAGATGGCACAAACAAGCGACGACAGAAGTTCTGCAATGTGTACCCCCTTTTGTCGTAAGCCAAAAACCCCATGCGAAGAACAGGTAGGCCGGTACCTGCGGTCTTCCCGCTTAAGTGCCGAACGTCCCCCCTAGGCATAATTAAGCTGCTAAAAGGCGAGGATGATACACTTCGCTAGAACTACCTGAACAAAAAGTATCCAGAGGACAATTAGCTTGATTGTGCCAAGAAAAGCCCGGTTTACGGGATTTCGTCAGATTTACTGGGCGTTTCCACGAGGCGCAGATTCTGACGGGTCCCACCCGGATAGAGCGCAGAGTGCGTACGTTTGAAGAGAGCGTACCAACAGAGATCTATTTATTCGAGACCACATTGCACACGTTAGACAAAAGATAACCTATAGGTGAGTGCTACGATCCGCCAATTGAAGAAAGTAAGATAGTAAATGGTGTGCCCATGCGTATCAATTTCAGGGCATGCTTGGTGAGCGGGAACTTCGGAGTTTAATAAACGCGGGCAATGTGTTTTTAAAACGATGGCGAACAGTCAGAGAGACGTTCAAGTTTTCGAAGATATATGTGGTGAGGTGGGTGATACCCTGAGAGTTCACTTCAGTCTTAAAGGATTACAGCGTAGAAAAAGAAAATTATGTAAGTGCTGGCAAGCACAGACTCAGAACTAGCATTAAACTTAGAATTTCTTACTACAGCTAAATACCTGCATGCGTGTACGTGCCCGCATCTCGTCTGCTAATGTTTGAAGAGAAGGAAGACAACAATTTCATGCTTTCTGTAAGTACGCAACAATCTATAAATCTGGGCCGTAATCAGAAGAACGACCACCACTGAATTGTTCGCAAGAGAATTCTTGATGCAGGTAATACGATCCCTTAGGATGGCCTGCCAATGTCAAAGACGCACTTACAACAGAGAAATGTGAATTCTGCTCCTTGATCCACAAAAACGCATGTCATTAGGGGTTGGGTCTTACCGATTACTTATGGGGTTATTTGGGTATTCTCGAGGTAACCCTGATTGTGGGGGTTATTTGGGAATTCTCGAGGTAACCCTGATTGCAGCCGTACATGATTACGACTGATCCAGTCACGCAGATAAAACTACCGACATGTGCGGTTTTAACGGATGCCCATAGAAAGGAACATTAAGTTATAATTCCCATATGAGAATTCGTGTGTACTCTTGCGTGACCTATAGGGAAAACAATGGTTTTAGAGTTAAAAATAGTTAAGGGAGTTTCTTTACGTATCAAGTTAAACTTATTCTGGTCAAAATTATGCCTCAATGCGAAGCCAGGATTTCTATCCTAGTTTTATTGGTAATACCCTATTTTAAACGCAAATAAAGTGATAACTTAATGTGCACGAATGACACTACCGCGCGAACGGAGGGATGCTCACCTTTGCACTCGCGCTCTTGATAAAGAGCTGGGCGAATATTCCTGGTGCTGCATTTCGTCATCACAGATACGGTGACTCACTGCGCAGGCCTTCTCTCCCATATCGAGTATGGCGAACCAGTTGTACGGTTCTCTCCATCCCTGCCTCGTATAGTACTCAGAACGTAGCATAGTGGCGCTATGCGAGCAATTATAGCGTGATCTAGATCACAAAAACCACTATTTCGTAGGTACTCCTTGCTATGGGCCGAGGGCCATCAGTAAATATATGTTCAACATCATACCGTCTCGCGAACAACTCTAGCCAGGACGCTTTTGCGAATTGTGACTTTTGCCTGGAATCGCGCGGAATAAGAGGGTCGTCACTGGAAACCAACGAAGAAGTAAAGACAAATGTAATTTGTTCTTCGTGCTCTGAGCGTATAGTCTCAAGCATGCGCCTAGGGCGATGTCACAATGGATGGTGACTGCGCAATCTCGTTTTCTTTTTCTCTCTTGGTGGTGGTTTGATTCGAGCACTTGTTCGCTTCTCGCCCTCATGCAGCGTCCTATAGCCTCCGCAGCTGCAGTTTCTGCAATCTCTTTTTTTTTCTTGGAGCAATAATTTTTCGCGTTAGAAAATATCGACCTAAAGGTGCGGCGTCGCAAATTTCATCACAGATTTTCGAATGTCGCTGCTACAATGCATTTCCCGCGAAGGTTAACAAACGTACACCGTTGACCCTTTAAGTGACGGAGCGTTGTGACTCCCTTATACCAGAGTGCGCTTGAAGCACAACCGCGTGCACTTCAAGTGTTGCATAGCTCTTCACGAAAGTTCGATGTCCCGTCGCCCAAAAGAAGCCGGCCGCAAATGCCGTAGCTGCTTTAAGGCTTCTGCTAATGAAAAGCACGTGGTTCGCTGAAGCTACGTGGCCGACGCTGAGCGAGTTACAAACTTATGCGTACAAAGTACTGTGAATGCGCGCTTGCCTGATCGCGTCTCGGCGCAGTCATTGCGATGCAGTTATATCGGGATATACGAGGGTTCTCTGAGGTTCATGCCATATACTCGAACTTTGTGCAGCGAATCTTGCCGAATCACATATCGGAAAGCCTTCCGCTGATCTATAGTGGAATTGCGTGTTCTTCAAGCATCGAGGGTGGAGGTTTTCACTAAAGCCGTAGCAGAAATGTTTGCGTAAACGGCGTGTCAAAGAACGGAATCTACGCCGTGAAGCACCTTCCTCCGAGGCTTCGCTAAAGCTGGCGCAGAGAAAGAAGACTGGCGACTTAGCGCAAGCAGTTTCTTTGATGACACCGCTGATAGGGAGTTCATTTACATACATCTCTGCTGCATCCACACAGGATCGCCGTGGTCTTTTCTGAAAAATGAAAGACCAAATAGTTTTCTTAGAGACTTCTTAGAGAGCGTATCAACGTATATGTTTGCCTAAAGTATGACATGACACACTCGTTAAGGATGAATTAAGTATACGATGTGTAACACGCAGCCTTTTTGATTATGCAAGCCATTTTTGCCTGAATTACGTGTGCGCTTCAGTCGCGAGCTAACGGTAGATCTTTTGATCGATACGCTAGCGGATGTGGCCCCAATTGTTGAATGGAAAGGCACGCAGATAAAATAAAATCGCCGTTGCGGATTCAAGATTATGCAAATCAGTTATACAGTTTTGTGAAAATGAGGTTGTTTCCACGTCAGACGTGATCTGACGAACAGAATTATTACGTACTCTGCCTAAATGGTTGGACGCGCTCTTAAAGAACATTTTATTAGACCATTTCCATAACGTTACCTGATTAGGTACCTACTACGGGAAAGTGAAATAGCTACGAGAAGGCAAATAAACCCAGATCAGGCTTTCCGGGCTGATTTGAAAGATAACTGTAAAGCGCAGACTAAGTGTCACTTAACATAGCTTACATGGGAAAAAATATGGTAAGTACGAAATCTTCTTTGAATATCTAGTGTTTTGCAGTAATAACAGAAGTTGCCACGTTGGAACAAGGCTGTTTCGTTCTTAACTGCATATATTTGTTAAAAACCTAGTTTTTCTTCGTAGCTAGATAAAATTAGGAGTTATAAGAATATCTGAAGACTCGATTTAAGTCAGCTACTGCAAAATTTACGATGCCTTGTTCATCCGAAGAACAACAATTTCGGTTATATTATGCGCCAGAAGTGCGATATGATTACACAAGGCACGCCGCAGACAGGAGTTCCGGGTTAATTTCGACCGTTTGGCATTATTTAAGGCCCAACTAAATCTAAGTACACGCTACATCTTTTGACAGTATTTCCTGTCTGGTTGGGTTGGTTCACGCTTTCACACGGAGAGACAGGCGAGAGGCACAGGAGAGGGGTTCGATAGTGTCTCGACCTGTTCTCCTGCCACTGCGCCGTGAACGGATGCTCGCTCGCCTCTGTTCTATTATTATTATTATTATTATTATTATTATTATTATTATTATTATTATTATTATTATTATTATTATTATTAATTGTGGCTTCCCGCCATACGTTGTGTTATATGGTCTTCGGTGATGCTTAATCTGCAGCTACAGACAGATTTATGCGCAGCGGCGCCCGGACAGAGAAGGTAAAAATAGGACTGTCCCAACCTGCGGGTGGTTTTGTGCCAACAGAGCAGGTCAAAAACAGCAACAATGATTTGTTTCGGACGTAGCGCACCTTCCTACTCTGTCAAGGCAACTTATACATATAAATGTATTTTACAGCGTAAGCTCACACAGGCCCGTTAATATGGTCAGAATTGGTGGCGGTTGCGTACGCCGTCTCCTTCGGTGTCCCTGTAAACACTGTGAGATTCTGTCAGAACAAAAGGAACTCATGCCTGTGCGGATTTGAACCCAGCTCAATGGGAGCGGGCACTTCTACACGTTTGACTAACTCTCACCACTTTACTGGGCATCTGGCATCCTCAGTCATTGGCTCTGATGTGATAGGAGAGGTAGTGGCATAAACACCTGGCTCTCACCACTTGCTTGGACACTTTGTGTTCTCAGCCACGACTCTGATCTGTAGGAGTGCTGCTTCGGTCACATCAGGTGTTGGCGGCCATCAGCTGTGGTTTCATCAACGAGTACAAGAAAAAACGAGGACGACTATGCATAAGGAGAAGTGGGCGTCTACTAACAAAGAAGACCACACACAAAAAAAAGAAGAAGGCGACGACAACGACATAAAAGAGGAAGCAGATGACGACAAAGAAGACGATGAAGCTGAAAAAGCAGACAGTGGAAGAGGAGAAAGAGCAGAGGCGGAGGGAGGGGAATTAGCAGGAAAGCAAAAAATTAAAGGGAAAGATGACAAAGCACTCAGCAAAATGTAGATGACTTTCTCACGGTGCTGCATCTCCTGTGCAGTCCTGAGATTCTTTTATCGGCCTATTTCCACGTACCAATATGATGCGTCACAGTAGAAGTAATGAAAATTGAGCCTGCTCTTTTTGTGCCGTTTATGCCGTCAGCGCAGGATATTTCATATTAAGCACACAAAAATGCAGGATACAAAGGAAAAAAAACTTCGAAGGAAAAATGGGAAGACCCACTAAAATTAGACTCGCTATCCGAGAGTGTTAATTTCCGGCGTAGCGAGCTCATTCGCTGAGATTTGGGACGTTATAAACATGCGACCACAACGACGTTTGCCAAAAATATCAGATAAAAAGTTAAGGCACTGCGCGATACCGCCCTAATACGTTGAAGCACGCTCAATTAAACGCTGTAGCGCGTGAGGCATAATTAGCTTTATATGGCTGTCATGAGTATAAGCGGCCGCGTTCTTATAATATTTCGTTTTTCTTTCTTTCTCGCTTTTTTCTGGCCCCATCTATCTGCGTTCTGGAAAAAGCCACGCAGCTGGTGAATAAGTTGATTGCTCCCACACGCAAGATAGCCTGAGTGAGTAATAAGTCGAGCACGTGCTTCATTCGCAGATTGGCTGTATGCCAAACTGGAAAACAAGTTGGTTCTACGCCTTGAAGAATATTAGTGTTAAAGCGGTACGCATGTTTGGCAGAATGAATTTATTAGGACATAAATATTCACGATGAATGTGTATCGCCTAGTTAAGTGGGAGCCAGTTTTGGAACAACCGTCCACGAGTCAGAGTGACAGAGGCCGTGCCGCCCAAAACAGAAGCTTATCGATCCTCTCTGTACATTGAGGGACGAATGCTGTAAGTGCGTGGTACGTCGCAGCTTGTTCTTCATTTGCCGAGGCAGGTGGGATTGCCGTACAGGTTTGAGTGCAAGTGCTTTGTCGAAGCCGCTCACCGGGTTAACTTGCCCAAAATTCAACATACAAGTCTCTCAGCTCATTCGAGAGAGACATTCGGGTCGATCGCCACGTAAAAACACACGCACAGCGCACTCGCATTTCACTTTAGGAAGTGTACCGTTGTCAGGAATTTTTATTCAGTCAGAAAATTAACTTCGAGGCCCTAGGAAACATTATGTAAATTGAATAACTGCGAACAATAAAAGTTAAAGCCGTGTTGCATTCAATGAACATGTTCTCCCCAGTCGTCATTAGAAGACTGTCAATTTCCAGGCTTTTCACTTCCTTCCATGAAATATGGTAAAACGAAGCCCATTATTCAATGAAGAGCGACCTCTGGCCACGATTTCTGTTTCACTGCGTGCCATATGAAAACAGTGGTATTTTCCACGTCGCAGGAGAGGAGCGATTTACGACTAGGACTGGACACCCATGGTCGGGAGTCTTCCGGGTCACTGTGCGAGATTTGCGGTCAGATAATGTGTCGTATCCTGTTGTCGTCGTCAGGACCGCTGTTGGCGATCCTCGCCGACAGGCTCTTCTTCATGGTGACATAATAGACAGGTTAGCCTCTTTCACCGTCACTTTCTCGACGGCTGACTATCGCGACCAGCTTCCGGTTGACACACTTGTCAGAGTGCCGTGGGGCTAGTTGTGACATACTGTGTTTCGGAACGCCACGGATGCATTCTTTCCTTTTTTTTTCTGGGTGACATTCGCAGTGGCAGAACAATGTTTCTTTGGGGAAGCAACGATGTGAAAGTGGCTTACCAGAGACATGGGGTCAGCGACCTCGAAGCTATGTAATTATCTCTGAATGGCACGTGTTTGTGCCGTGCATCTACGGCCTATTTCCTCCTCGGTGGTCGTTTAGTGAACATCCAAGAAACAAAGGCAACCCGCTCTACTCCTATCTTCTCGCATGCCGCCGGATAAACATTATGTCTAGAAGTTCATAGAGCTGTTCGCGCAAGACAGAACAGAACGGAGCGCAATCTGAGATGGCACAATCTGAATACACTATAGACATTACGAAGGTCTCTGTATTGTGAGCGTCCGGATCGGTTTCTAGGTGGCCACGTCCGCGGATTGAACCTGCGATCATCTGCTCAGCAGCGCAATGCCACGGCGCTTGAGCCTCTTTAAGGGCCAGTATGTGTAACTTTTAGGGGCGAAGCTCCTTAAGGCGTGGGTAGTTCGTCCCTTGTAGTCGTAACCACCTCGTCCTAGGATCGCGCTCGATAGCTCGCGCGCCGGGAGGCTCGCGCTCGCCCTCGGCGCGTTCCTCCCGGCGCGCGAGCTCTCTCACTCTTCCATCTGCTGTCTTGTGTGAGAGAGACAGAAAGAGAGAGAGAGAGAGAGAGAGCGAAAGACTGTCCGTTTCTAACGATGATGATGGGTTTGTGCTAGCGCGTTACGGCGCGTGTAAGAAGCTGGTGTAAGACGCTGTGGCCTCTCCGCCTTATACTCTTTCAGTAGTCATGTGATGGCGTCGGCAAACGCGTTGCGCGTTCCGGCCTGTGTAAGGGGCTGCGTAAGACGCTGTGGCCTCTCCCCCCTTACTAGAGTGTACTGCATGTTTCTAGCGGCGGTCGCATTTTCGATGGAGGCGAAAATGCCAGAGGCCCGTGTACTGTGCGTTGTCAGTGCACGTTAAAGAACCCCAGGTGGTCTAAATTTCCGGAGCCCTCCACTACGGCCTTTCTCTCCTCTCTATCTCTTTCATTCCCTTTCCCCCACCCCGCGGACGCTTAGCCGTGCTCCCTACATGGGCTGCAGAAATTAGCGTCCTTTCCTAACCGAACCACAATCATCATCATCATCTAACGCGTTTGTGCTAGCGTCCCCTTAAACGCGAGATCCCAGCGTTCGAATAGAGTGTTTCTCACGTCTTTACATGATGATCGACTGGGCGAATTACACGGAAGATTAACAGTTTACCGGTGATTCACTCCGGAGCTTCGCCCACTCATCATCATTCACCCCGTGGATATGCTGTGAATTTTTTCACTTTTGTTGTGTTTATGCCGGCATATTTTGAGGGTTTTTATATCGCCATAAGGCTTGCATACTGCTAGAACCGTTATTCATAACTACTTTCAGCATAAATAGCCTTCTTTATTGCTCACTCAAGAATCAGTATACGGAAAAAACGTGTTTAACTTCACCTTTATTACTAATTCTCCGGTGTACAGAATTTTGACGTAGTTGGCATGGCTATGAGGACGCTATTATGCAATCACGCGACACCACTGGTACATGCAGCAGGGCTTACATAATGAACGGGCGAAAAGTCTGGCTGTTGTTTGTGTGGACCTACACAGCAACAATATTTCATCCAGATAAAGTACAGCCTATGTGCGTCATATATTTTTACATCGTTTTTCTTTGAATGAAGTATTCTTTTCGCGAAGGTATGAAATGGCTCCTTTAGAGCTTTACATGTGCAAATATGATAACCATGTTCATGCGGTGATATCTAAAGCATATTGTAACGTGCCTTTCAGAGAAGGAAATGTCTGATCATGCACCCCTGTAAGTTCTTAATGTTTTGTTTTTCGAAGGGAAACAGGCATCTTGTTGAGTGGCGAATGTTTGTAAATCCTCGTTTTCCGGCCCGATGCGACAGAATAAACTGAGAAAAAGAAGTGTGTTTTAAACGTACTTTATTTCCATTCAAGCGTAGCTGAGTGGGAATAGGGCACAACAAACACATCAAGAAACGCGTCAAAACATGAATTATCGCCTTGTGAAGAAAACTATTAAGGAAAAGACACAAGCATTGCTCCAGAGACAAATTCCCGGATGCCCTACACCAATGTCCCGAGGGAACCTGCCACTCTGGTTTTTTTTTTATGCTTCCCTCGAATCAATCACGTCGCGTACTTGCTTCGCAACCCGGGAAGATGTGCCCGAGGAGTATGCCGCGATAAACACCTGCCGGCAATCTTCGCTGTGTCCCTGTGTAAATGCGCATGGGGGGCACAGCCCATAAACAAACAACGAAAAAGAAACGCTCACAAGGGAGTCTCCGAGTAGGCCTTCCGCACCAGAACCCATCAGGAACACTGATGCATGTTGGTCACAAGGAGGGATGCAAAAAATAATAACGACTTTTGCTTGTTTGTGCGGGGCTCTTCGAATGAGGCAGCCGGATTGAGGCCTAGATGCGTTCGCGAGGTAGCGGCGGGGACTCTGCAAGCTTGTATAGCAGCAGTCCACACTTTCGCAGCAATAAAGAGAGCACAGATGAGCACGCGGCAATGGTGGAGACTGTGCAAGCTGTAGCCAAGCACGGAAGGCCGTTGACGGCCAACTGTATAACCGTCAATGCAAAGGGTCGACGGGTCTCGTCCCTGGCACTGTTGACGCGAGGAAACGGTCTCCGACGGCATTGCGCCAGCCGGTGGTGTAATCCCCCGCAATCTTCCGCCAGCGGCAAACGTCGGGGCATCGAATGCATCAGAGAAAATACGCAAATAATCCTAAGCACTGAAAAAGCATGAAAGGCAAAACACTATTCAGCGTAGGTCGAAAGACAGAATTCCTTTTACCGGAATCGTGTGGGGAGCATGTGCTAAACTGAACTATAAGGCAGGCATAATTCATGTACAGGAAAGATGGTGTGACTTTCTTGATTGTAATCTTGTTTTTCTTTTGTTTTTTTTTAATATAGGCATAACCAGAGTAATGCCATTTCATGATAATTCCCTCTTCACTTCGACTCCTACAGTGACCGAAGTCTGACCAAGATTTTATATTTGCCCTGGTAATATGCCTTCGGCACAGATGGGTGTAAGTAGCGACAGCAACGAGCATGTTTCCCGAGCTTCGTTCACATTATGGAAACAGCTACGTGTACGCGCGATACCCAGGTCGACCCCTCTTTTGAATAGCATGAAATCTTGCAGATACGTTAAGGTTGGTTGAAACACAACGATCCATAGTCCAGGCATTCTCATCGTCATTATCCCTTTTCTGTACAGCCAGGGTCCCTCAATACTGAGGGACCCTGGTACAGCCCTGCCTTAGGGCCGAGGTCCTTCCTCCAGTTCTCGACTAAAATCCGTCTCGAGCTGTCTGCGGTCACGTCATCGGCTCACACTTCCTTATCGCCCCTGCCCGCCTAACCCTCTGCCTCCACCTACCACGATTGCCTACCTTCGCATTACATGCCCGGCCCACACTTATTTCTTCCTGATTCCTACAAAGGTGTCGTTCACACGTGTTCGTTTCCCCACGGACACCGTGCACTCAGCGTCCGTTAGCGTTACACCCTTCAATTTCCCGTTCGGGCATAGGGCAGTTCAAGCAAGAAAAATAACAAGTAAAGATAAATCACTGCGTAGCCTATCTCTTTCTTTGCCCGTGCAGTGTGGCAAGGGAAAGACGCTCATCCAATGTTAAGGTCAAACTGGACTGTTCACATGGCATAAATACAGCTTTATTTGGCTAAGAAACTTTAGTTATAACAACCTAAGTCCTCGTCCTCAAAAACATCAACGAACCTCTACAAAAGGAAAGAAAAATGTGCTGATTGAGGCGCGGCAATTAACGGTTCTTCATGAATATGCGACGGGGGATGGGGAGCGAGAAACAGGGGACCCCTTCTACCGCAAATTAACACCCCGGATGAGGAAACGAATGAATTTCGTAACGTCGGGCTAATAAAGTTCCTTATTTTGTTGGCGTAGCTCTAGAATTTCTATTCAACTTTTCACAACGAGACGAGCAATTTTGCCGAAGTGTTTAACTTTATACCTTCTTTTTCGCTTGCAAACTGTTTTGTGCGCCTCACTTTGATACTGAGGACAAAAACTGTTAGCTCTGAACTAGCTGCATAACTCTGCCCCCTATAGGAAAAAAGGAAGCGCTACCAAAGGTGAAACTGTAACCACTTGTTTACGAAATTCGAACAGGACCCGTTGCGGACTAGTACCAGTAGAAAAGCATAAAATGTGAACAAAGTCAATGCCAAGACATACGGAAACAGACGTGATCAGACTGACGTACGTGCGATGTAACAATGAAACTATGGCCTGACAAGAAAAAAGAAGAATATGCATAGAAGACCACACCATAAACACCATGTTTGTGCTTAAACTGTGAATATGAGGCCAGAAAAATGTTTCTCTGTAACAAAGAGAGACAACGTTACAGTTATAATTTGAACATATAGAATCGTGGGAGGAAATTAAGAATTAAAGCATAATATTCTTCGGCGACTAAGGACCACATTCAAAGGCAAGTGAGTGTAAAGCAATCTGAAATGATGAGGATGCATGGCATTCTGTGAGATAACAAGACCTTGAAAAAAATGTAGAAAAAAATTCTTTTTTGCTAACGTAAATATCTTCTATATAGCTTGAAAACAGGCTACGTTATTCAACGATTGAAGATACCACTGCAGCACAGCGCTACTGCAGTACAGCTCTTTACCAATTACCGACTAATTAACCTACACTCCGTCATAAGTTTATCTAACAAGAGAATGTGATTCATTTTCATGGGCCTACGACAATCCTTCTGCCTCGTGTTAAAACCAAACTGGACTGTTCACATGGCATAAGTAAAGTTGTAATTTTGCAAGAGAACTTTATGCATCACAACGTGACTCGTTTTCTTGAAAAACAACAATGAACCTCAGGTTAAAATTTTGCTTACACGAAAAGAAAAGCACTGATTTCGCTACACTTCCCTGTCTGAAGCTTTCTGGCTTGCGCTCGATTTGTGCTCGAGCATATCAGCACGAGATAAGAAACTGACACAAAAGTAGTTCACATCTTTGTTCCCGCAGCGTTCAGGAAGGACGCCGCGATCTAACGACTGGAACGTTGCTTCAAGCGTTTTCCCTATAATTTGATACACACTGTTTATTCATCTAAAGTTATTCGCTACGAAGATTCGCCTCCCCGTGCGAGACGCTGCCACACAGGAAGAGAAGTGAAGCCTAGCGATGGTTTTTTTTTTTTTTTTTTTTTTTTTGCAGGAGAGCATTCTTCGAAAATGGTCTACGGTTTTCCTAGCGTTCTCGCACGTTTCATCATCCCCCTGTTTACCAAACTGCATGTTCCGATCCTCGAGAGAATCGCATAATGTTCTCATGCCAGTCGCAACTGGGTCGGGAAGCTAAATTCAGTGAAAAGAAAAGTAATAAACAAGCGTTACTTCAATAAATCACGGCGGTATGCCTTAGGCTAATTTTGGTGCACTAGTCGAACTTTCAGACGCTGATCTGAAGTCAGCCCCGAGGGTGCTCGTTTTTACACGCTTCTCCATGCCAACGAAGTTTGCTATGGTTATTAGTAACTATCAAAACCAAAACCTGCATTTATTTTGATTTTGATTCATTTCACAATACTGCAGGCCATGACAGGCCCAAGCAGGAATGGGAAGTCAAAACATAATTAGTATAACTCGGGTTACAAATGAATAACGACATTAGCTATCAAACAGGGTAAATCACTATTACGTATAATACGAACTTAGTAACAAACAAAAACAAAACTAAAACAACAGTTGTTCCAGTGCTGTCTGAAAATCAGCCTCCTCTAAAATGGTTTCAGGAAGAGCGTTCCAATCAGAAATTGTCTGGGGAAAGAAACTGCGTTTAAAAGCATTGGCTTTAGCATATATTGGTTTCAGTGCATGGTCATGATTGTGTCGAGTCTTTCTAGTGTCTAATGGTTTTACATATGAAGGTATGGACATGTCCAATTTTCCTTTCAACATGTTATACAAGAACACTAGCCGAGCATATTTAAGACGCACCTGTAATGTTGTAATCCCGTGTTCTTGCATAAGTTTTGTCGGGGAGTCACACCTTTTATATTTATCAAAAATGAATCTGATTGCCTTTCTTTGCAACATCTCAAATTTACATATATCCTGCTTAGTCTCGGGATCCCAAATTACGGAAGCATATTCTAATTTCAGCCTGATGTAAGTATTGTACGCTAGTAACTTTAGCTTGGCTGGAGCTTTGTTTAGTTTCCTTCTTAGGAAACACAATTTTTTAAATGCTGATGCACATATATCTGAAACGTGACTTGACCAGGATAGTTTAGAAGTAAGTGTAACGCCTAAATACTTACAGCTTGTAACATTTGCTATTTCCTGGTTACAAAGGGTATAGGAATAAGAACTAGGCTGTAATTTACGTGTAACTGTTAATAAGACTGTTTTTTGCACATTAATTTCCATATCCCAAGTTCGACACCACTGCTCAATCTGGAACAACTGGTCCTGCAATACAACATGATCACTCTCACATAATATCTCCTTGTATATAGTAGAGTCATCAGCAAAAAGTTTTATACACACTGTATCAGACAAAATTTCAATGAGATCATTTACATAAATTAAGAAAAGCAAGGGTGCGAGTACACTGCCTTGAGGCACACCAGAAGAAACAGGGAGCATATTAGACGCACACTCACTCACTACAACAGTCTTCTGCCATGCAAGTATGCTTCAACCCATTTCACTAAGTAGCAGGGAAGACCGGTTAATTTCAGCTTATGTATTAGTTTCGTATGCGACACCTTGTCAAACGCCTTGCTAAAATCTATAAAGAATGCATCTATTTGCCCCGAGTGATCCAATGTCGTTATAAAGTCATGTACAGTGGTGAGTAACTGAGTCGTAGTAGATCTTCCTTTGGTAAAACCGTGTTGATAAGGAGACGAAATTTTATTATCAGAGAAGAAATGCCTTATATATCCAGCTATGACATGTTCCATAAGTTTCGAACAGGTGGATATAATCGAAACGGGCCTATAATTTGTTATGTTAAGCTTGTCGCCTTTCTTAAAAATCGGCACAACGCGTGCTATCTTCCAGTCATCAGGAAGCTCACTGGTGGTTAAGGAAAGCTGAAAAATATTTGCCAAGTAGTCTGCAATCTGCGCTGCAAAACTTTTCAAGAATGCAGTGGGAATACCATCCTTACCCGCGCTTTTTTTTTCTTTCAATTTACGTAGCATAGATAGAACCCCCTCGCTTGTTATCACTGGTGTATCTGTCTCCGAAAGTTCCTTGTGTATGCTGTAGTTGTCATTAGGGGGAAAAACACTGTGAAAATTTTTGTATTAACTATTCGTAGCACTACTCAGTACTTTCGCTAGAGTTCTTATCAAATCCCCCCCCCCCCTCCAAAAAAAAAAAAATACAGACACTGTATAAGTATTCTTTCAAAAGTCATAGAAGTTATATGTCATTGCGCCGGACACCTATTGAAGTATCCCATCTCATTTAAAAGATGTAGGTCGTAGTTCTGGTCTTGTCTGCGGTCGCCAGTTTTCGACGAGAACGGCAGAAACAAATGACCATGTACTTACGTGTATGTCCACTGTAATAAACGCCAAGTGGTTTGCATTATTCTTTAACTAATATAGTACGGTTTTTCTGATAATCAGTTCATGTCTGGGAAGGCGAAATAAGACGATTTATTAGTGAAATGCCAAAAAAGCGGAAGTTGCTTGTTGTAGAGTAGAGTTGTATAGTGTTTGTGAACTTCGCGGGTCACTAAAGCTCTTCGTTAAAGCGAGCCACTTTACTGCACGGTTTGAGTCGGCAAAACGCGCCTGCGTACGAGAAAATTAACGGAAGCTTCTTGCTGCCCAAATACATAGCAACACCTAACGCAGCCGCAAGGAAAAATATCTGAGTGGCGCGGCATTGAAATATGCAGTAAGTTCCTTTACCCACCAATGCGTCACACTACGACCAACAACAAAGCGCGATGCAATTGCTTTTTCACTTGCATTAACAATATCAGATATTCCCGCCGCATAAGATAAAATATCCTTTACAGAAATTGCTCGAAAATATTGCATAAGGTGCATGCATATGCTGAGTGATGAATAAATTGTTGAAAATAGTGAAGATCAAGGAGTATCGATAGAGCCGACGCTTCGACAAGTAGGCATGTCTTGGTCGCTCCTGACAAGGATACACTTCGCTTGTAGTCTCTGATATGCCCAAGACGACCATTCTTCGCTGGCTGTAACTTGGAGCATGCTTTACTTACAGCCTTGCTTGCTGAAATAGGAATGGTTGACTGTTGCCTGTTATACTGTTGCGGCAGCGAGGAAACCATTGCACACATAATGTGTCAGTTCACCCGCTACAGTTCCGAAATACAGCCGCTCAAAGCAGAACTAGCGCGCTTAGAAGACAGTCCGCAATCCGAACAATCCATCTTGGAATGTTGGAAAAATCGAGCTTCAAATCAGAAAGCCACGGAGACGCACCTGAAGTGCCTACGAGCAACGGGCCTCGTTGAACGACTTTAAAATTGTCGTGAGTGAGTGAGTGAGTGAGTGAGTGAGTGAGTGAGTGAGTGAGTGAGTGAGTGAGTGAGTGAGTGAGTGAGTGAGTGAGTGAGTGAGTGAGTGAGTGAGTGAGTGAGTGAGTGAGTGAGTGAGTGAGTGCGCATACTATGCACGCCACGAATTACACACGCAGGTGTTCCAGTAGCCAGCGCCGAACGAAGATATCACTTCACCCTGTCGGACACGAATCTCGCAGATTGCGCTCCTACGAATATGCAGACGCGAAATTGCCTCTTGCTGGGACATATTTTCGCGCCTATATTAAACCGTGGCCGCGAACAAGCATTCTAGGAATGCCAATAAGTTTCTGAAGAGAGAGTAATCGTTCCCGGTAGCCGGGATAATAAGAGTTCGGGTTTATTTTTCCGAGAATCGTGATCACATCCGCATCAACAGCATTGTAGAAGTACCACAACTTAAGGCAACGTTCGCCACCCGTCATCTGTCACTGCTTTCCACGCAGAACGCTTTCTTGTGCCTATGACTGTGTTCTACTGAGCCTTAAAGAAAAAGAAGTCTTATAATGCGATACCTTGAAACGTCTTTCAATCAGAGGCGCGGCGGTTATGTTCGTGACGTGGGTTTCTATTTGCATAAAGGAAATAGCCGACTAGGCTGTATCTTGCAACAGGCAACTCGTAGAAGGCAGGTTCACTGGGCGAGGAAAAAAAACAACTAATCACACACGGCATTTGTCAGGCTAGGCAGGATTTAGCCGCGATGGAACAAGAAGAGTGTGCCAGGGAAACTGCCAAATTTCCCCTCAAGTGACACTGATATTTGCATTTTAAGAGCTAGCTCTTTTATCAAGCAATCGTAATGGGCCGTGTGCTCGAAGAACGTGCTAATATTTACCTGTCGCAAAGAAGCCGACCTATTTCTAGTGTTGTTTTTTTTTTCTTATTCCAATTGTACACACATGGTTGCAACAAGCCTCGTACAAGAAACTGCTTTGGCGAACTATGGGACGTAAGTTGCTGCTTTTGGGTCACTCTGCTGAATGTGTTCGACGTTATGGTAATTCGGTCGTTGGCACCTACACATTTGGAGAGCACTTCAGGACGCGTGCGTGCTCCTAAGGCAAGCGCTTGCATCTGTGTACCTCCTACGCCTTTCATATTCGTAACTGACCACTACAAGCCTACATTTATTAAACGATGAGGAACCGCCCATATCAGAATTATACTCAGTGTAGAGAACACTTCTGAGCATACGTCATGCGCATGGTAGGGGTGAAACGTAGTAGTTCAGCACGTGTGCCAACTGTGAGCGCTATCTTGTGCAACACCGGCTGTTGGCCCCGCCGGCAGCGTGGGTGCCGATTTCAGCACTTTAAACGGAAACATGGATACCGTGTAGCCGCATCTTCGTTTCACCCTTCATCCTTTTATGTCGTTTTATCATTTCCTGCTAAAAGCCGAGCGGTTCGCGCTTCGAACTAATCATCGTAATCTAGCCATGTTGAGTGCGGAACACAGCGATGCAAGTCGGTCGTCCCAATAAGCACGCTCTCAAATATCAACTACGCTGGATCGCTTTCTTTAGCATACTTAGCTCCTCGCCCGAAGATATTCAGTTTCTGGTACGACATGATTTATCGTATATAGTTTGGAAACTGTAACTTTGACTCTCGGAAATCACGTGTTGAAAGCACTTCGAAAGCCAACACTGCTGAATATGGCAATGCTTTAAGGTGGATGATGATGATGATGATGATGATGATGATGATTGTGGTTCGGTAAGGAAAGGACGCTAATTTCTGCAGCCCGTGTAGGGAGCACGGCTAAGCGTCCGTGGGTGTGGGGGAAGGGGAGTGAAAGAGATAGAGAGAAAGGCCGTAGTGGAGGGCTCCGGAAATTTAGACCACCTGGGGTTCTTTAACGTGCACTGACAACGCACAGTACACGGGCCTCTGGCATTTTCGCCTCCATCGAAATTGCGACCGCCGCGGCCGGGATCGAACCCAGGTTTCTTGGGTGGCAGCCGAGTACCGTAACCACTGCACCACCGCGGCGGACAGGTGGAACAACAAACCGCCCTTGTCGCACTAATGAAATGCAAGCCCCCCTCCCTTTTGTTGCGTTCTGATGCAGATGTACGCCACGCTGCGGCCTTACGCAGTTGGTAGTGCCGCCCCTTCCACATGTTACTGAATGTCTCATGAGACTTTTAAAGAGTCCTCAATTTTCACCTTAGACGGTATTCGATGGAACCCCTTACTTCTCACTTCGCTGCTGACATTCTTGCGATAACATTTCGTCGGTTAGAGTTATTTCTCCGTTGCTACAAAAAATTAAATGCACAAGCTTCACATCTCCAGCTGGGCGAATGTTGGACACTGCTGGAGGCAGAGTACACGAAAACATGCGTGTGTGATTCCTGGGACCAAGAAGCGGTTGAAGCAGTTGAGCGAGCAGCCGAGCTTACTTTCCACTTTTTCCCGTCTCCCCTAGCGTTCTGTTGGTGTTAAAGGGTAGTAAACACTAACACACTTGCCACCCATCTAACCAAGACCGCATTAAATCTGAAAGGAAATTGGTTAGCGCAATTAAAAAAGGATGATCGAGACACGGAAGAACAAAACA
Organism: Hyalomma asiaticum; assembly: GCA_013339685.2. Lineage (NCBI taxonomy): Eukaryota > Metazoa > Arthropoda > Arachnida > Ixodida > Ixodidae > Hyalomma > Hyalomma asiaticum. The sequence continues at coordinate 69,441,409 of CM023484.1, forward strand.
AACACAAAAATACCACCACTCTCATCCAACCTTTATTTTGATTGAGCTCCCTTAGTATGTACACCAAAGCCAAATTGCGCAAGTGCTCTCTACATCACGGTGACAGCTGCGCTTTTCGCGTAACACAGATTAAAACGTCATATGTAAGAAATGCAAATCCTTACTGCGCAAGGCGACAGACGTATCACTTATAGAGGCGCTACCTTAATTTCTAGCGTGGTATGCTTCCAAAATTTCTCTAGCCGCAGCATCACCCCTATGCCCACAGTTTGGTTATATAGTCAGAAATGGCTCCTCAGGCGCACTATCTACAATAAGTAGGTAAATAAAAAAAAAACAACCTTGTTCAGCCTTTCTGTTCGTCTCTTCCATTTTAACTGCGCTAACCAGTTTATTCGACAGAATGAACCGACAACCCAACAGCAAGGTCCGTTAAAACTTTAAGGCTTACGTATTGAGGAGACACGTAACTCATATCAAGAGTTAGGTGGAGTTTGTGGTAAGGTCACCAGTCAGTACTTGAACTGCTATAAAACGGAGGCGGCACAGTGAGCGGCGAGAAAGTCTGACACGCACACTTAGGTTTCACTTAGACGGCCCTTATCTAGTTCCTCGTCACGCAAGCTTCATATTACACCAAATATAAGTTTTGCAGTCGTTTTCGTCATGTCCCCATGTCGTTTATGAGTGAATGACCACTTGGCGTGACAGTTTAGGGTGTCATTAGAGTAAGTGCGCGTGCTTTTCTTACTCGCGTTCTTTGCAGTAATATATCTCATCACTGTGCGATCACAGTTTTGGTGGCCAGTAGTTTCGTCCTAAGCGGATGTGCCACCTTTTTCTTTTTCTTTTCCTTCTAGCTTTTCTCTCTTCAAAATCCATTTCTATTTCTTCCTTCGTAACAAAAAAAAAAAGAAAGAGCAAGAAGGGTCTGTGGTTTCCTTTTTCTTTTCTCTGTCTGCGTAAACTGCCAGCCTATTCGTTCCTTTCTCTTTGTTATTTTTTAACGTCTGCAGTTTCCTGAAATTAAATAAAAATAACATGATTTCGCACGTCATAACTCAATTTGATTAAAACATGCCGACACCAAACCATATCACAGCGTGAAGCTGATGGCGGCGAAAAATGCTACAGGCTCGATTATCGTGCAATTTTAGTCCGCTTCAAGGTGTGGCAAGAGGTCCCAATTTGTGGAGCCCTCCTCGTCGGTTTACCTAAAAAGCACGTCGCGGACTTGACGCGTAAAATTACATCAATTTTTGTATTCTGCTGGTTGTACCGCGCGATGACATCGCCCAATGTGGGAGAAGCCGCATTGTGCGCTTCTGGTGTTATTGTTTATTTCCTGCTGCGCTCAGCGAAGACTGATATATTGATTATTTTCCTGCACTCACTGAGCTCCCTTACATACACACCAGTGCGCAGTATGGCATATGTTGTGAAATGTTTTCAATACGCGGAATTTTATTAGGTGGAGTCAGTCGTTTTAAACTTGCAATTCTCACGTGCTTACTAGAAAACCTATCCATTATAAGCAAGCTCACACTGGGGTTTTGTCGAAGGTTAGATGCCACTCATGTCCAGAATAGCATGGTGCAAACATTAAGGACTTGCGTCCCTTGACTGCGTGATTGTGTCATCGTTCTTCCCCTGATGTGCTCAGGTCTTCCGTAGGCAATATACGTACTCGAACATTACTGTAAGTATTCTGCATACATTAAGCCTTGTAAGGCCAAAACTTGAATATGCTTCATCAATTCATCTACATCTATCTACATCTACATCCACATAGATCTCATCTAACATACATGCTAGAAGCCATTCAGAATTGGTCCGCGCGTTTCATCGTATCCAATTATTCCCGTAGTGCCACTATATCCTCCATGAAAAGTAGTCTTGATATCTACCTGACTTGTCATCAAGAAGGAAGCTCGCCCGTTTGTCCCTGTTTCATAAAATTTATTTTGCCAATCCAGAAATAAAAAATGACCTCATCACACCGTCTACGTACGTGTCAACGCGAATCGACCACAATAACATAGTCCGAGTGCCAAGTTGCCAGACAAACCTCTCCTTCAACTCATTCCTGCCAAAAACCGCATCTGAATGGAACCACCTCCCCGCCTCGGTCGCCAGCAACCCAGACCACTCATCTTTCCGAGCTGCTTTGTGTGACATCGCATCACATTCATGTGTAACAACTCCTCTCTGTAACGCCATTTAGCATTGAGAGTATCCTAATTAATAATTAATTAATAATTAATCACTAGCTAATAAATAAAATCTTGTGCTCCAAATGGACCTATTACAAAGGAAACCGAAGACACGCATTTTACTCGGATTGGGCTCCTCTACGCATCGCGTCACTGAAAAGCGAGCCACAGGCTAAGCAAGATATGCATATTTAGTTTAGCGATAAGAAATAGGTGCTCGCACCGGTCATGTAGTATTTGCGTAGTAAAATAACGTTTTACGAGCTTTCGTCCAAACAAAAGCGTCATATTGGAAACGGTAAATAGACTAAAATGGTGGCACACAAAAGCAACTTAAAATCAATCAAATATTTTACCATATCAGCTTTCGAACTTAGTGAAGAACAAAGAGGTCAAAAAAAAAACCATTACTGCAGATGCGTCCACAAAGGCTGTCAGTTACAGTGTAGAAATAAGCGTATCTGCATATTTTATTGGGCAATAAAACAACCCCCAACAGCGAGGGGCAAAAGCAACCCTTCAACCTCGGAGCGTTGTTGGCACGCGATGAGGGCCGGAGAACCGGTCGACCGTGTGGACGGAATCCATCGTGATAATGGCGACAGATGAAGGTCAGGAGGAAATGACGGAGTGCGAGAGGGTGTCGGGAAATTCACGGTGCTATTGGCAGATCTCGATAAGGTATGCGACGGGTAATGAGATTCGCTATGAGTACACATAAGTGGTGCTAGTAAATAGCATCGTGGGGTGTTCCAGTCACGGTATGTGAAACTTACTCAAGAAAAGGAAACGCAAGGGGAGCGACTGAGCTTACCCTTTTTTTTACGGCGTACGCTGTGATGGATTCATTACGTCGAAATTGGTGGCGGTGGCGTCCGCCACAAGTGTTCGTAGCCGCTGTCAGCTTCAGTGAAAAGAAGAATTATAGCGAGCCTGTGCAATCTAAGTAAATAGCGGAGATTGGCAAGGTTTGGCTGCCGGCGTGGACTAAAATCTCCACGCGGCAGCCCTCTTGTCCATTTCTGTTTGTATACTCCATACGAAAAAAGTCTGTTTGCTGTCAAAATATTAATTTTGTGAGCAACAGAAAGCACAGCGTCGTTTACGATTGCTATCTTTACAGAATAGCTAGGTACAGTGAACGCCCACCATGTGCGATTGCCGCGGAGTGCTCTCAACGGGCTTATTGTGTGATAGATAGGCAGTCATAAATTCCCAAGGTGTACTTTTTATAACTTCCCGTTCTAAAACGGGAAATCTAGGGACTTCAGGTAGTCATTGAGAGCAAAACGTGTTGATAATGTTCTCCAAGTGAGCGGCCTGTAAAACCAAATGCATCTGGACACATTCAAGTGCCAGTACAGCGATCGCACGGGTTCGCAGGGACCTAGTAATGTGCGTCTGCTCTCCGCAACAGTGATGTGCTTCTGTCCAGCGTGTTGTACTCCGCTTTCTCTATGTCACTATATTTTTCGCCATTTGCCTATTCTGTGAATTTTTTTTGCTTTTTTTTGTACGCATAAACAATTCACTAAAATTCCTGAGAGAACGTATTCTGAAAAACATGTCCTTTGAGTATATTTACTTCGCTTTTATTGGCACGAAAACGAATCTCCAGCACGAAACATCCTATGCGGCAAACGCCTTAACCACCGAATCACCTAACGGCCATTCGAAACTTCCATGTAGCAGCGTCACTAATCCGTGGAGTCGATTAGAGCTGCGGCATTTCGAAGACCGCCGACAAGAAGGGCTTCCAAGTGTGGCCGTGTAACAGGTTTATAAAAACCATTATGCAATACGTGGACGGCACATCTGCTAAAGGTTGCGTTACTGGGGCGATTTTTCGTTCACTTCCTGTTCCTAAAGGAGGGCAGAAAAATGCACTGGGAAAACGCTGTACAACAAGGGTAGAGTGGCGGTGGTGGATGAGTTCCCGAGTAACTGCAACATTAATCCCACCACTGAGCACCTTCGCATACGTCTGGGACATCATGCATAAAGTGCGGACATGATGCGCCCCATCTATGGCGTAATATTTCCCTAGGTGCGCTCAGCAGTCTCTAGCTCGATGGTCTCTGCGAGCAAATTGGATCCCAGAAAATTAGATTCGAGGGTGTGCGGCACATTTCAGGGGAACATCCATGGCAGTGACGCAGACCGACTCCCTATATATGGTTTCGCGGCGCTAAATTGGGTTGTTAGGCTGTGCTAAAGCGGGTATCTCGCTTTTCGTCGAGCAATGTGTGATGCAATAACGAAAATTTTCCGTCTTAGCTAATTCACTGCACTCCCGGTAAACATGGAGAGATGATAATGCAGTGGTAATAAGATAGCGTTATTTCCTTTGTCATTGTGATGCGGCTGAAAACGAGACGTTCAAATGTTCTTCGTTTTCTTGGCATGTCACTGTGCAGTATTTTTCGAATATATGCAACGGGCGCTAGAGTAAGAATGGTCAGTAGCCACAGCTCAAGGGCGCGATCGGAAATATTTGTTCGGAACAGAACGCGTTCGCTCGCTGCAACGGCATGAACTAGAGGCACAGTCCTCGTCGTATGAGCTGCGGATTTGACGCGGCTGAGGGCAGCGGTGGCTTCCATGCAGGATTGGTCGCTCTTCTTGTTTGAGTGGGTGGGGTTTCGCGACATTGTACCGATCAGATACGTGAGAACCGGACGGCGCGAGCAGCCAATCGGCAAATGGTAAACATCGTTTGGCAGTCATGAATTTTTATCATCTTCGGGACAGTATACCACAAAACGAAAATTTTTTAGCCTTCTAATGAGTGGAGAGACAGAGAGAGAGAGGTGAGGAAAGGCAGGAAGGTTAACCAAACGCCCGTCCTGTTTGCTACCCTGCGCTGAGGAAAGGGATAAAGGGATGAAATAGAATTAAAAATAGAGGAAGAGAGATAGAAGAGCCCAATCACGCGCACACTTGCACAAGTACAGTCTCAATAGGCGGTCGCAGAGACCTGTCGACTTCAGGTACGTCAGCAACGCCTTCGTCGCCTTCTGAGCCATCGAATTATATGGCCAGGGCCCAAGAACCTTGGCTGCTGAAAACGGCCTCGAGTTCACCCTGTCGAGTACCATTTGAAGTTAGTAGCGTTGACCGTCATAATTACTGCAAATACACAGCGCGTGTTCAATAGTTTCGTCAAGTCAATGGAACTGTTTCATGTAAACAAAAGCTTTTTCTTTTTCTTGTGAGCTTGAATACGTGAGTTGCAGAAAAAACGTGGAAAAAATGCGGCTGTCCTCCGCAGCCCATAACGTCAGCGCAGCCCGGACCAATGATGTGAGGCGAGAAAACCGAACAGAACCGAATGCTTTCGTAAATACGAACGACCTCATCCAAGTATCATTTTGCGACGCAAAGCTTTTAGGGGCGAAGCTCCTTAAAGCGGCACCCGTTCGTCCCTCGTCGTAGTCGTAGTAGTGCGTAACCAGTCTTACGCTTTGACCTCCAAGGTGGTGCCGGTGGGAGATTTCTCCTGTGCGTTGTTCAACAATAAAAAATTCGCAGCGTGCGCATTAACTAAAAGCCTAATTCTTCTGTCTCTCATTCCCCATTAGCAGCCATTTCGTGCGTCTCCGATGTACGTAGTAGTAGTAGTAGTAGTAGTTAGTAGTAGGTAGCCACCGGCGCGTGCCTGCTGGAGCGCACGCACGCGCCGAGGGCGAGCGCATGGCACCTGGCGCTCGCCCTCGCCGCGAGCGCCGGGAGCCACGCGCTCCCCGGCAAACTCGACACTGCCCCGGCAAACGCGAGAGACAACGCTGGCGCAGGCAGCGTCTCCTAGCGAGTTTTTGATTGAGAAATACCGACTGCTCGCGTTGGAGAAGCGTTCACCGGCAAAACATATATATATATATATATATATATATATATATATATATATATATATATATATATATATATATATATATATATATATACACTGGATCTTGACTTGCAATGAAGTGCCGGTGGGAGATTTCACTTGTGCATTGTGCATAGTTGAACCGTGAGGATTCGTAGCATGCGCGTTAACTAAATTAATCCGGAACTCGGCACGATCTACGATGCACATCCCGAGCTTCGCCCACTCATCATCATTCACTCCGTGGATATGCTGTAATTTTTTTCTCCTGACGTAGTTTTCTATTATGTGAGAAGGGCATTTTATGCAGTCTTTCACGATTCACGAAGAATATTTCAAGCGAACAAGAATTGTGAGTACAAATAAGGCCCTGATGCAACAGAATCGTTCAAGTGGGAGTACGTTGCTGCTTCGTGTTCCTCGACACGAAAAACGAACACGAATCGACCGTTACAAGCATGTATATTGAATGCTGAGAGAGCCGGCAGAACTAAAAATCACTCGAGGCTTCATTCTTCCAAAGTGATCTTGCTAATGAATTATTTCATAGTAGAGATACATTGACATCACTGTGCCGAACAAAATCAAGATAACGTGACAAAAATATGACGCATTTGATATGCAGTGCTTCAAAGGAAAAACGCTGCCATTCAGCTATGGCAGTGCAGGCTTTCACCCACCGTAGCGATAAATAGTAAGGTGTGAAACATAGCATCCTTATGAAATTAGAGCTACTAAACTGCGCAACACAACACGTCACTGGGTCGCACGAGCTCCGTAAATGTAAGGCGGCAATTTTCGCAAGGCTACACCAGCATGCAGTAAAAATAAAAAGACACTCTTTGGCCTCCTCCTACTCCTCCTCCTCTGCGTAAACTATTACTAGGACAACTTTATTACAAGAATAAATTTGCGCGAGGGTGAAATCGAGTCCGATGACTTCTGGCAGTCATCTACAAATTACTACAGGCGGCATACGGCTATCCTGTCCTTCAAAGGAAAAGACAAAAGTCGTTACATTTTGCTATTTACAATGCTAACTGGCACGACGAGAGCGTTCACGTTTAACATATTAAAGCTTGAGAAGTACAATGAAAGGTAAAATTAACGTTATATGTAACATTTACATGTATAAAGAGAGCTGTGGGGAATAGATAGCAAAACAGGAATAACGAACATGCTAGCTGACACCAACAGGATGAAATTGAATTGGCTCTGCACGTTGATGCGTATAAGGCGCATGCATAGCCAATGCTTGACAAGAGTGACAGAAGGGTTGCCGAGGGAAGAAAAGTGCATTGGCAGATGGCAGCCATTATGGTGGGGCGATGAACGTTCATCAAACTAGAGCTTTTTCAGGCATGAGATATAGTCAGTGTGCGCACAACAGATGCTGTTGGAGATCGTTCGGTGATGCCTTCGCCCTGCGAGATATAAATGCGCTGAAGAGGATGATGTTTGTTACAACACATCGATAACGACGACTATCGACACGAATGCAGAGAGAGTCAGAGAGAGAGAGAGTATATTTTATTGATGACTCCGGAGATGTTAGCCTGGTTAATGGCCCGGCTTGCTACTCCAGGTGTTTAGCTGTGAGAGAGTGAGGATAAAATACATCTCATGCGTATGAGAAGTTATTCATATTTATTACTTCTAGGGGAGACAAAAGGGGGCGAGAGGGAAAAGCTGCCTCATTGTTGAACACTTCATAATCTGTAGGGTTCGATCCGCCTGCCTCACGGAAGCGGTGCATCACCGGCAAGGACATTTACCTGTAAAATCTGAAAGCCGCATGAAACAAGTCCCACCACCGAGTCACTAACACTCGCCACTATCTTCCCCCTCGGCGGGGCACACACCGCTCAAGTGCATGCACTACGCACCTTGAGTTCCGGCAGTCCGTCACCGACGTTTAAACCGTACGGATAGACCACGCGCATCGCCACCGAGCACCACATGTCGCTCTTGAACCAGCATGGCGAAGCGTGTGGTTCCTGCATTTCGTAGCTCAAATATGCACCGCTTGCGAACTTACCATTCTTACTGTTTACTGTCCCGCTCTTGTGTCTGTGTCTTACTGTCCCGCTCTTGCTCTCAGCCCACTAAATACGTGATGCCCACTAAATACGTGATGCCCACTAAATACGTGAAGCTCAATGTTCGGCATTTGAAGTAAACGCGGCGATTAACCCAATACAAGTGTCTATACAGACTCATTAAGGAACATGAAGACGTAACCAATAATTGAGAAATAATTTAGTGAATCCCCAGGAACCCATTCCCAGGCCGCACGTTTCAGCTTCGCTGGGGTGCCATCTCTGCATGGGCCGTGTTTTTTAAAGACGATGGTCTTTATTGGGATACTTGAACGCAGAAATTTTGGTCTGTCTGTTTGTCTGTCTGTCACACGATTCAGCCACCCGGCCAAAGTTTAAGCACTTGCCTAACGCCCAGCCATCTTGAACTGGTAGCGGCGTTCATACTTGTGAACATTGTCGATTAAAAACAAATACGCATATCTCAGGCGCAACATCAACACGTTTTTATTAGATGGTGTGTTCCTTTACTAGAAAATACGTAGATGCATAATTCTAAGGACACCCGTGTTTGTTAAACTGCGCTAAAAATGCGGCGCTATGCACGAAAAAGGCCTCTGCCGACGATTTGGTGCTGCCACCTGGAAGTTGCCCAGGAATTCTGGACAAGCTCATGTTTCCCGACGGCGCTGCCAGATGGCGTCCCTATCTCACGCAGCCTTGTACGGCCGGCAGAAGGCTATCGTCTTTCGACGACATTTGCAGCAAAGCGCGCAGATACGCGGCCAATTTTTTGTTTTGTTTTCTCTTTCCTAGGACACAGCTTTGAGCGGTAGCTGCATGTTTTGCCACATGGCACATCTGGGTCGGAATTCCCAATACCTTTTTTTTTTCTTTTTGGTAAGTGCGTTTTCCCATTTGTCAGCGGGGCTTCGCTAGTGATATGTCCAGCGTCAGGATCGGCTGAAATATTCTCTTGCGAATATATTTAGCGTAAGGCGTTTTTGTGTATACGGGCCCCGTATTTTTCGTGAATTGCACGCACACGGCAGGAATGCGTGCCACTTCCGTGTCTCGCGTTCAGCCGTGCGCGTAACAGCACCCAGCACAAACACATGCGCATATTGGCGCACCTGCGTGGTGCTACGAGCATGTCCTCTTTTTTCTAGCTTTAGCTCAGTCACAAGTTGACGTGACCGTCAGGCATGAGTGTAGAACTTCGAACTGAACGCGGACGTAGGTCTGACTACAACAGTACGCAGCGGATCGGTCACTTCTCTCCTGCTGGCTTCGGCTATTGTTCTGACGACGAGCAGTGGGTATAGAAGAGACACAATGCGCTCAATGGACTACGCACAGCAGAATGCAACTCGGTGCGCGATCGACCGTACGGAAGCCCATTCCCTGTAAATCACCAACGGCGGCACGCGAAGCCAGCGTATAAGCCCCTTTGTGGGAGCAGCCCAAACACTACACTGCTTGCCCGACCCTCCACAAGTGCGAAAGCCGTAGTGTCCACAGTCTACGAACAAGAACATACGCATAAACATTCGACTAGCTTTGCCGATTCGTGTTTTCGGCGCGTTGTATTTGTAGAGAGCACCTGAGTGTGCGTTAACATATTTTTTCTTCTTTTTGCTATGCCGTATACACTCTACAGAGGCAGTACACAACAGCGGAAACCCGTTCTATTAGCAGGTGCACGCTTGATAAACCACTGATGCGACTCTTCCATTACCACGGCCATTCTTTCTGTCACTTGAGCTGAATTCTCGATATTTTGACAAATATCAGCCAAACACGCGCCGCAACATTTCTAGCCCGAAATGAAAGGTGAGCGGGCGTCATCATGGCTCGCAGCAGCATACTGAGTGACAAGTAGCTACGCAATATACATTGGCCCCTGCCACGTGTGAGTATAGGGCTAGAACAAGGGACGCTCAAAGCCCGTGGAACCATCCGGATTCGTTGGCATTGATGAAATAGATGCTGCGCGAAGTGTGCTTTCACTTGCGGGAATCTTTGTCAGCTCCACGGCAATGTTTCCAATGCAGTAGCGCACAACCTTTGCATCACCGCTGTAACGTGCGAGCCAATGTCCTTCCTGTCTAGAAGTACACATTCTATACTGCTACAACAGTAAAGCTGAGCCACGCAATTAATAATTGCGATGCTCACTACTGTACTCAAGCAATTGCTTTGTTTTTCTCGATCTGTTGATGAACTCTTAATTTCTCGAAGTAGGGCGAACGTCGCGTGCAATAATTCTTACACATAGGGAATGTCGCACAATTATGCCTACACTGTTTGGTCGAGTACATTGCACAACGATGCGCCTCTGTTCTCTCAATAGACAGCTTTACTGTTGGGGTTCCCAAGCGCTAGGGTGCCCGCGCTCCTGCGTTTTAGTGTTTTTTTTTTTTTTTACTTTGCCTCCAGGGCGAGTACAAAAGGGCACAAGCACGTGCGTACGCAGAGCGATTTGGGTACCCACCACTATAATTCTTCAATAAGGACAGACATTAGACGATGCGTACATGTTTCTTTTATTTAAATGTGCACATGTTTGTTGCTGCAAGAGCATTTTTTTTCCTCTTGCGAGATTCGCGTAGCTTTCGGAAGAGTCTTTATATTGTCAGCAGCAAGCACCCGTGACGCGTCGTCATACTGGCACTTATTATTATTATTTACCCGCAGTGGTGGTCTAGTGCATGGCTATGGCACTCGACTGGTGACCCAGAAGTCGCGGGGTCGAATCCCGGCAACGGTGGCCGCATTTAGATCGAGGCTAAATGCCACAGGCCCGTTTACTGTGCGATGTCAGTGCGCGTCAAAAAAACCCCAGGCTGTCGACGTATCAAGAACCCTCCACTACGACGTCTCTCACAATCATATCAGGGTTTTAAGACGTGAAACCGCAGACGTTGTCATTACTCTAGCGGGGGTTATTCACACCATCGCTGTACGCTACGCGTCGAACGCGGTGGCATCTTAGCGCAGAAGGCGTGAAAGATTACGCAAGTTGCACATTTGTGAAGTCTTATCGTTCTTTACCAGCAAAAGTTCGAGGATAAAAAATTGTGTGCAATGCGGCATGATAAGTCAGCTCAAGCACAACCACTCCCACTAGAATTTACAAGCGTATGCGCTGTGTATACTGCTCCGGACGGCGAGTGGCAGGCTAAATTTAGTATAAATCACGTACTTCCTTACCCAATAGTCACGTTATTAGTCGGCGAGACTCCGTCATGGTCGAATAATTGTTTGATTCCTCCACATACCATATTAGGCCTAGGCGCGTAGGTCAAGCAGCTAAGAAGTTATGGGCGACAATAATTTTGCCCCTCTTCATCACGCACTCTTTTAGCAAGCGATGAATCACGTCGGCTTAAATGAAGTATGTTTCACGTTGACAAGGCAGATTGCGTAACTATCCCGCTACGTTTTCTCAAGTGACGCTTCAACGACCTCCACGGCAGCAGTCAAGCAATTGAAGGTGTAATCTGGCCGACTTACAACATATCCGCAGCGCTGTATCGGGTTCAACGGCACTGTACCGCCATTTCTTTCCTCCCTATATTGCTGCGCGGTGCTGCTGTCTCCCTGCTCTGACGTCAGAAAATTATTTTTCGCTCTACTGGCATCTTCAAGAGCCACATCCACCAAGCGCGAGCGTGTTTGCCTGGTTAAACAGAAATGTTTGTTTAAGGGTGCTTTCCAGGAGATATCGAGCTAAAGACCGAACTTCAATCTTTATTCAGGTGAAGGTCACACCACCTTCAGCGTCCCTTCTGCGTGCACTGTGCGGTAGCGTGTGGCGTTGACGTCAACGTCTTCGATAACATTTTATAATGTCGCAACGGTTGCTCAGGCCCACGCGCGGGCTCCTATAGACGCGAACGACGACACAGATGTCTTAGTGTCTATGTTGTTCTGTGACATCAAAGTTAAAAATGCGTGCGCCACTCCCGATGTCATGTAACCTCACCCCAATGCTTGCGTCTTGAAACAGTGCTTGGATAATAAAAAAGAAGCGTTCTCTTCCCTAAAACAATCGGACATGTTGCATCAACGAACTTATTAAACCTCCTAAATTTCGGCATTATTCATGTGTCACACTCAATAAATGTGTTTCTTATATTGACTGACTCAGACTTGGATTCAGCGAAACTCTACTCAGCTGACCTCACTCCTGCTCAGACTCGCGGGCCTTGGATAAATGGACTCCCGGAATCACACTCGCCAGATTTTTTTTTTCTCAGTCGGATGCACTCATGCTCAAACTCACTGGCTTTTAGCAGCTGAGCTGGTTAGGGTCGAGGTTGATGGGTACGAGTAGCCGCCGCTGTCATTCGTAGTTTCCAGCGTAAAGAAAGAAATAAAACAAAGAAACCTTTCTTGGTGAGGCAGGGTTCGAACCCGGGTACCCAAAGTCCGACGGCGCTCGTCATAACGTAACACACCGGCGCTCGCAGAACATGCCTATTTTGCAGCTATAAGATTGCGTTAAACACGTGATCGTGACACACCTTATGGGCGAGCGAATAAGAAAATGAGGGCGAGAAAGAAAGAAAGAAAGAAGGAACGAAAGAAAGAAAGAAAGAAAGAAAGAAAGAAAGAAGAAAGAAGGAAAGAAAGAAAGAAAGAAAGAAAGAAAGAAAGAAAGAAAGAAAGAAAGAAAGAAAGACAAGACAAGACTCGGGTTGTGCAGAAGGGATCGGCGCTTGCCCTCAATCCACTATCCACATCAGTGCCTTCATTCCACTGCTACATATGATAGCGATAGTGATAACGATAGTGCTACATGAAAGCGATATCATGATATCAGGATGATGTTATCACCAGTGATAGTAGTGTACAGCTAGCGTACGAAGAAGAGGGTGAGGAATGTAAAGACGACCCTGAGACACGATGTGCGGCGACGCAAGCCGTGCCGTGTTATGGGCAATACACTCCTCTCCGCTAGTACAACACCAATAAGCAAGCTGATGCCATCAGCTGAAATGTATGACCGGTCGTCAGCAAGTTAGGTCCGTGAAGCTGCTTCAATTTTTTCCTCAGTCGGGCTCACTAGAACTCATCAGGCTTTTTTTTTTTTTTTTTACCGCCCTCAATCGTATACTCTAACTGAACATGCTTTTTCCCCAGGCGGACTCAATCCGGCTCAGCATCACCAATATTCCGGTTAACTAGGACTCAACTTCAGCAAAACATCTGCTCAAATGGGGTTACTCAGCCTGACCAAAACACATTTACAGTAATGTAGTACTGGGTTTTTAGTGCCGAAACCACGACGTGTTCATTAGCCAAACCGTAGTTGTTGTCTGCAGGCTAATTTCGAGCACCTCGAATACTTTCATATGCACGTGAATGTAGGCACATGGTTGTTCCTGCATCTCACCCTAATCGAAATGCAGCCGCCCCTGTGGCACACGCAGTGGCCCTGTGGGACATGCTCGGGCCTTTCCCGTTATAGCTAGCACGCATGAATGGAATAAGCAAAAAATATTCAGCTTTACCCGTGCTTCTGACTGCCTTCACTTCTCTGCACGAGAAACAACATATTTTACTTTCATAACACCATTACGTCCACAGCTCGCATCACGGGTTCGCATGAGGTGTTGTATGCACTTTGTCGTATAGAAAAGCTTGTGAACGACCCATCGTACGTAAACGTGATGCACTGGAACGTCCTACAGCTTGCCTCCATCTTCCCTTGTCCCACTCTGGAACAAAATGAGGCCTGTAGGGTTCACATTTATGCTAGACAAACTTCAAGAACGCTGCAAAGCATGAGCGTATCGCATTTTTGTACTCCGATGCACATGTAAGGCCCGGTATAGGACCAAAGTCACAATACACAAGAAGCTGTTCTGAAATGAGCAATTGCCCCGCCACAATGGTCTAGCGGCTATGGTACTCGGCTGCTGTTCCGAAGGTCGTGGGATCGAATCCCGGGCGCTGCGGCTGCATTTTGATCGTGGAGAAACGTTGAGGAACATCTTCTGTGCAATGTCAGTGCAGGTTAAAGAACCCCAGGTGGTCGAAATTTCCGCAGTCCCCCACTACAACGTCTCTCATAATCATGTCATGGTTTTCGGACGTAAAATCCCAGAAATCTGTCAGTCATGAAATGAGCTATGCAGTAACTGTACGTTCTTCACTGTGCATCGTGCAATATGCATTGTGCATCGACCACTGCCGATGCCAGGTACATGTGCCACTAGGCTGTGGTACATCGGGTACCGGCGTACAGTGCTGAGCGAATGAATGGAAATTACTCGGAGCTCACGGACGCCGATGCTTTCCGCGTCATCCCTTTGCGCTGGCTATACCGAGCTGATTTGTGAGGTGTCTAACAGAGAAACGAGCCCCTGATCCTCTCCCCTTTCCTTACCTCAATAAAAGCTGGATACCTTTTGAAGCATTGTAATTCATTTTGGTCCCTCTGCCATCACGCGGCGCACTTCAATAGCACAATATGCACCAACCATCCCGCAGTCCGAGAACAGGGTTTAAGTCGCTGAGCACGATACATGTCGTTGACACAGGGGGCTCATGTGTCAGCGATGCATACGAAGAAAAAGAAAATTTTGCCTCATTGAAATTCGTGTAGTACGTTTGTCTGATTTCATGGCATCTATTGGCAGATTATACATGACACCGAAGTATTCTAGCCACGTCACCGAGTCACTTGCCCAAGAGCTCGAATAAAAGTTGGGTTTTGATGCACATGAGTTGGCAGAATAAGTCAAAGTCGCTCAGGCTAGCTCGAAATTATACTTTTCCTGCGTAGATCTCGCTGGTACATAGACGCGCGCCATACTGATTATTTCCTTTTCCACCCCTAGCGTGGTGTAGCAAAGCGGAAGTTTACTTCTTGCTAATCTCCCTGTCTTTCTTACACACACACACACACACACACACACACACACACACACACACACACACACACACACACACACACACACACACACACACACACACACACACATATATATATATATATATATATATATATATAACGAAAGGGAAGGGGGTCAAGGGCTCGGATTTATTTGTTAGAAACAAGTTAATGAAACTTCTATGTTTGTTGTTTCATTAACTTGTTTCTATATATATATCTTTCTCTGCACACTCAAATAGGCTTACTCGTACTCAGATTCACCGATACTCACCTTGAACAGCATTACTTGTATTCGTACTAACGAATGTATAACATCCTGCCCTGCAGTGCTCATTCGTAATAAAACTTACCAAAATTATATTCAGCGGGAATTACCCGGCCTCATAATCATTGTTATTCCCCTCGGCTGGGATCACTCGGACTCAGGCTCAAGAATATGCTGCTCAGCCAAGCTCATTTACACTCAAAGTCACTAAGAATTTCCCCAGACTAACGTCCTCGAGCGCAAACACATAAATTTTGCTGCCCTGACCTAATCCAGGTTCGCAGTCACAGGGCGATCTTGTTCAGAGTGAGTCTGAGTGAGTGGTCTCATGAGTGAGTTTGCCTATATATGAACTTTTCAGGTGCTGTTTGCACAATTGGGCGAAAAGTCGGGTGCACACAACAAAATCAATGATCAGAGTCGCATCGAATGCATTTTACACGTCTATGGAAAGAGGTTTTTGCGAGTTGAGTGCTTAAAGTATGAATATTATGTGCAATGTCTTTTAGCAAAAACTGCGGGAAGGTAAGCGGCCACGCATATTTTTTTCGTACTTATTCTAAACATTAACTTTATTCGTCAAGGGTTCATTGCTTGCTCACTTAATACACCTGTGCCCACGCCGCCATTGCCATGTTCCTAGATTAAGAATAAAGTGTCACCCAGAGAACGAGCGAGTAGATTCCAGCACGCCTGCTGAGCTTTGTTTTTTCTTGATGAGGCAGGATCTTGTGTCACGCATTTAAATTACACTATATATCCTAAGGACTCCTTCCACGACTCTCTATAGTTCTGAGGTACCAACTGTATCAATAGGACATTTGGTATTTGATTTTATTACATGTAGTAAACTTCATGATTGATAGTTTGATGTATTTATTACTCAGTCAATTGATTGATTGATTGATTGATTGATTGATTGATTGATTGATTGATTGATTGATTGGACGGACGGACGGACGGACGAAAATGACAAAGTTCTTGATCCCTACTCGCAGTCTACATCGTGTAAAACAATACCCAGAATTTGTGCAATACCTATAGAGTTAAACCGCCCAAGTTCACAGCTGGCCTCATTTCTCGATGGAGTTGCTATAGTGCTAGCAGCTATGCAGCGGCAACGTTGAGGCATGTGTCGTCTCGGCCACTGTACTTCTACCTTTCTTTCAGTAAAGAAACCGAGGTTGATTAAGCTAAACGAATTAGGCAAGTAGGAAAATCAAACTCTCTAAATAAATGAAGAAATTCATTCCTCGGGATCAA
Organism: Hyalomma asiaticum; assembly: GCA_013339685.2. Classification (NCBI taxonomy): domain Eukaryota; kingdom Metazoa; phylum Arthropoda; class Arachnida; order Ixodida; family Ixodidae; genus Hyalomma; species Hyalomma asiaticum. The sequence goes on from CM023484.1 coordinate 69,457,964, forward strand.
GATACAAAGCCTACTTGTTAATTCAAGCACCACACGCCGTAAATTGTCTCACCGTGGACAAAAATTGAGATTTCTCAAAACTTTCTGTGTATGTTTCCTAAAGTATCGATTAATCACGCGTTCAAGCAAAGTGCGAGTTTTTGGGGGCAACAATACAAACTTAGTGCATTTCTGGAGGTACGCGTGGGAAAAAGATTCAAATCATAATTTTGCCCAGCCTCAAGTAAGTTTGGCACAGTTGCTTAGATTGTGGACTGAACCACATTTACTACTGTCACATGAAACGATGCACTCGGGAGAGAATTGCCCCTGTCGTAGCTAAGTCGACAATCTACGGAATCAGGATGTCTACCACGTTACAAGAAAAGGCTTTCCTAATTCATCCAGTGATTTGCTACTTAAGTGCATTTAGCAAGCACGATTTGCTCTCCAATTAAAGTGTCACACACACGTTTTGGACGCACACTCCGTGGATTGATCCGTAAGAAAACACCACACTAACTTTCCCAACTTGCCAACTCTTCAGCAAATGTACAGGGATATTTAAAAAGGGGCACAGGAAGTTTCCCTAACCGAACAGTCAGTCTTGTCTAAGAAAATGAATGTAGGGACACGGCGCGAGGCAGAAAGCTTCCTGCTGATTCGCTTGCGGCGGCGTCGAGTGACCTTAATCAGAGCAGTCGTTAATATAACACGTGCCAGGCCTAATGGTCGCGCCCCTACATTCCTTCCGCCTGAATCGTTGGCAGTGGTTTCCGTCCAGGGCAAATAGTTTTCCAGTGCACCGGAATGTGCCTAAGATAACTACACGCAGCCTTACGCTATGGAGCGGAATGTGAAAAGCGACTCATGTTAATCGGTATTACTAGGCTCTCGTGTACGTCGGTAATGACGCTAATACCGCGTATTCTGGATCAAAGCACTGAACGCGTGATGGCGATGTCTGTAAGATTCCCAACAACAGAAAGTCTTTTCTGTTTGTTAACCTAGTGTTCATTTACGGTGTAGTTTCGGTATTGTCATAAAACAGGCATTTTATGTCGTATTTTTTGTACTCTCGTGGAAGTGTGCCTAACAGAACTTGGCATACTCGATTTCCTTCTGCCCTTCTTTGCGGAACGAGCGTAGCCCTTCCGCCATCACCAACGCCTTCTCGCGAGAGTTAGTTGCGTTATGGTTGCCACGCGACAAAGGCATCAATCATCTTTACTGAAGCCACAATTACCCGTCGACGTCGTTACCATACTCGGGCACTTAAAACAGTAGTTTTCTCGTTGTCGTCATACTCTGCAGAGCAGACGGAGACGGTGCGGAAACGCAGTCTGCGACGAACGGCGCACTTTGCAACGGGCGTGGAACGGTGCCACTATCCAGGGGAGGGGAAGTGAAGCCACTGCCAGTCCGGCTGTCGTTTCACTTCGCCTCTCCTGGATGGCGGCACCGTTCTAGGCAAAGTGCGTCTCGATGCGCGCACGAAGAACCGGACGAACGCATCCAGCAAGAAAGAAGCAAGATACGAAAGAACGTAAGCCGCGTTCGTATGGCTTGGGGGAGCGTACGCGGATGGCACGTGGTAGAGCATAGGTCACCTCTCGTCGTGGAGCCGGGCGCTGCTAGTTCGATTCCCAGCGTAGCATCAGAATGCGTGTTTTTCTTTGTTGTTCTTACATGTATATTTTAGTGCATCACTTCCGTTACGGGAGTGACGTGTGGGGTCGCGGTGGACCCCGGCATAAAACACATTTAGTTGAGAAACGTTCGGCATGTCCCGTCGACTACAGGAAGCACGGTAGAGTTTCAGAGAGCCAGTTCATGCGCTTGTACGTAGAGCAGGGTCCCAGTATCTGTCTCCAGAAAGTGTGAGAGTGGACTTTATGTGAAGCTCAGCAGCAAAAGTTCGTATGACGTCTCCTACCGAGTACAAAAACGAAGCGTGGCAGTGGCTTTGTGTGCCCTGTTCTGGCGATGAATCTTTGCAGAGTTGTTGCAGAATCCAAGCGGCTGTACGTATGCTACGCGCTGCTCATAGGTCTTGAAGATGTAATGCAGTAAAACGTATCTATTACGAACTGATTGAGGCCTCCGAGATGCTTCGTACTACATACAGGTCACTTCGTTGTAAACGATTGCGGAAGGATACGCAAGCTAGCCGGGACGTAATGATTACTTCGATATACAGGTCATTTCATTGTAGAAGCGCTCACCATAAAAGATTTTCAGTGTATAGCCTGTAGCAATGCAACATAGGCCAGATTATTTTCCTCTCAAGGCCGCGCCTAAAGCAGGTGCGCATGCTCTCGGCCCTACCTGTACCGTGTCAGCGTTGCTAGTACAGAGGCTGCGGTTTTTGTTACGGCACAGCTGATGGCAAGCACACAGCGGCAGCAAGCATGCGTGAGAACGTGCCAGACGCTACCGTTGTCGTGCGTTGCACTTTACCCCGCATACCCTAGACAACCATGGCTGCTTCGAACAGGCGACCAAATTCTTATTAATAGCTGATGGGGTTTCGAGTGCGAACACAAACTATGATTGTTAGACACAACTCCGCAGTGCAGTGCTCCGTGGTAATTTTGCCCACCTAGGCTTCGTTGCTACCCTGCACCTATACCGAAGCATGCCCGCACCGAATTTTAGCCAAGTTTATCCTGTTTTACTTATCGTATCTGAGAAGCTCTAACATCGGGTGTTATTGCATTTTCACGTTGCCATTGAATTATGCAAATTTAATCCAACGTAGGCTTAAACATTGCCTCAGGAAGCATCATTGTGTTATTGGAAAGGGGTGTTACACGTTATTTTCGATGAATAGATCACTAAAAACGATGAAGACGAAGGAATGTCGCAGGAGCCAACGTTTCGACAAGTGGACTTGTCAACTTGACTGTCGCCGCCCTGACGAGGACAAGTCCACTTGTCGAACTGTTGATTCCAGCGACATTCCCTGTTCTCCTTCGTTTTTAGCGATCAGTTCACCGATTCAGGCCTCCGTCTTCCCCTAAGCTTCTCTTCTAGTTTGGATTCCAACTTTATTTCCGCCTATTAAAAACGACGCTGCAAGCCATGGCACTGCCAAACATTTCTGTTTACTTGCTCCAATTGGGATTATAAATGCGTCAAAGCAACTCACTCAAATTTGCCCATGTAGAAAAGCTATTTACGGATATTTGCGATGTTAAAACGCAGCAAGTTCTCAAATCGGCGTAATCGCACGCACAGCTTTGCCGAGTTTTTGCAAAGAGCCCCATATCTTCATTATGCTGCCAGGTTTTTCCAAGACCATTACAGATGGACTCCCTTTTCGGGGAACATTTCCAAGTTCTTTTAGACTATTTGTTGCTCGAATATGGGATTTCTAATTATGGCTGAATGCTCATGTCACGAAACATGCCATTATTCTTTCTCTAAACTGTATACCACTGTATACCACTTTCTACCCCTGCCGTGGTCCCTTGTGTCTTTATCTCCTGCTTTCAAGTCCTTTGTGCTTTCGTGGTCATATCTTTCTTCTCATCCGTGCAAAAAAAGTGCGTCTAGGCACGAGATCGCTTCAAGCTGTATTATTTTGTCGCCTCCGGCGATCTTATGCTCTCACAGTGGACACTAATCATATTTCGAGAGCTCTTTCCTTGTTGAACAAATAGTGATCGTGCCCTGTATTTCGCTGTGTGTGTGTGTGTGTGTGTGTGTGTGTGTGTGTGTGTGTGTGTGTGTGTGTGTGTGTGTGTGTGTGTGTGTGTGTTTTATTCCGTGCTCATTGCACTTCGTTTTCTCTTAGTGTTTCTAGATATCGATGGAAAGAAATGTTTTTGAACGTAGCACAAATTAAGCCTGCTTATCACCAATGAAGTCAGATCGCAGCGATTGCGTTGTGTTCATTGTGTGTTTGTGCGATCCGTCTCCTTGCAGTCTTTCACTCAAATTGGCAGCGAAGACATACGGAGTCGCCATCTATCGGAAGTTCCTGCTGACCTAACGTGTGAGTGAAAGCGAGGCGCGCTTCTGATAGATCTGGCTCTTGACGCTCAGTGAAACGCCGAGTGGATGCCCTCTCGGTGAGTTTATTGGTGCGCCCAGAACAAATATAATTGCCAGTTTCAATATTACTCTTTCCTTGCCAAATGCAAATACCGAACATAGTACGTGCGCCGCACATGCTCGCAAATTTCTTCACATGACCAGGGTGGGCCGGCAGGCCTTCCTCGTTAAGCGTGTTATTACACAATTCGCGTTGCAAACTACAACACATCTAGTGTGTAGTGGTCGCGTGGCGTTTAATTCGACGTATTCCTTTTGAATGGAGTGGTAAGAACCATGAGCCTCGCTTCTTTAGTTACAGTTAAAACGTTTTGGTACATCATATATATATTTTTTAATTATCGGCATTGAAACACCACATATTTTGGTTCATCATAGCGAACAATCCGATGTCGTTACACCAAAAGTTTCTTGCTAGCATTCGAGCCCACGGTACTATAATCGCCTACTGGTCGGTCACGTGGCGGTAGAAAAAGTTCAACCTTTGATTAGTTCTTGATACTACAAAGTTGCAAAGGGAGTCTCAACCAAGGCGTATTTGCGAAACCAACGTCGCGACTCTGAAGAGCATTTCTAAATACCCGCCTCCAAGAAAACTTCTACTGGCCTTGTCCTTATATTTCCAAAATGTCAGAGTTGGTAAACCTTGAGCGCTGGTAAACGCGTTTGATTTCACGTTGTTTAAACGAACGCAAATATCTTTAGCCTGTCTTGAAGACGCACTCATAGGTTCCGATCATGATACATCTGCTAAGCAGATGTCACTTCAACACGTCAAGTTCATCATTTGAAGGCATAATAAGTACAACGTAATTTTTGTTGCTAAGTCATTTAGATTACATCGACTACGAAATTGTAGTCAGTTACGTTGCAAGGTATGTCCTCTATCCAAACTGGCCCACCAACACATTCCGAATTTTGCTTTTAAGACGATTATTAGAACTGTAGTTATTAGATTCAAAATAATGAATATAGTTTTCTTTATCGCTAGCGTATACCTACATTTCAGCAAGGCATATGAGTTCATGCGCTAAACTAGGAATGCCCGAGCTTACTTTTGTCCATTACAAAACTAACCTTAGCTATTTATGGGTCCCGCCAGTCTATCACTGAATGATCAAGAGATTTCTACTTGCTTAAAGAGTTTTACACTCTACTGCTTTCATGCTCTGCTGTGCGTGTGCAACAGCGTATAAGTCTGATAGACACTGACACGAAGCCAAATCCTAATCCAACCTGCAACCCCAATGCTATGGAGAACTCGCAAATTTGAATGTTCGCACTTGTTAAAGATTTTCGTTTGCAGTTCTACATCTTCTGTCACGAACGCCCTATACTGATCCCAACCGGACGCATTACCACCAGGCCGCGAGATTTAGGCGGTGGCATTTCAGGATTTGACTCGGAAAGCCCAAATTCCCTGTTCTTATTTGTGGGAACGCCTCCGTGGATGTTTGAAAATCCGTTTTCTAAGCATCTATAGAGACAAACTGTCGCCCTCCGGGGACACGCGATAACACATCGCCAGAATTCCTTCTTTTTCTCGACTTCCTTTCGCTATCTTGTTATATATCCTTGTTGCACTTGGAGCTATACATAGCACAGCTGAAGGTTTCGTGGTGTCGGAAAGCTTAAGTTGTGGGGCCGCTTCTCTTGTTCTGAAGGAGGCGACGTAGACGCTGTGTCCTCGCGAGCCAGAAACTACGGCACCCTGAATGCAACGCGAAACTTCACGGAGGTGGAGCTCATCGCCGTTCTTGTCGTGCCATATAGGCCAGGCAAACGAAGAGCATATACTTGAAGTGTGGACTTGCTGGTAAATTATCTTCGTGAAAGATAGCGTTGCGAGAAGGACATAAGAAGAAGACACGAAGATACAAGGCGCTAGCGTGATTGTGTATTCTTCTCACAACATTATTCCTCCAGCGCTATCTTCTACGAAGCAAACGTGCGCATTTCATCGCAGGCAGCATTTATGATATCGCTGTGCGATATTCGAACCACCTGCAAACACTCAGCTGCTGGCAATATGGTACATACATACATGCATACATACATACATACATACATACATACATACATACATACATACATACATACATACATACATACATACATACATACATACATACATACATACATACATGCATGCATGCATGCATGCATGCATGCATGCATGCATGCATACATACATACATACATACATACATACATACATACATACATGCATACATACATACATACATACATACATACATACATACATACATACATACATGCATGCATGCATGCATGCATACATACATACATACATACATACATACATACATACATACATACATACATACATACATACATACATACATACATCATTCCAGCGTCTCATACAAGCAGAAGCCCCCAAATTACTTTTGGCCGATGACCTACTAGTTTCAAGCGAGAAAATAGTCATGGAAAGTCGGCATTTTTTGCGACGGCCATAAATCTGTTGCAAGTAGCCTTCTCTGTATGTTTATTCCTTAAGGCGTTTACCCTAATACATATGAGCGTAGGCGCGGAGAAACCTCTATTCGTCATAGAATGCATAAAAACTTTCAAATCTCTCTAAGCGTATTTGTCGCGTAGCTCTGTCCATCTGATAAAGGAAAGCGGAAGCTTTCGCTCACGAGGCAGCGAAGAATGAGAATCGCATTACTGAAGTCGGCCTTCGAACCATTCCGAACTTATTCATAAAATTAGTGCGTAATAGGAGTTCTATGTGCCCCGCTCACTGAAACGGATACACAGCGGCAAATTCTGGGTTTTGGAAAGGTCTCATAATTCATTCTCTGATGTGTAAACTAAACCGTGCGGTATTAGGAATAGTGAGCGCACTTCGCCCTTTCTCAATGCCTAGGTAACACGCTCCTAAAACTACGTTCTTTGATGTTACAGCTAGCCCTAAATATAGCAGTTTTATTTTCATGAAGTGTACCGAACGCTTTCTGTTCACTCATTTTTATAACAACCCACTCCCATGCGTAATTTCGCTTTGCCTTGAGTGTCAAAACGACTCTTAAATAGATAAAGCGAAAGAAAAAATGTCCGTATTCTGCAAAGGGGCTCACTTAATCAAAGGGAATGAAGACGGTCTTGCTTTCCTTCTGTGTTCTTCGCTTATTGCTTAGTTCTTAGTTCGAAGGCAGTCGCTTTATTCCCTTCTTAGTCGGTGCGCCCGGAGAAGTGCCTAATGTTCCGTCTTGGAGGAATCCGGTGGTTCATTTGGCGGCATCGTTTGCAGATATAGATGAGTCGACCGGAAAATTGAAGTCGTTTCTCTCAGCTTAGGAAGAGAGAAGAACAGACCGGAGAAAAGGTGCTGATGGGCCTGCCGACGGTATGGCGAGTTAATCAAGTGAGTTCAGTCGGGCACCAGCGAGGCCAAGTTTGGTTAATTCTTTTCATCGGTAAAGTAAAGGAAATTTTCTTTCTCGAGCTATACCGTCGGCTGCAGCTGAAGTAAAAACGATGCGGGCCAAAGGGCGCTCAACGAGGCATATCGAATACTGATGACTCAACACGTGGCGCATGAGGAAAATAACTATTTCAAAAATGAGTACAGTTGTTCATATTTGCAATTCGCACGGTACTTGTACTCGATCACCCCACGTGACAAAGCGGGCGTGAATCTCCGTGACAATGTCTATACCACAATGCAGCTTTCAATAAACGTCAATGCAGAATTAATACTGGCAACAAGGTACCCCCGTTAAAGTGTTGCTAGGACCGAAAACTTATTTATTATTTATTTATTTATCTTTTTATTATATATATATATATATATATATATATATATATATATATATATATATATATATATATATATATATATATATATATATATATGATACCTCCTTCCAGACTCTGCGCGGCAGTAGCAGTACGACTCTGGACGAATTCGCTTTTTTTTTCATTGGCATGAATAATCAGGCCGCCCTGCCACGGTGCTCTAGTGGCTATGGTACTCGGCTGCTGATCCGAGGGTCGCGGGTTCAAATCCGGCCGGCCGCGGCGGCTGCATTTCGATAGAGACGAAATGTTGAGGCCGTGTGCTGTGCGATGTCAGTGCACGTTAAGGAACCCCAGGTGGTCAAAATTGCCGGCGTCTCTCATAATCAGAGCTGGTTTTGGGACATTAAACCCCACAAATAAAAAATGAAGAATGATCAAGGCGATGTAGCGCCTTTAAGATTCACCTGCCACTCGATGCCATGTCGCTATTGCAAATGCCTATTGGAAAGAAATTAAAGACAAGTATACAAATGGAGACCGTCACATTATGTGCCACGCACTGCGGCAGTACTTGTAACACAATGCAAACATTGAATACATGAATATTAATGCCTTCACACGAGTCCAAAAAGACGAAAATATATGCCTTTACAAATGCAAGCATTTCGTTTCGGGTGTCTTGTTCATATCGCTACCCAAAATACTCGGCCGTCGCCGCGCAACTTCCCGACTATCATAGCGAAATAGAAAAAAAATTACGAAGGTTATCAGATAGGAAAGCGAAATATAAGACTAGTTTGTTGCCAAAGATTTATATCGCACTTTGGAAGCAAATAAGCTGCGATACTCCGGCCAGAAAGAAATATTTATTTGTAACGCGTCTGTACAGTGTTCTTGTTTTGTCTTGTTTTTCCTCAGGGATCATCACACTAATGAACAGAGAGAGGAACAACATGAAAAAGAGGCGCCTCCGGCGCTCCAACTGCCTCGCTACAGGTTTCTTGATTTCAAAAGGCTTTTCGCTTGGGCTTGTTGTTAATACATGAATAAAAGTAGTGTTCCGCGTAAGACGCGGACGAGAAAGAGAGGACACGTTGACGCACATAGAGGGGAATACCATGTCGCTATTGCAAAGACCTATTGGAAAGAAATTAAAGACAAATGAAAGACAACAATCTGTGTGTCACCGTGTTCTTTCTTTCTTGTCCGCTTCTTGCACGCCACACTACTCTTATGCATGGTTTCTGCACACTCAGTTGGGGTGTGTACGGTGCCGCTGGCGCTGTTCCTATGCACGTGGAAGTTAATGGACTACCACCTATCACCAGTGCATAACCCCCCACCCCCTCCCCTTTCTACTCCCGGTGATGATTAACACAGGAAACAACGTTCCTCAACGTCAAAAAAAAAAAAAAAACTATCGTCATGCTGCGCCAAGACAGCGAAGCGAAACCTCCTCATCCCTCACAAGTTTGCCCAGCATGCAGGTATTCACTCTAGGCAACGGGACACCTCGTATTATTTTCTCTCATTCGATTCCTTCTGAAATCTTTATCAACTGCACGTACGTAGCTCGCAGGTGCGTACCTGTGGGTGTATACACACTCCCGTTGTTCTGAGTGTTCGTTTCAGGAAATGATTGATCGGTTTCCTTCCGCTACAATTCATCTTCCTTGCCTCCACTGAGACTGTAGGCTCCGTCATCAAGCAGGCAAATGAAAATCACCTATCGCATTCTAACTGATGATACAGGCGCCGAGGAAATACCTACAGCACTAGCAGCTACGTTCGACAAAAGAGATCAGCGGCATGGGGCTTGTCTCCCGGACAGACAGAAGGCAATGGCAATAGTTTTCTCCTCTCTGTTTGGCACACTCGTAACTTTCCTGGTTAGGCTACCGGTCTCAGGGAAGATAAGGACACAATGCAGCTTTCGATCACTGTCCCAAGATAAATGTTGGTATAGATCTTACAGGCGTATGGAAGGTGGTTGCTAAGGAACCTCAACACAAGGTCGACGTCTGTCAGCGTTCTTGTGATTCTTGCTGGCTGAGTAACAATGTACTCGTGCGGTTCACAGAGATATCACGCACACACTGACAAAAAGTACGCTTAGAGGTGTCAGCGGCAAGATATGGATGCAAGATGAACGAGAAAAACGACGGAAGCGTGTCAGTTTATTTATTTATCATTGCTTCTTTACCACTGCTCTTTCTTCTTCCACCTAAGATGTTTGTAATAACTTATGTGTCTTTAACACCTAACAGATGCTTGCAATGGCAGAAATACTAAGTGGGTTGAGGACTATAGATATCGTCTCAAAGATTGCATACTCTTAATGATCTTTATCACTTCCAACGATCTCAATAGTATATATTGAACCCCAATTTGCACATATGATTCTTATAGATGTGCCAGCTCGCCTAACACCTAAAGGATTAGCTTGCAGTTTAAATAATGGTGTTCGTCAATATATGAGGGGCTCTCATTGTAGGATGAAGTCACGTATGTTAACCGGCCTCGGACCGCTACTCTCTACCTGTTTATTCAGCGCGAGACATAGCCTGCATTCTGGCCAATCTCACGCTCACCACGCCTCCCCGCCGTCATGCCTACTGATACCTAACGGTGCGATGCCGCATACTCCCGCTACATAAGTACACCATAGAAACATATCCTCCAACAAATCTCGCGATTTACAGGGCGCCCACTCGCTGACGGCCTCTGGTTACAGCAGACCCTATCGATTCTGCCACGTCAGTTTTATTTACGCCTCATCTTCTTCGAGAACGACGCGACTCCGTGGAGGGCGGTAGCGATGCCTCTTCAAAGCTGTCATCTTTGAATTTCTTTCCTCCTTTCTCGTGAGCAGGCTTACAGTGGCGTAGTCCGTGTCATCCTTTTTTTAACTCTCGACACATTGAGCTATGAAAGGAGAGCAAGCAAGTTACAAATGCGGCAGAATATGTATGACAGCTGCGTGTGACAACGCCTTGTTCATTGTGAGCGCTGTGTACACTCAGTGGTCGAAAGCATAGAGTCGTTGGCGATATTTACTTGTCGGACTTTCCGAGTTTGTTGTGACCTTCACTTTCTACCACGACAAAGTTTTCGTTGTGGTAGAAATTGAATCTGAATTGAATTGAATTGTGGTAGAAATTTTCGTTGTGGTAGAGTGGTGGCACTGTTCCTCTATCGACGGACTCGGCACCTGGCGTGCTCACGGAGCACCAGCACTTTTCCGATACTTTCTCCTTCCGATTATTGAAATGACTTAGAATATTCAAAAGCTTCGAATACCTCATTTTCGAATCGAATGCGCACATTTCAAATAGTCAAATTTCAAAAATATTCGAAAAATTCGACTATTCGCACACGCTTGCTAAGAAGCCGTAAACGTTTTCAAACTGTTACACTCAGCGCCACACTTGAGAGCCCTGCTTTGCAAGTGTTCTTCGCTCTTATAGTGACCTTCTCTATGATATCGTATGGCATACCGTTGGCAACGATTTGCCACGCTTGCTGCCAAAATAATATTTTATGCGCAGCGGACAATGGAAATTTTCTTTCGCGAGTATTATACTTAGTGAATGTGCTAAGCTTGCTGACGTTTTAGTTGTAGTGTGTGTGAAGAAATGGCAGCGCGGGTTAAAGGATTCACTACGGCGGTGTTGGTACGGCAAATTCAGCGAGTCCGCAGCATGGTGCGATTGAATTGAGGGGCCGGAGAGCAGCGCAGATATTCACTCAGTGTCAAATTTTGATCTAAATATGCATGACGGATACTGTGCCACGTCTATCCGTCGTGTTTTAATATCTATGGATTTTAGAAAACTACTTTTGTTTTCTATTCATAAATTTGATTTCTAGAGACAGGAATTCCGGGAGCGTCGAATCTCACGTGAATATACGGTAGCGCTGAAGCTGAAAAAACTGAACTGCTAGTGATCTGCGCGTTTCTCTGCATCGCAATGAATACAAAATCCGAAAAGAGCTTTTCTCAGAGGAGGTTCTTTTCATCCCCATCCACCTCACAATATATTTTTTCAAAGTATTTTGTATTGACCTTAGACCCTCTCACATATTCTGAATAAATTTCCTTGCATGATATTGACGCGGCGTAACGCAAGTTCTGCTAGCGTGGCAAATTTTATAGCCATTCACTATATATAGGAGATGCCAACACATTGCAGTACTGAGGTCATCTGCTTTTGTGTATGCTTGATTTGAAGGCGATTTTCATTCATGCAGGTAATAAAATCAATCGAAAATTTAACAGTGATGATAATTTTATGCGTCGCAAGTCAACTATAACTTCCGCACCACTACCGTGATCCTTCGCAAACCATCAGTATTATAAGTTTCTTGTTCGTATTACAAGGTATTATAAGGTACTTGTTCGTTTTCACCTCACTCGTCTGTGTAGGTTTTTGGTCCCTGCGTTGCCCAATACCTGTGCCAGCGCGTAACGAAGTATCAAATTAATCACCCCTGCTTCAAAAAAACCGTCACAGCCGAAATACCGCAGAATATAAAAACGACAAAAAGCAAAAAGTTTCTTGACACACTCAAGTCTCCCACAAAATAGTGTATACCTACTGAGGCGCTTGCGTCTGCAGCTCAACTTGATTGTGACACGCCTCCGACGGTCGCGAGAAGGCAATGAGCGCAGCAAGAAACCTGCGGTACGTTAACGTTAAGGGAAGGCAGATTGCCGAACCGCAGGAGATAAAATAAACAGATGACGACCCTTTCGATGCCGATTACGTGCAAGGGTCAGTAATGGTGAAGCCAGAGGGCATACCCGGTGCAGGTTTTGCAAAAAAGACTCCGCGGGGCATAGCACAGCTCTTGATACCATTGGCGAACGCCGTTGTGCCCTGTCGCCATGGGTATCGCAATGTTAGTGGGGAGAAATAAAGAAACGTGATAACCAACAAAAGAACCAGCCCCTTTAGATAGATTTCTTTAATTACGGTGATGCCTTCGTGTGTCCGAATAAGACGCATTGAACTCGTCCCCTGTGTGCCACAAGGCGTGACACGTGAAACCTTCATGTGGCCGTCACCGGTACTCTTGGGATAAGTCGATTAGGATCTATTGATGCATCGTCGCGGTGTTCGGTTCACTGCGAGCCATTCGTTACCGTTAACTTCTTTCAAAACCCTATCTACTACAACACCTAGTTACACCATGCCTAGCTACCATAACTTCTACTTCGCGCAGGAGCTTCGAAAGCTGTAGGCCAAGCTTTTTTCTTTAATTGTGCAGCTGTAGCTTCCTTTGCATCGTAGCAGGCCGCTTTCCTACACGAAATCCTAAGTGTATTCTGGAGTCCCGACGACCAAGCAGTTACTTGTCTCGCAAGAGAGACATTGGAGAGGTATATATATGCGAGTTGGGAGCGGTTCTCTTGAGATTGTGCGATTGTGCGTGCCTTATTACGACAAGAAAGTTCCACGTTTCGCCTCACTGAATGTCGACCGAATTTGACTCCTCATGTCTCGCATTTCTTCACAGCAAATACTAAACTCCTGTTAAGTCACTACCAGTGGACGAGATATTACCTTATTATTGGTAAATTGTTTTTTCTTCAGAGTTTTGAAACTTATGTGAGAGTGCATAACAAATTGAGGCTGCTGGAGCAGTTCCTGCACTGAAGAATTGACGGTTGGATGCGGAGAACAGGTACCCAAGTACGTCTGTGTATTCTGCGTAGAAGTAAGCGACCACAGAGTTAAAATGATGAAGTATGGGTGGGTTCGACCAATAAGGCAGCTGTGGGAGGGAAGCGAGATGTGCATTCATACAGGTGTGCTCCTGTAAAGCTGGTTTTGTCTGTTAGACAGTTGTGTGCAAGGAAGAAGCCAACTTTAAGCATCAAAATCTTGCCATTAGATGCGGGGATACGGCTCTCCTTTTCAAGCGGAGCATCAGAAACTTGCATTGGCAGACTTGAGAAGCCATCGGCGGTGTACAAAAACACGACTGACGTAGAAAAACAGTGCGCGCGCACTTCTTTCTTCTCTTCCCATGGCATCAATATCTCGCCATCCTTGCCATTTACGTGCCATTAACAATTAAAAAATACACATTTGTTAGTCCGACAGTTGTCACAGCTTTGAACTGGATTAAATACATGTGTTCGACTTTTTTTCAAACCTTGCGCCAAGACCACCATGTCATGCAAACAACAAAATTAATAAGTCCAAGAACAGGTTCTTCCAAAAAGGCTCCTTTTACCACGAAAGCTCCTTCAGGGCTTTTATTTGCGTGTGTACAGGAATTAAATTTTCTTTGTATGTTCATTGAGTATGGTCGTATTCTAAATATTTTCTGCCCTTTCAATTCTGTATGCCACAGAAAGAGGCATGGCCGTCCCCGTTAAAAGCACTCAGAAACAACTATAACCCACATCTACAAGAAAAGGTGCACTTCTCCTCCAGCATGCAATGTTTGCGACCGCCCTGTCTCTTCGGAAGCTGTTTCCAAGACAAATAGTCTACTCGGCGTTCCTGCTTTACGTCGCGCAACTATTCTGCCTCGTAGTCACGCAGAGCGGTCGCTGCATTCACACCGCCGATCGCTCTCAAGGGCGTGCTGATGTCAACTTCCCAACCTCCTTTGCACCCTGAGCAGCACTGTTACGCCGTTACTATGAAAGCAGTGTCGCCGACCTTTTTAGTCTAGACGGGGTTTTACTGCAGAGCGCTGGTGCGTCGTACATGGCACAGCAGGATGCCACCCACGTTCGTCGCGGTGGGCTCGCTGAAAAAGAATATGAAAGAGATTGAATTCAAAAGCTTTAAGTGCCGGAAACGCGATAGAATTATGAAGGGCGCGTGCTGAAGGAGAGGATGACGCAATAATCTACCGCCTGTGGTCTTCAGTTAAAGTACACCGAAAACAGAGCACGCCACCTCCACGCGGATGCCTCTGCTGGAATCGAGAACGTTAACTCCTGTCACAGGTCACAACCGCGTAACAAGTGGGAAACCCTGTGGGGGCAAAAGAAGGAAAAAGTGAGTGTACTTCTTATCAAGGGCGTTGGCCTTTTTTTGTAAGAGACGGTGTGAACATAAAAAAAGTTATTCTACGAATTGCGAGGAGAAGAAAGTTCTTTTTACCGCTTAACTGCTGTTAGAATAAAATAGTTTGTGCCCTTAGCGCACAGGTATTTATGTACTTGAAAAAAAAGAAAACGGGACATCGGAGACATCAGAACGTTCCCGGCTCTCGTGGGTGATACTAAAAGACCGTCTGAGCCCCGAGTCGCAGTCGGCTTTTCTGATTGCCGCATTCTCTACGACAGATGCTCCATTTCAACAATCATCTAACAGCAGCAGCCTAACTCACCCTCCGACAAAAATATGTCACATGAACTTCACATTCCTGGATGCTTTTATCGGAACCTTGGCTGTTAGCGTATTATCTATATAGGTTGTATCCGCAGCACATGCCGGTGTCCTGCGCAGAGAAATTAAGGTGTGTGCCGCATTTAGCGCCCTTGCATATTCATGTAAAGAAATGTGACATGTACTCGTTATAAATGTCCCATATCAACATACCAGGCCATAATGAACACACTGAACTACCCGTGCACCTAGGCAATCTTTTACGAGAGCAAGATTCTGTGTAGCTGCTATCAAGCGATGGCATGCTCCATAAGATTAAAAATACGGCGCCCGCTCTGACAGGGACACCATCACCCAATGCAAGAAGACTAACGTGACGACGTGATGACGCCATGATTACGCTATCGCGAGGCTTGTAATGACGTCTTGTGATCGCAGCTCTAAGGGCACTCGCTCATGATCTTCCTGACTAGACACATTATACTTGCCTATCGCATGCAAGTAAGAGGACGAAGGTGCCTTTGCAACGTTTAACAGCGGAGCCGGTTGGCGTTCGCAGAAATGGGGGGCAGGTCAAGGTGGCCGAGCACCGTGCAAGGGGCACAAAACTTCTGGCGCTGGTCGAAATTGCGGGTTCGATCCCCGCAGCCGCTTGCGCACACACACACACACACACACACACACACACACACACACACACACACACACACACACACGCGCGACGCTCACAGAGAGAGAGAGAGAGAGAAACACAGAGAAAAAATACAGAGAAAGAAAGATATACAAAGAAACACCTGCTTCAGCTGCACCTCGCCTTCGCCTAGCTTAGATACTGCTTTGCATGGCCCCGTAATAGGTACAGTCACATGATCGACAGCATGTAGAACCACGTACACAGCTAGTCACGCGATTAAAACCACGTAAAAATGACCGTACAAGCTAGCCACGCGATCGAAACCACGTAAAATCGCGTAACAGTCACGTGAAGCATTCACTCCAAACTGACGTGTAATCATGTAACAACTAGCCACATGACGTGTTACCCTCTAAACCAAGTAACAACCGTTGAAGTAACGTCGTCCCGCCAAAATTACGCTTGTTTCTAGGTCAAACTAAGCCCATCCAAAGAACCTACACTAGCTGCGCTGTTTCTTCAAGCGTTCCCCCACAAGTGCAAGCTGCGCTATTCTTTTTTTATATATATACAGTAAATAATGTAGGAGGATCAAGCCGAAGGAAAATAAGCGACTGATTTCTAGTATTACGAGTGTGTTTGAAACTTTTCCATGTTAGGAACTAGCCCTTGCGCCAGAAAAATCTACCACTAACTCCATGTTAGGAACACTAGCTCCTCTTGAACGCGCGCAGACCAAGACTTAACAGATACAGTGTTCGCGTATAGTAAAATAGCGGGAAAACAACAAAAACTCGAGATACACGTGCAGAAACAAGGCCGGATGAGCGCATTATCTTTGACATAAATGCACTCAGTAAAGAGGCATCTCGTCCGCGTCAGCTGTACGAACGTAGCAGCAACGCACACGTATTTCTCCGATATACGAGCAACAAATATTGTAGGCAGCATAGCGGGTCTCTAAGTGCGCAATTCGAGGCGCTTGCGAGAGTGTTTGTTTGTTTGTTTGTTTCCCTAAACAAAAGCAAGACATGCGTAGTTGATGCTGTTGAGAGACGAAAAGTCTTGAGATGGTACGCGTGACAAATTGTCCCACTTATGCCAGGCGTCGGTTTTCGGGGATGCAATAGTGGCATTGCGTAGGCTCGCTTTCGCTGGTCCATGCGTTTAAATTCTTTCCTTCGTGAGAGCATTTGTTCCGATGGTAGCAGAACCAGTTGCCTCTATACATGTGACCTTCAATGCTTTCCACGCACTATATACGCTAAGCAGGAGACGGATGTCTCGCATTTCCCAACGCGAAGGCTTATTGGTAGCCAAAGGCGAAATAAATACAGCGCAGACCCGGCGAAACAGATGGAATGTGAAGATATCTAACAGGGGGCTTTACTTTTTATTACGTTTTGTATCTATTTCCGAGCCAGTACCAAGCTAAACTGAATGCATGCAGCGACAAAGCAAAATATAGAACTCTGAATGTGCACCATGGTGGCTGCCACAATGACTTTATGGCCTTATGAGTGTTACACCTTGACTCTTCTTATTCCCACGGTAAGGAATAGGTATCTACAGTAATATTGCAGCTCAAACACCATCGCTAGTGATAGAAGTGTTTCAGCAGCGAATGAGGAGAAGGCTAACGGCACCAGAATCAATAAATGTTCATAGTTCAACTCGGTAGGTGTTCTATACATAAGCATGCGCAGCGGCGATCTGAGGTAATAAGTGAAATAAAAAAGATCAGCAACGCTTCCCTTATCGAGCAAATGGGAAAGCGAACCTTCAGGTGTACGTGCCTGACTTACTACTTTTCTTTCTTTCTTTCTTTCTTTCTTTCTTTCTTTCTTTCTTTCTTTCTTTCTTTCTTTCTTTCTTTCTTTCTTTCTTTCTTTCTTGCTTGCTTGCTTGCTTGCTTGCTTGCTTGCTTTCCCGTTAGGTTAGAGAGCCCAAGATACTTCATATGGCTTGAATACGTTCCTCTTTCGCAAGTGTGGATTTGTGGCGTACTTGTCAAGGCACTTGCCTTCGGAAAGTGGGGCCGCAGTGGTATAGTGGCTACGGCATTTGGCTGCTGGTCTCAATGCCACACGATCCAATCCCAGCCGCGGCGGCTACATTTCGATGGAGGCGAAATGTTGAGACCTCTGTACTAAGCGACGTCGGTGCATGTTAGAGAACACCAGGTGGCAGAAATTACGGAAGCCCTCCACTACGGCGTCTCTTATAATCATATCGTGGTTTTTGGACCTAAACCCCCGGAAATTTGAAACAAAAAGGTTGCGCGAAGAAACACATTCACAAGAGAGGGTACAGGGACAAGCGCAAAAATGTGTTTCTTCGCGCAACCTTTTTGTTTCAAATATGCCGTGCACACTAGGCCAAGAACGTGTTTTACTGCAGTATATCCCCGGAAATCATCGTCAGAAAATTGGGAAGGTTCTCTGGGGAAATCATCGTCGGAAGATACTCTTGCAAAATCGAAGCAAATGAAAGCGAGGCGCTAGCTGTGGGAGCGCGCAGCGCTTTTGATCGTGTCACACCACCTCACTACGAAGCGGCGTGTTATCCCACCTACAGTGCGCGCAACTTGGACAGAAACGTTCGCTACGCTCTAGGTCGTGGGATCGAATCCCGGCTCGGCGGCGGCATTTCGATGGGAGGGAAATGAAAACGTCCCAGACTGCGTCGATCAGCAGAAGGAAGTGACTCTCTGCAGTAGATAAAATATATTGCAGAGCTGTCACAGTTGACCAGTAAAGCTAAACACATAGGTGTAAAGGACTTTAAGGTGACAGAAATAGAGAGAGCAGTGAAAAATGTTCCAGCGTTAAATTGGCCAGAAATAAATTACTTAGGACAAAATAAAATGCATGCGTTAAAATATAAGGAGGTTAACGTCATCAACAGCTTTAATAAAATTGTGAACGTGGCACAAGATTTCTGAATTATGTACGGCTTCTCAAAGAGACCCT
The DNA here is from genome assembly GCA_013339685.2 of Hyalomma asiaticum. NCBI lineage: Eukaryota > Metazoa > Arthropoda > Arachnida > Ixodida > Ixodidae > Hyalomma > Hyalomma asiaticum. Next base: position 69,476,734 of record CM023484.1, read on the forward strand.
GCAAACCCTAGTATAAGTTAAAGCAGAGGAGAACACTGATGTTTGAAGTGTAACTACCGAGGGTCTCCGATTAGGCCGTAGAAGGCTTGTCCCACGGAAAAGCAGTACGCGAAGACGGCATAACAGGCGACTTGATCAAAGACGGGGGAGGTACAGTTATATTTCAAAAACTAGCGTCGCTCTTCATGAAATGTGACGGGTATTTTAATGTACCGGTCAACCAGAAAAAAAAGCGCTTATTCGCAATAGACAAGAAGGATAAAGGTACTTAACAACACACCAATTAGCCTACTCCCAGTAATGCACAAATTCTTTACGAAAGTAATCTCTACTTAGATAAGATTAACACTAAGGAGCAAGCTCATTTCAGGCAAGGATACTCAACAATAGACGACAGCTACGCCAAGAATGTAATAATTAATTAAGACATTCCCTGGGTATAACAGACCTATTTGTATGACTCTTATAGACTATAGACATTATAGGCTGTTTAAATATGCTTGGAATCTTCGGGGCGTGTCCGTAGCATCGGCTACGCTCGGTTACTGTAGAGCTGTCACGACGTTATGGAAATGCTTAGCGACAGCTGGCGGAAAGCTGCAGCGGGCGCTGGTGCGAGCGTCGGTGCAACAGAACGCGAGCACTGACCAGTACTTCGAAATTAAACTGGTACTCAGCGGACATTCTCAACTAACTCGGATACGACCATTTTAGCGCAAACATTTTAAAAGGCGTACTTCTTGTACTCAGTCCGTCTGTGCTCACATATTATAAGTTGCAGTAATCTGTCAGCCATGTGCACTTGCACCAACCGTTAGAGGACCAAACAGGACAACTATTACTATAACGCTTGTTTCGCCTAAACTTGAACTACAGGCCTTCTGAATTCAGGCTCGCGGCCTTCCGCTAAACCGGTTCAACGAAAAAGTTTCTCTACCCTCAGTTCGTAAACGTACCACGATGCGTTTTGAACTGGAGCTGTACGAGCAGGCAGAACTTTGGTTTGACTGTAGACTCGGCTGAAAAGCAGCGGTAAAACTTTCCACCGTCGCACGACGGTTCTCTCGAAACAAATGCGTTCGCAGTGGAGCGGTGTCGTTCCATAAATTTCGCAAATCCGTGGAACTGGGTGGCACGAGCAACTCGATATACCAGAAGCTGCAGTTCTTCCGGGATAGAAGCGAAACACTTATTGACGGCACGCTCGCTTTTCCTTAAAAAAGGAAAAAAAAGAACAGGGACACATGTGTGTCTTATGTCAAACGGTTTGCCTTTTCGATGTGTAAGCGTTCGCCCCAGTGGGTGCTTGGAAAGAATGTGATGTTTCAATGTCTATCGTTAACTAGACCGGCCGTAATGGCAAGGTTTAGTTCACTGGGAAACGGAAACAGGAACGACACTTCCTCAGTGCCCAACATGTGTGTCCGTGAGTGGGCTCGTGCCATATAGGCTTAAGTTTGAGCTTAGCTCAAAAAACACGAAGGCTAAGGTAGGAAAGACAGGACAAGGCAGGGCATCCCACTAGGGCAGCTAACAGGCTTGCGCAGTTTCTATAACATTTATCAATGGCACCATTATCGGAGCTATCGACTTAGAAGTTGTATAGCTAGCTTCCCACATGCTCCACCTTTCAGAATTCAGAGATAGTATTAACCGACGTTACGGGTTGCGTCTAACTGTGGCGGCGGCTTTCCGCGAGAAGCAATCTAATAAACGATATTTCTTCCGTTTTACGTTGATCACTAAGTGCATTTTTATCACCATAGCTTTAAAAACCAGCACTCGCCTATCTGGTTTGTTACGACCGTCAGTACTCCGTCATTTACAGCCTGCCATTGTGGCTACGTCATTTACCAGCGGCGCTGTTTAGGGGCCCGCCATGTCCATGTCATATGTCCCCGATGTCTTCTGCCACGGATGATGATTGTGCTTAGTTGAAGGAAATGACGCTAATTTCTGCAGCCCATGTAGGGAGCACGGCTAAGCGTCTGTGGGGGTAGGGGAAAGGGAGTGAAAGAGATAGGGAGGAGAGAAAGGCCGTAGTGGAGGGCTCCGGAAATTTAGACCACTTGGGGTTCTTTAACGTGCACTGACAACGCACAGTACATGGGCCTTTGGCATTTTCGCCTCCATCGAAAATGCGACCGCCGCGGCCGGGATCGAACCCGCGTATTTTGGGTGGCAGCCGAGTACCGTAACCACTACACCACCGCGAGAAGGAAAGCGGACCGTCTCTCGTCCCTGACTGACTACCCTCGCACTTTCTCTCAGCCTGAACCCCCACCCACACTTTTGTCCTGAGCCCACTGCTACAGTGTAGTGTTTATGCGAAGGGCAATAAATAAATAAATAAATAAATAAATAAATAAATAAATAAATAAATAAATAAATAAAGTCTCGGGTTGCGCAGAAGGGAGAAGCGGACCTACGATTGCCCTCAACCCAATACCTGCAGCCTTGAGCTCCACCGACTGCTACATGATGGTGACGGTAAACTTGAAACCCTAGCCCAAAATGCACTGTTTTACTCGGATTTCACAGCCGTACAAATGGTTTTAGCGTATTATCATCCAAGCTTGTATTACGATCTACTGTTATTTCGCTCATGGAACTACTCATGTTATATAGCTCCTACCCTGTGCAGCACTGTAAGTGTCGCCCCGTTGATGAAACGATCAGGGTGTTTAACGTGGTTCAGGGGCAGCAGTTGCTCAGGCGCAGCAGATACACCTGAACAGGTGGTAACGGCTCGCTTCTTTCAGACCATGTTGCAGTCACAGGAAGCTGCGACTTCTCTTAAAACCGCTTCCCCCCCCCCCCTGTTTATCAAATTTGCTGTCTTGCTGCACCGCTGGCGTGTGCCTTGTATTATTGCTCCTAGGGGACGCGTTGGTTCCTGTAAGCTCGAAGGGTTTTTTTGGCAGGCATGTGCGTTCTGTGGGGTGGACTTTCCCAAATGGTCCAATTCAAGAAATTCGGCCGTTACTATCGGGGCACATACCTTGTTGGCAATGTTTCTGAGCTCTATTAGCCAGCTTTTCTCAAGTAGTCAGGTCATGGGCGCCAGCAGAAATCCACAAAGCATGCTGATGTTTCAAAAACTCTTAGATATCGTCAAGCCTTATGTTCTAGCAGTAAAAGAAAGGTTGAAAGCGTTATCTACTACCTCTGACATTATAAAGTATCTCAAATCGTTTATTAGGCCAACATTTATTACTGTGCACAAAAAAATAGATCACACACACACACACTTTTCCAAAATCAAAACTCTCGAAGGAAATTATAAAATCATGTACATGCTTTACAGCAACATAACGCACGAGTACCTACATGCTACTCAATACAATTGCTCTTTGGTCATAGATATTGCGAACGTCTCCAAGAGTTTATTAGTGCGAAGGACTGCGGCGGTATTTCGATTGTGGATAAGAGCGATAGAAATAGTATAGAAAATCTCACGCTAGAGACATTTCCCCAAACCAGCTTTATGTAGTTTTTAATGCTTTGTGGCAGGTAAATGTGTTCATATGTACATCGTGCAACTTCTGAATTAGAGTAATGTTACATTCCTGGGAGAAAACGGGTTGCCAGTACACGTAGTCGTGAAACAAAGAACTTCATGTCTTTTAAATGTCGTTGAACGCCTTGTGTTTGAAAAAAGCGGCCAAACAGCTCTAAGTGTTCTATTCAACGCTAAGCCATTAAATCGGCTCTTTGTTAACTTAATTTGTGTTATGCGCTGGTTACGACGCATAGTAGGCTTCCGAAGTGAATATGACACTTAGTAGTCATATAACTGCTTAGGCGTACAGTTAATTTTAAATTCCACAGTATGGCCTTTTTTTCACCGTTGCTGCAAACACACAGCGCCTTTGAATATCAGCGTAGAAGAATATGTTTTCAGTGTGCAGCGCGAGGTCCACTACAGAGTTCAAATTATCATGTGAGTATTTTAAGCAAATGTATTATATTAAAGATGATATTACGCGTTATAACATTATTTAGTAATAGGGGCAAAATGAGGTGAAACGACTTTGAGCCGCCTCAAACACGCGATTACACTGGAGGTTTCGAAGTCATCTTAGACTCCTCAGCAGCGCTTGTGAGTGCTGAAGTGTACATTATTAACTTAACTCGCTTAGGTGAAAACAACCACTGCGAAAGGGCATTACCTCTGAAGCATTTTGGAATAAGTAAGTTTGACCTGTGTTTCGAGCACGTACGCTCTAACACGACTCTACATAAAAGCAGCAGTTCCTGCTACTAAGGACTGAAATTATCCGGAACGGAATAAATGCCAATTTCGTGCGTGCTCTGCATAATGGGATTCACATGTGGCGAACGCGTTTTCAACTCCATTGATTGTTATCGCTTGACGTTACTGATCAACTTCTTTCTCTTTTTTTGCCCACTATGAGTCCCAAAGACGTGAGGCTTGCAGCTTCTTCTTTCGGGTACGGCGTTAAGCTCTACGGGAAGCTGCCAATGGAGTTCCTTCGTAGGTTATCCTGACTGGGAAATTTTGCCCACCTGTTCAGTGCATCTTCGTCCTCTGCTTCAATTACATTGTGTCTTCACTGATCCGCCGTGGCAGCTCATCGAGCAGGTGTCGGCTTGGAAAACCGACGCCTAGCCGCGGGATCTAATCCTATAGACATGGCGGCTGCATTTCGATATAGGGGCAAAATGCATGTCCGGGACTGCGGGATCGAAATGCGGCCATGGAGGATGCATTTCGATGGCGCAAAAATGCAAAGGACGCTCGTGTCAGTCAGATTTAAGCTCGTTAGAGAACCTCAGGTAGTCAAAACTGGTGCGTGATAATCACAAGCTGGCTTTGGCGCGTAAAACCCCGTCAATTATTATTATCGTTCTCTCGCGCTTCTCTTCTCTGTTGACCCCGTGTAGGGCGCTGAAAGAGGAAACTTGTGAAACTGCAGTTGCTGCAATATGTGAGGATAAAACTTTTATGAGAGACATGTGTGAACGTACGCCCTTGAAAGAATCGTATGAGTTAATTAGTGCAAGCGCTGTTCAGCAGTGCCTCGTAAAACACAAACCAGAGTTCAACGTCGATGCACAAGGCCCACTGTAGTGCTGTTTGAACAGCGATATTGAATTGTGATCATTTATCGCCATACTTATATGTTGGCTACGAAGCTTCAAGCATATCAGTATAAATTAAAGGTAATGTAGCTTTACTACGGATATGTGAGACTTATATGGACACCATACAGGTACGTTTGAACGGACAGTTAAACTACTGCAGCTACCTACACAAACTCGTATACTACTTCGCCATGTTAATTTCTGAGTCATAACAGTGACTCTTAAATAGCTCTTAACTAATCCATAAAATTCCCTGTTAGCTAACGTATATGGTCACTTCTGCGACACACAAAATAAAAGGTGGTAGAGCTGAAGAAAAATCCAGTACAATTTCTTGAATCTGGGAGTTTGAAAGATGAACGACTACATCACACACAAAATTTGTCTACGGGCCTCAGCTGCAGTCAGTGATATTGCTGCATGAACAAGACAAAAATAAGAAGGGTCCGCTCTGTGACTTCAGAATATCTTATGAGGTCAGCACTTTCGAACCGCTTCTGTCTTAGTCATTAGTACAACACTGACATTCAGAACGACCCGTGTGCTACTAGAATGGCAGGAAACATGCGCGAAACAAACCGAACGTTGCCATGGCAGCTGGCTCAGGGAAACTGCCCTTGCGGCAGCCACCTGCTCCTTGCGACCATTAATCTGCCCTTCTCCATTAATGTTTTGTGCTGGCTGCTTGTTTGTAGGAGACTAGTGTGCTTTCGGTCCTTGTTTCGCGTACATATATATCCTTTATTGAGGAATAGTGAAATGATGTCGAGCTCGTAGTTGTAGAGCCTAACGTAACCGCCTCTCCGTCGTGATGGTAGACAGCTTTTCCTTCTCTCTGTCTAGTTCTACTTACTAACATGCGCAGTGAAGCGTCCTCATTTAGAATCTTCGTGATCGAGTGTCTTTATTTATGCAAATCAACGACGAAGGCGCTGCAGCGAAAGATAACTTCCTCGATCTAGTATACTCTAGTAGTTGGTCGAAACTTCTATATACTGCGCGATATATATGCGGTAGGCTCTCGACGCGCGCTTTCGAATTGATGCGCGCATCATTGGAATCCGTCTTTCAAGTGCTTTTACAAGGCTGCATGACGCAAAAGGCTATGCCCAGTACACGTATCCCTTAACGAGTTCACTATTTGCGGTGTTTGCGGACGAGTCGGCCGGTTTCCGCAAGAACTACTAGATCAAAGTTACTAGCGCCCGCCCCCCCCCCCCCCCACACACATACACACACGCACACACACACAAACAAACAGACAAACAAACAAACACGCGCGCGCGTCAGCGTTTGTGTGATTTTCTTTAAAAAACTAGGCAGTTTGCGAACCCGTTCGGTTTTGCTCGCTTTTCATCGCATATCGTATGCCCCCGCTGCGTACGAGGTAAGCATGGCGCCGGCTATGCATTTGGCCGCGGCATTTGGCCGGGCCTCACGAGTGTAGAGGGTGAATTTACCCCTCTCCCTCCCCATTCATTAAAAATGAAAGTAAAGTTTATTCATCCATTCATTAACATCGTTTTGGAAATGCTCGAAGATGTCTTCGTCGCAACAACTAATGCTGTCGTTGATTCGTAACAGTTCCACCTACTTTCTCGGCTACCGGGGAAATCGTTCCATTCATTCATCACAAATCTTCGTCAGTTTCGGTTTGTGCAACGTCTATACGCGCGTAGGAGCATTCATTCGGGAGCTGTTTGTGAAAAGTATGGGCCAGTACCATCTACGGCAGCGAACATGGCTAGAAAGAATGCATAGTTGCTCGCGTTGTATTCCGCGACCTCAAAGTAGACGTGCTCTTGCATGTCGCACCCGAAAGTAGGGCATATCTTGTGGTTGAACGCTGCTGTCCGCCTGCGTCTGCAAATCGATGCCAAGTTCGTTAATTGGCTGACAACTTCGCACGTGCCGCGGGGCACCCCGCATGATTTATGCGCCGAATTTGCACTCTTGTACAACGGGAAGCTATAGGTCTAGCTAGAAATTTCATTCGCGATATGCATGTTTTTCGCGGCGTGGCCGCTGCTCTTGCGAAATTGCGACAGCTGCCGTTATCGATAGGGATCCTGGCGTCGGAATAACAGAGGCGTCTTACACGCGAGGGCGCCATCTAAAAATTTATAATTCTGAGTTGGTCTCGCCGCATGTCGTTGTGCGAAAGAGGACCGGTCAATCAATAGGCTCGTGAGTTGATTTGCGCGGGCCTAGGAAAGCAACTGTCTTCGGCAAGTCCCTCTATAGCCGCATGATGCGACGTAATTTCCGAGATTGCATTTAACTGCAGCGTGTCATCGAATTTCCCTTGAGCAGCCTTAGACGAAAACGGGACCGTCAAAAACACAGAGTTCAAGCAGTTCAAGCATCGTTCGCACGAGTCAAAGCACCAGTAAGCCTGCGGTCGATCAGCGTAAGAGAAAAGACAACTTGCGTGGTTAGTAGACTACGAAGTGTTATGTCATTTCTGAAGTTATTGAAGCTGCCCCGCGACGGTGGTCTAGTGGCTATGGTACTCAGCTGGTGATCCGAAGGTTGCGGGATCGAATCCCGGCTGCGGCGGCTGCATTTCGATGGAAGCGAAATGTTGAGGCCCGTGTGCTCTGCGATGCCAGTGCACGTTAAAGAACCCCAGGTGGTCGAAATTTCCGGAGCCCTCCACTACGGCGCCTCTCATAATCAGAGCTGGTTTCGGGACGTTAAACCCCACAAAACAAAACAAGTTATTGAAGCTGTTTAGAAGGGCGAGGGTTATTTGTATATGTTGTTACATTGTACTGGAAGGCGACATGGGTGGCCCCTAGTGGTCCGTGTTTTTTCACTGGAATAAAAGGAATCTTTAACCGGCATTATAGCAAATGGCAGCGCGCATTAGAGGGATTGACGACACGAGAAAACAATCTATCCAAGACATACACAAGCGCTGATTGCTCTAATGATTAGCTCTAATGAGACGTACACAAGCGCTAATTTGCTGCAATGGTTAACCAACTAGCCCATTAGTAACCTAACCAACTTCGTTCGGCGACTACTGCAGAGTTTAGTTCTGTATATTTCCCTTAAGGGCCTCGACAAAGGTTGTTGCATAATTTGAGCATTCACAATCATGTTCCATAACATTTACATGTTAATTGATTAATTACGTGTTATTGAAACAAGGACTGACAGGTGATGGCCGCTGTGTCTGCAGGAAGGTCGCTCCGCTTTTTGGTGCACTTTGTGGGGTAAACGGGGCAGAGAAATGAGTAGTTCGTTTATGGCGGCGCCCAACGTTGCTGCAGATGACAGGAGCGGTGCGAGATACGTGCAGCGGGTACGATTGATTAATGTTCCTACTCGTTTGTTCTGGCTACCGCTCTGCGCATGCCCGCCCACGATTCAACAGAGTTCGCTTGCTGAGCCTGCCTCGGATGGTTACCACTGGCACTAAATATTACTGTGATTACTATATAACACTGCCACGAATCATGTTCTTTAACAATGGCCGCGACACACAAGTATGCTACATCGGCAGGCGGTTTCTCTTCGTTTGTCAGCTCGTTCAAGCGTTGCAGACGGCGTTATTATGTGCCACACTATGTTGTTCCACAGCTCAAGTCGTTCGCAGTTAGCAGCGCAGTCGGACGTTGCAATTTTCGAGAGAAGTATCCTTCGTGCGCAGTCGACTTCTTCGTCCAAGAATAATTTTAGTGGCCAGAGCAGCCATAATCACGGAACCATTTATCACTTAGAGTTCACTGCTCTCATTCTTTCCACTGAACACCTTAAAATGGGTTTTTTTTTTCTATCTTAAGATTGGGAGCGAACTCGGACGAAGAGGACGTTTGAAGAATGGAGCGGTCTGCAAGCCTTTGACCTAGCATAAGTCCAAACGGCTGATTGCTTTGACCGTGCTTCTGCTTTAGCCGTACTTACATCTCGTCTCAGAGGATTCTGCTACAGCTATTTTCAAGATAATAAAGACTGTGACGGCGCTGCGAAATGAGCTGGGTGTCAGCGATGGCTCGTGGAGTCACTAACCCACAGCGAACTCATTAGCGCCGCTTTGCTAATTGCGGAACAGCTGCGCCTGGCAGGCCAACACTTCCTTGGCCCAGATTCTTTACGACGGCAGTACCCGTCAAGCCTATACTGTACACGAAAGCTATGCGAAGAAAAGAAAACTGCTAATGTGCAATAAGAGTAAATGATGCGAGCACACGCGGACGACTTCGCCTGGGAGAAATAGAAGTCGGCTCTTTAAACGCGAATTAGATGACCAGGCCGGACAGCTATCCGATTCCGCCACCCCGCGTGACTCTTCAGCGGCAAGAAACTCACCATAAAGGTAATAGCCATAGTTTTGTCTCACAACTACAACAAGGTGCCTTTTTTGGCAAGTTTAAAGGCCCCTAGGACATCAAAGAGCACGGCGGTGCATTACTGCGAAGTCACTAACCCTTCCTTCTCTCTCTCTCTCTCTCTCTCTCTCTTCTATATATCTATATATATATATATATATATATATATATATATATATGTGTGTGTTAGTTGCCGATCACATCGTCCTCGCATTAAAGATGAAGTGACTATGCCGGAAGCATAAACACTGTCGCACGGCGTAGTCTTGAATAACAGGAAGCCGTAAGTTTAGATAAATACCGGAAAAGCTTCCTGACGAAGTGCTGTAGCGGCACCCGAATTAAAGAGGCGGATATAATGATGAATACTAAGGAAATTGGCTATTGCGTGCGCTAAGGACACACTCACGCGGACCCATACAAATGTACCGAACAGAGCAAGCTGTAGCAAGTCACGCTTGATGTACACTATCATGTTGCCTGTGCTGACAGCTTAGACGGTGCGAAAGCGAGGGAGCGACAGGGAGAGAAAAAATAAGAACAACAAGAAGAAGAATGGAGCTCAGTACGGTTGGCTGCTCTGTGTTGGGGAAGGCGATGCAATGCTTGAAAGAGGGGGAGAGAAAGGGAAAGGAAGGGTCACTGTGGTGTCGCACTATAAGAAGAAGCTGAAGACAAAGGGGCTCCTTTATGCCGCCACTAGATAAGTCTACGTGTTTATCAAACAATAAATAGCTTAGTTCACAGCCCTTCATCATTCAAGAGAAATCAGAGTTGCGAAAGTATTGGTCCGTATGGACCCGAGAGCAGATACACTCACGGCAAGTGCTTCCGTGGTAATGCATATTGCATATACATATGATTGATAAAAAACTTTCAGGAATATTGGGAACAGGTTGTCACCATGGCGAAGCAGTCATTATTAAATTGATGTTTCAGCCCAAACGGTCAACTTCATGTTTGTTAAAACAGCGCTATGCGCACGGTAAACGGAGAACGCCGTCGCTCTCGTTCCACTGCTGAGTTAAATTTGGTCAGAACTAGTGTTTATGCAAAGCCCTGTAACCTATGAGACGATCAACAATAATATTCAGGGCAACGGAAGATAACACAGAAGAGAGAGCCGAGCCGTAAATAACCGGATGGATCTAGCTGCGTATATCTTATTGCAAAATAAAAATATAAGATCCGCATTGTACCCATACCGTTATTCAACATACATTTTTTAGAAGCACGTAAGGTACCAGTTTCTAGATTTACTTGTTCCTCGTCTCCCTGTTCTGTTTGCCTTGTTTCGTTTAGTTGTCTCAACCATCCGTTTCAACAAGTTTGCCTCACTGATTCCTCTTTTAGAGCGAGTATTGAGGCAACGCTAACTTTCACCGCTCTGACATTTTGAGAAACGGTGCAAATGACGGCCCCGAAGCATGTTAACTTTTTTTCTCGCGACGCCTTGCAGCGCACACCTTTTGCTTTTCTGCCGAGCTTCTCTGCGGCACGCTGCAGTCCGTGTTCCCTCTCACTCAATACATTTTGATAAAGAATGCTTAAAGAACGTGAGTGTGCAGCGCTGTATCCAGCTCAAAGTATACTTCACTTCTCGTTGCTTAACGCTGCTTTAGGAATTGCAGAACATCCATACGTCAAAGGCACTCGTGGTTCATGTGCGTTATGACTGTTCTAGACTAGGCAAGATTTTCTCAAAATAGAAATTGAGCATCGTTTATTCTTGTCAGAATCGACGTATTCTACAGAACAGTTGCTGAATTATCGGAGATTCAGTAGTGCTTTGGGACAAACTTGTGTTTCCCGGGAGAGAAACCTCTGCCTCAGCCTTGCCTTGTCTGTGTACTTCCTGGCTGGTGAGCGCGATGAGCAAAATTCAAGAATGAGGTAATAGAGTTTTCAGTCCCTTGTGTTCAGTTGTATAAATTCAAGAATGAGGTGATAGAGTTTGCATTCCCTTGTGGTCAGTTGTATTTAAGATAGCCAATTTTTGCCTTCATGTCCATCATCTTCTTCAATGTTCATGCATCTGGCTATGCTGTTCTTTTGCCATTTTTTTTAAACACGGGCTCTCTCAACTATGGGCAACACTAGTTAACGTCCTGTTAGCTTCTCTCGCTAGATTTGAAACTCTTAGGCATTGTCATGTGCAACACTACCTTGCACACTCGTCTTTTAGCTATAGCGCTATTTTGATTCTGATGACACGCTTCCGTCTTAATGCAGTACGCAAGAGCGCAACTGAAAGAAAAGAGTCTGATGAAACGTCTTCGCCTTTGTGTAGTAATAGGCTGAGGTCATGAGCACAAGAGTAGAAAGTGTGCGTGCACATGGCGCAAAATTTCGGCATTCCAGTCAAGAAACGCGCGCACTCATTTCGTGAATGATGATACTTTCGAACGACCCGGCACCTTTCGCCGGGTTAGACAGCTTCGCTATTAAAAGAGCTTATGTCCACATACGTATTTCAATTAACCAGGCCGCCTTTATGATGTCTTTCCATCAAAACTCAAAATTATGTGCATTTAATATAGGTACCAAATCAAGCGTCAAATCGGCCGCGGCGCTATAGTCGTTACGGTGCTCGGTTGCTGACCCGAAATACGCGGGTTCGATGCCGCCCGCGGCTGTGGCATTTTGGTGGAGGAGAAAGCTAGACGCTTGTGTTCAGTGCGATGTCACTGCACCTTAAAAAAACCGAGGTGGTTAAAATTTTCGTAGCCTACCACTACGTACGGCGCTATAGCCACATCGTGGTTTCGGTACCTGAAACGACGGCAATTATTTTCAAATATATCGTAGTGCATTGAAGTTCTGTAGTGCTCTTGGTTAAAACTATACCTCAGCTTACCTCCAACTTAAGCCAGCTGTTCAAATCCGGATGAACCATGAACATCATGAAATCAGTGCGCGCGCACTTCTATGAAGTGTCCCATGTGCGCCATTCGCACGCGCGCTTCTTCTCTTTCGCTTGCCCTGTGCTAAACAAAGGCGAAGGCGTTTCGTCAGACATATTTCTTCTCTTGCGCTCATGCCCTCTGCCCGCTAATACATATATAGAGAGCGGGGATGCAAGAGGGCTGGAAAGGAAAGTGGGTAGGAGTAATGTGACGGTGAAGAGGAAGAAAAGTAGAAGCAATGACATCCTTATTATTCGATTCCGATTGTTATTTCATTGTACCTCAGGCTTAACTCTTTCAACCTCTGACATCTTGGCCAATCCTTCAGGGTGTGTATGTGCCAGAAGTGAGGAACAACAACAACAACAACAACAACAACAACAACATGTGCAGCCTAGAGTAGCAGGGGATGGAAGGAGGAATGGAGGAGATTGCAATGTGTAAACAGAGAAAGAAAGGTGACTTAGAGAAGCAATAATGTGTAGAAAGAGATAAAGAAATAGAAAGAAAGAGAAAGAAAATGAACTAGCATGGAGCAAGAAATCAATCTGCTATCGCAAGGGGGTGGCGCTTGCGTGCCAGCTCCGGTGTCTACTCAGATGGCGTAGTCGTGGACAGACGACAGACAGACAGACAGACAGACAGACAGACAGACAGACAGACAGATAATGAACTTTAGTGAATCCTGAGGAGCTACTGTAAGGACTTCCTAGCGGGAGGCCGTTGTAACCGCTGGCCGCACCCACGTGAAGGACAAAACGCCATGACGCTCCGCCCTTTCGTGGGCCCTCTGGCAGTCGTGGAACTGTCCTAATTTTCTTTATCTTCATATATGAAAATCTTATGGCGGCGTTTGCCCGTACTTTCGTGTGCGGCTTATTTTTGCACTCCGATCAATTATTTAGGAATGTAAATTTGGAGATGCAGGTGTGCCCTGAATTTTGCTCATCTGGCCGGTATCAAAAACATGCGCATCAGCGCATACGCGACATTGTTGAAGGATAAACCGTTGTCGATCACGGCCCTTCAAGCATCAACTGAACATCCAATTACTTGAGGAGAAATTGTCGATCTGCAGAATTACAACCTCCCCGCGTGACTATAACCTCCACCTATTCATTCTTCATGTTTCATACTGTACAAGCTTCGTTTGGTCAAGCAAAATAATGCAAATATTTTTACGCGATGCATTTAGTTCACCAAGACAATTTGGGTAGGCGAAGTATAACGTGTATATTGTCAGAAAAGAACAAAAGGCGATGTCATTTGCAGACTGCTTAAACTCCGTGATAAAGCAAATCTTGGTGAAATAAAAATATATAATTATCAGTACATATTCGCTTCCTTGCATAGCCTGGCATCCAAGCAGTAGGTATGGTATCATGCGGACGAGGCTGCTAAAGGTTGTGCGTAAGGCAGGGATGTTCGCTAGGAGACAGCATCCAGTTTGTAGCCCTGTACTATATGGAAGCGATAAGAGGAGATGGAAAGATAAGAATTAAAATGATAGAGAGAAAGCTAGTTAAACACCCATACAAAAACACGGCACTGCAACAGTTGTTCAAGGAGGCATGTTGCTCGTATAGGACCTCGAGAAACGCCTCTGTTGCTCGGTGATTTGAATCTCGATAGCTCCAGCATTAAAAGACTGATGCGAAATTTGAGATATAGTGCAACAGTGTAGAAAACTGGAGTCGTTGGTTGGTCTTCTTGCAGAAATATTTAACTTGCGACAAACGCTTTACCCTGCAGCTCTTCTCGTCTTTGTCTCTGGTGTGCTTAGTTCACTTCACGAGAAGTAAGGCGAATATCATATTTTAGAATTTGGGTATGCCATTGCCGGTAATGTGACAGTTGTTCCATAAATATTTTTTTATATTGTAACAGCTCTACACAAGAAAATTATAATGGGTAGCGCCTGAGCAAAATCGAGAAAATTAACTAATGGGAAGATTTCGACAGGATAACGTGCAAGAAAAATGTGTAGTGTGCATGGCGTGATGTGCAATGTAAGAAAACTTTAACTTTCAGTGCAAGGAAGACGGCATTTCTCAAAAGAAAAAAGACAGGAGGCACTTGCAATAAGAGCGAAGCCTATACATGCAACAGCAGCTATCTGAGGTCGTATAACGAAGTAATCATCGAGTGACTGGCGCCTGTTGTTGATCAGCAGTGCAGAGTTATTTAAATAGTAACGCTGCCGTCTCGGTAAGCTAACTTGAACTGCACACTCTCAAAACGGAATTCGTCCACACTGCACGTGGGCATCGGATGAACATATTTCGTAGGTTTTTTCGCCATGCTGTTCGGTGGAGACTTTCCTGTGGTGTACAAGACGTAGTCGCTTCTGAATTTCACAAAGCTAGCTACAATAGCTGGCGCTAAAATGCTTCCCAAGCACATAAGGGCAGATTCTGCAGCAAAGTCAAAGTTGAAAACGTTATCCTAGACAAGTCAAACTGCAATGTCTTGTTCTTTCGATGGAAACCAGCGCTAACGTTCAGGTATTGTCCTGAATGTTCGGGCTGACTGTCGTCGAAAAAGAGTATTTATGAACTAGGTCCAACCGTAGTTTCATTGCACTGTGTTCGGTGCTCTCAACGAAACAATAGATCCGCACGGTCAGTGATACATCACCTAATGTATGGCCGCCAATCATTCGAAAGCCAGCCGCAGCTAAAACCACGAAAAAAATCCGAGCGTACGGCGTTCGTATTGAGAAGATGGCGTTGCGTACGTAGCTCAAAAAAAGAACCCATCCTGGGCAAAGCACGAGCATAGACGACAGCTCGGCACACCCCCTCGAAAGTTGCCTCAACAAAAGTTTCTTCGACGCGAAGTATGAAGCCAATGCCTTTCGACACCTTGGTGGCATACTTTCCACTTACGAGAGATCTTGACTTTCTCTTTCCCCACTAGGCTCTGCTTATCGATGGAATACGAAGAGTGGCAAGAAGCCACCCTGGCCGATAAGTAGAAAAAAGTCAGATGGCGAAAAGAATAAAATGGGACTGAGACGAAGTGTCGAAAAGGTTGTCAGGCAGAATACGAATGGCAGTATGGCTTGTGTGGTTTCGCAAGAGGCGGATGCGAAGCTATCGCTAGCAGGGGGAACAAAACGTAAATGAATCGAAAAACAAGCTTGCTCGATAAGTATAGGAACCCAAAACAAATGTACCCGTTTGGTATTGTGCAAGACGTTTGCTTCTAGACCAGCGGATGACGTTGGAAACTGCGGATGGATGGCGTACGGATGACGCTGGGAAATTGAATGCTCGGAGACCTTCATATATAAAAAGAAACACTCAACAGGTGCTAAAATCTAGCGAATCCCGAGCTGAACATAGGCTGGAAAGAAAAGAGGTTGACTTTTTGTTTTAATAGAATGTGCATCGGTGCCAATATCTTTCCTTGATAAATTGCCGTCGAACAGCAGAAATGATTGGTATAGTCCAACCATTTTCAGTCTGGCCGAATAAAAACAAATTCATCGTTGGCATTGTTGCACTCTCGAACCACACAAATGTGGTTTGTAAGAAATGCGATACGTTTTGTCAGGATAGAAATAGTTCCATAATAAGCTTGCACGGCGAAAATTTTATTTCACAGGGTGTTAGGAAATTCTCGCGATGTATTTTTTTTTTTTTTTGCTGGTTCGCCGTCGGAAATATTAACCTACGGCGGAAAACTACCACCATAAGGTACGGGGAAAAAAATGACACTGCAAAAAAAAAAAAAAAGAAATAACGTTCACCAACAATTATATGAATGGAAGCACCAGGAAGTCAGTATCAAAGCAAGATACAAAGAGGCCCGTGGATAGCCTACTACCTTTAGAAAAATTGTTTGTCATTGACATACACATATCTTATCTGATTATAGTATGCATACAGGTCAAACACTTATTGTGCAGGCGGACCGCATTCGCTTTCTTAGGCCAGCAGTGCGATTATGACTCTGTCAGCGGCAACACGTCCTGTCAGCGAAATAAGAAAATGCTGCTTGCCAATATAGCTGCGTCACAATTAAATGAACACACGCAAAAGGGCGCGTACTTCAACGATGGCTTTCACAAAGCTCACGCCACAAAACAACGTGCTGCACGCTCAGCCTTCTTACAAAAAAAAAAAAAGAAAGGAAATCCAGTTGTCCCTGAGGAATTTGTGGCCATCGCATTCTCGATGGAGGCGAAAATGCCAGAGGCCCGTGTACTGTGCGTTGTCAGTGCACGTTAAAGAACCCCAGGTGGTCTAAATTTCCGGAGCCCTCCACTACGGCCTTTCTCTCCTCTCTATCTCTTTCACTCCCTTTCCCCTACCCCCACGGACGCTTAGCCGTGCTCCCTACATGGGCTGCAGAACTTAGCGTCCTTTCCTAACCGAACCCCAATCATCATCATCATCGTCTATTATGTGATGAAGTTTGCACGTGAGACGATTATTGGGACAAGGTGACATCGCCCATGATGTCATGATGAAGTCGTCTCATAATATCGAGTGACGTAAACATCGAAGTCGCATGTAACAACGATGTAGTCGCAACACCAAGACACCACAATCTTTCCCATTCAATGCAAGCAGGAAGGACAGTGTGTGGGTGTGTGCATAAAATTTAAGCGATCAGTCAGTGCACTATTTAAATTGGCTATAAAACAGCGCTAGTATCAAAATGTCGTTTTAAACCCTACTCGCTCCTGTCCTTTCCTGCCTGAACAATCTCCTTGACGCTAATGTATCCTGTACCTGAGAAGAACGCCTACCGATGGTGGCGTGATGCTAAGTTTTACTTGACTCCCCTCCCTCCCCCCTTCCCCCACACACAAACAGCAAACAACATTTCCTGCTCCAGGGGACGATGTGCTTTCTGCTTGTCGAATGAAAATACTATACTTTATAGTCGTGCTTCTTCTCAGCAATGGCATTCTTGACGTCCCCTATAAACGGTATATCCTAAGAGACAATCATAACAGTATATCCCATACGGGCTGAAGGATTTCTGGTCTGTAATACCAAACAATAGCCCTCCCCCAACCCCTCCCCTACCCTACTTGTTACATCACCACTCTCGCTAAATCTAGTGCCAATAAATCAGGGACCCGAACCCGTCAGCGGGGAACATGTTCAGACAGCTGCTGCTTTTCACGGCATTGATGTTCTGACAAGAACAAACGGTCCTGTCTTGAAAGCTTCACACATACAGAATGAAATACCTGACACATCGCGTGTATATCCCCCGCGCTATTGGAATCGCTGTTACGGGAACCGTTCCGCGGGTTGTTGACCCGCTTAATTTTTTTTTTCGTTGGTTGCGCAAGCGTGCCGCCTCCTTACAAACAGGACAAGCAACTGTGCGCCGATACGTGTTTGTGCGAGCGAGTGTAGTGCGACAACGACACTACCACATGGTAGTGTCGTTGGTAGTGACGGGATGAACGACACTACCATATAGCAAGTGACCAATAAGTCCTCGGCTCACAAATGCTCCCATACGAAGACAATTCCAACTTTTCAATGAGAGGTTCATTGCGAGGCATACCCAAAGCTTGTCATTCAAAAGGTGGTAAAGCTTAAATGGTCTATCCTACGCTTTCGTGTGTTTTTACGCCTTCGTATCAGCTTCATTTACGTTTTGCGCAAAATATGCAGTAATCAGCACCCTTAGAACAGTCTGGACGCAGGCTCACAACAGCTTGTCAGTGTATGGTACACGGAATGACGCAAGAATGAAAGCAGGTTAAACGCAAAACAGATATAAAAGCAAAGAACGTGACTGGAGTGGCTGCGCCAGAACTGGTCCCCCCTTCATGTCTGTCAGCGAAAATATTGTCGCTGCAGAAAAAGCGGCCATCGCGCTTCAATCATTACTACATTTCCCATCCGCTGTGCAAGCTTGTAAGCTCCCCGTTCTCGTTAGGCTGTACAAGGTCGTGGTTAGAAGGCCTCATTAGCAGCGCTACGGCATAGCCCATCCCGGGGTACAGTTCGTCATTCCCTTCTTTCTTCACGTTCCTGGATCACGTCGGTGTGTGCTTGCTTTTCTTTGCATAACGCCACATTCTAGGAAGTGGTCACTCGTTAACGTGGCCTAATTATTATCTGTTCTAGAAGCAATGAAGCACGAACAGAAATGCGTCACTATACATTGTTTTCTTAAACTTGCCAAACGGACATTTAATTCATGACGATCTCTAGAACGACACGAGGGCACTTTTTAATAGATTCATTCAGTATTATTCGTATAGTCAGACTCGGCAAGTGAGAAACAGCATGAAAAGCTTGATGGTGAAATTTTGAAAGAAAGGCATCGGCAATACGCACTATATACAAGGCTTTGCACTGTGCCTGTTTAACGAATACGTAGCGAAGAGAATTCGCTGAGCAAGAAACGTCGTTTTTAGCGCACACGTTTGACTGTACTTTCCCATTGCGAAAACATTGTCTCGGACGCCATTTCACGTTCTCTAACTTATCGCTACTACGAAAGTGCCTTTTGAGGCTAACTTCCGCATTTCTTCTTTTAATGCTCAAGAAGACACCATTTTAGTGAGGGTAAGTCCTTCGATACTGAGGTAACCGAACGTTGACGTAGCTGTTTGCAATAGGTGGACACGTTGTGCATTCATTATAGCATGGCAAAGCTACGGAACTAAGATGCGTGCTCCTGTGCAGATTCACACGTGCCTGCTTGCGAAGTAGAAGGTCGCCGTGGGTGCCGCGGCTGCTACAGGCATAGGTCGGCGCACTCACTCATTAGTGCACTCACTCGCACTCATTTCATAGACGTGAGCGCGAGTGAGTGCCAGCGAGTGTGAGTTGAAGTGAGTGCGAGTGCAAGTGAGTGCCAGTGAGTATGAGGGGAAGTGAGTGCGAGTGCGAGTGAGTGCCAGTGACTGTGAGCAGAGTTGAGTGCGAGTGCGAGTGAGTGCCAGTGAGTGTGAGTGGAGGTGAGTGCGAGTGCGAGTGAGTGCGGATGCTGGAAAAATTACGGTGAGTGAATGTAGGTGAGTGTTCTCCCACACTGCCGACCTATGGCTACATGCTTTTTCCAGCTTTTCTGACACATCCTGAAATCACCGACTGAGGAAGGCTAACATGAAATCCCTATGTCTCCGTCGCCTTCTAAGGTGTCCCTTCGTCATCGGTATGGCGCTTCCGCTGACGAAGTTTTATCATTTAAACCCGAAAGCGTCAGATTTCTCACGAGGCGAATTCACTGACCTATTCGACTCTTGAGCGGAATTATCCAGTAAGATACGTTGCTGGGCTAGCATGTATAATTTTCTAGGATGCGGCGCAACAGAGAGCATAGAGGAAAGACGAGGCGACAAGGCAGCATCGAGCCAACACAGCAACAAGGTATCTCTCGTCCTTCTTTACTTCTCTTTTGCTGCGCCCTTTCCTAAAGAATTATGCATCTTTTTTTTTAAATTTCGCGCCGAAACACATAGAGCACATGACGTCACAAAGTGCAGCCTTTCTTATTTCGCATTTCTGCCGCGTTGGCTGAAATAAATTTTTCCAGACATGCTGTGTTAAGTCTCTGTCTTCCTTAAAACACAATGCGTAGTTATTTCACCTACAAATAATTATGTAAGCAGTAGCAGATGCCTTCAAATGACTTCCTGCGCAATTTGTGCGGAAACCTCAAAAAGGCATCGCCAACTGAATGCTTCCTGGCACGTTTTATAGCTTGCCAAGCACTCATAGTGACACTTTTGGTACATGGTGGGTGAGTCAAATAAATTTATTTTGTCCACAATAGACGCGAGCGAACTCAACTTTCCCGGCTAGTTCCACTCGGAGACCATCATATGGTGAAAAGGGAGATTTACTAATTGGAGAAAAAGGTATGCAGCTTCCGCTTGGTCGCGCAAGGCCTGACCCCAGCGAAGCTGGAAGATAGTTTACTGAAACAGGTCACTTGATAGTCATGTGATATTTTGACGGTAACACATCACGTGACAATGCGTTATGTGATTTTGGCGCGAACATTTTACGTGGCAATACGTTATTTTGGCAGAAACATGTCATGTGGCAGTTTGTTACGTGATTTTTCAGGAACGTGTCACGTGGTATTGCATGAAGCCTGAAAAACTGCGGTTAGCTTTAGCAGCTTCGCTGCTAAAAGTGTTCTTCAGTTCAGCGTCAAGAACCTCAGGAATAGCAGTCAAAGTTGTATTGCGGTTCCCCGCTACGGTGTGCCTCGCGATCATATATATTCATTAGGTAAAACTTCTGAATTTAATTTCAAACATTGTGGGTGGGCGCTTTCAAGAAACGTACGGATTTTGCGTAATAATTATGTGTAATACTACGTTGAAATACATTTGTCCGAGGTATAAGTTTCTTCGCGGAAACACAGTCAGGATCGACACAAGCTAAAAACACCCCTATTTCCTTGTGTCCTTTCATTTTGTATTCCACGCTCATCCAGAACACCCTATGGCGCAACAAATGTTAGGTCCAGTGCGCTGCGAAGGAATGAGTGACTGAATGCTCATTCAGCCGCACGGAGCAGTTGGGGGCTCTTTGTTTTCGCCGGCGAATACCAGCTGCTCTGTTTGCGCACTTCTTGAGGTTAAGCCTTCGATTCCTTCTTGAATCGAAGACAACAGATTCGCGTGACCAAAAAAGGGCAACATGATTATAACTCGCTATGTCCTTTTCACGGTTCAGCGTCATGTGTACTGTTTCCACAATAGCAGAAAGCACAAGCTTTTTTGAACCACGTTTCAGAGATCCTTTGAGGTTGACGAAATCGTCGTTCAGAAAGACGCTTTTAGTATGCAGTTGACGGCGTAGCCTCAAATAAAATTTCTTTGGCGGCTTCTCCCTTTATAACGCACACCCGCTTTGTTGCAGTTGATCCGCTCTGTTGATTTTGTTGCCACTGTCATGACGGAACAGCGCAATTCTTGGTTGGAAAACAATAGCATCCGTTGAATCCAACTTCTGCGACTGCAAAAGTAAATAAATACCTACCGTGCCTAATTCTCTCGACTAGTCTTCTTCGAGAAGCTGCGCCGTGACTTGGACAAAGAGTTGCTTTTGAGACGGTGTGCTCCTTTTCCGGTCGAGAAAACGTCTTTTCATCGTTGACCTGGCTTTACCGCTTGTGACGCATGTTCCGTAAGAACACAGCTTACTTTTGCCACATGAACATTAGGTTTGAAAAGACAATCAATTTTTTAGATGATGATATACATATTGTATATATATTGCACGTAATAACGGCGATAAGGTGCATTGCCGTGCATCGGAAATAGACGATGCACGATTCGATTGACAAATAACGTCTGTGATTCGACAAGCGCAAACATGCCTTAGAAAATATCGTCGCAAAGCAGGACTCCTGGTACTGCTTGTAATTATTTAGTACAGTTGCCGCCATGTCCCGTACAAAGTCAAAATTGATAACCCCCCCCCCCCCCCACATCGCACTTGCTACCCGTCGGTAAATGCACGCAAGCTGTGGCGACGAACGCGACTGAAGCAACAATCAGACAAGCTCGGCCCATCTCCGTCGCTCGGAGCGCAGGGCGCATGCGATAACATCACCCCGCTCGGAAAGCCTGCGTCGAAACGGGGAGGAAGCGCCCCGCCCGTCTTTAACGAGGATGAAAAGCCACGAAGGGGTGGAGGAGGGGGGTGGTTCCGCTCGAGCGGCAACTGTGGGCTTCGTGCGATCGCCATCGCTGGCGCGCGCACTATCTCGGCAGTCATCAGACGTGCTGCGTACTGCGTAGCAGTGCCTTGATCACGTGCTCCGTTCCAGACGCCTCGCGTGTAACAGCAACGCCGGCAATGCCCTCGCCACATAGCGCTCACGCGAACGCGTCTACGAGTGCCGGAAGGAGCGCGCTCGCTTGATGCCGCTATGCTGAGCCAAGTTTCTCGATGGTGCAAAGTGCACGCTGCTTAGCGCGGTCGCTCGGTGTGAAGCACGTGCCAGAAGACATCAAGCAACATGACAGCTTGCAGCTCTGCTGGGCCGCTGTCTCTGCCGCTGGACCATCACATGCTACTTTAGGCATCTGCATGCTTACTTAATAAGTCCACGTTCGCTACACTTCAGATCGTAGTGAACGCGATGTAGTGTAGTGAACGTCAAGTGTAGTGTAGTCAACAACCTTAAAGCTGGTAGTCTTAATTCGAATATTACATCACGCATGGCTACTACAATCATTGCTTCGCCCTTCTGGCGAAACTCTTATTTTCTTATCGATTTGATGTCTGCGATGCCGTGGTAGTGTAGGCAGGACGTGCATAATAATTTTATTTTTAACATCTTGAGAGTAATTTTTCCGCCCAACACAATTTTTATGTCCTTATGTTTTTTTTTACATAATCTTGTAGCGACGCAGGCAAAGTAGCATCTGATCTCTGACATTCTATTATCAGTGACGCCTAAGGTTTGGTGGTTCATACTAGAAGGCAAGAACAACAATTTAAGTTTCAACAAAAATACTTGTACTCTACAGTGAACTCATCTGAGCGGTGTAGGTGGACATTTCGTAACTGCTTTTCGGCAGAGTCCTCTTGGTCAGAAGGTGTGTTCCTCAGCGTGTGTTCCAACTTGCATGCAAGAGACGATACTTGGGCAAGTTGGCTGCGGTGGGTTTTGATGTTCACCGATCCAGACATGCACAGTAACGCGAACTCATTCCATGCGTGAGCATTGAATCTCACCAAATGTGTTCCACGTTTGTGCAGCACCGTAGTCAGCACCTTGACATTGAACGAGCACTTACTGATTTGTCGGTTTGCTGCTGGTTGTCTCAACTGCAGCTGCCATGTTCCCAATATCGATAATTTAGTTTCCATTCAGCTTTATGTTGTGCTTCTGTCGCTGACCCATTAAAGTCCAATAGCGGAGGTACTTCCTAAGTGTCATTCTTCGCAGCAGTGCATCGACGAGGCACCAAGACAAGCAAATGTCAACATGGGTTTATTTACATAATGGAAAAGTAGAGAACGCCGAACTAATCAAAATGTCAACGTTAGGTACTTGATCTCCTTCCTCGGGACAATAGATAATAGCTGCAACTCTTTAAAGGCGGCGCACATATTTATTCACGATGCCGGCTTCCCTACCCCCAATGAAGTATAAGTGACCCCTGCATGTGAGACCAACTGTTCTTTTCACTCAATTTATATTTATTGTTTTTCACTGATGAAGGACGTTTCTACACACAAGCGCCGTTTTTGAACGAAGAGCTGTCGATGTACCCCATAGATTCGGTGGCGCATCCAGTAGTGCACTCCGTTGACGTGGTTGACTGCTGCGGGTGAGATAAGGAGGAGACACAGAAACGCAGTTGCCCATTAGTTTCTTTCACGTAGATAACCAGCTCTGAGTGACTGACACTGGGAGTGAATCAGCAAGGAAACAGCGCAATAACTGCGACGTCGTCAGAAAGCGCAAATACCGCAGGGAACTCGGGGCCATCACTCTTCAAAATTGTATACACCCAGCAGACTCATCGAGGCAGCAATATCTAGCTGATTTTAACTCGGCTTAATACAAAATGAGCACGAAAGCAACCGCTGTGGGAGAATGCCGAGCCGTGGTTGGAAGAAAGGCAGGGTTGGTGGTAAACAGGGGAACGGGCCGGTGCTAATTACTCCCGACCAGCCGAGCGCTTGTAGAAGCCTTCAAAACCGGTCCGGTCGATCTCGTCGAAATTTCGCTTGTAGAAGCCCCCGAAGTCGCTCCGGTCGATCTCGTCGAAGTTTCGCTTGTAGAAGCCCGGCCAGCCTGCGTTATCGATTTCATCGAACTCGCCGTGGCCGTATCCGCGCTTGTGAACACCTGCCTGGTCACCGCCGAACGTCAGCCCGCTTAGCGAGTCGAACCTGCGAAGGAAGAGTGCACAGAAGTGGGCGTGGGACATCGCTTTGTGCAAAAAGAAAAAACTCTGCACGGCGTCGCGTCATTGCAATTACGCTGTCAAAACGAAACTTTAGGCCTTTGATGAAGACGCTAACTCATGAAGTTTGCGCACAACACACTATGACCAGCTTCTGAGACTACTCCAAGAGCCGCTCGCTGCCTGTACGACTGCTCTTGCCTCTGAAACAGAGTGCATTAAGGAGCCTTGTTAGAACGTATCCAAGCAGATATGTTCCAGGCCTGAACATACCCTACGCTTGGTCAGACAAAGCAGTACATCATTTTTGTAAGAGAATTTCAGGCATGCTTTGTTTAAGCACAATATTAGAGTATGAAGAATGTGTATGACTTCCCGGGAGAAGTTATAGCCTAGGATGGTTTAGGCCTGGCATATCAATAATAGTGGAAGCGCATGCGTGAGTCGGCCGTCGATTAGCTTAAAGATAGAAGAGATGGCGTGTCTTAACAGTTGTCTATCGCGTAGACCGGCACGTGTACACGTTTGACAGGTGGCGCCACCATTCCTGAGCATGCCCAGATAAGTTGTGTGTCTTCTTTCTTTTTTCGCCTCTGTGCTCTGCTTCAGTTGATTGTCGGCGTTCGTGTTGTCCACTTCTCTCCCCATGTGTCCGTGTTTTGCACGCCTGTTCTTTTCACTATGGACCCTTACCAACTCGCTCAGTCGCAGCAGCGTCTAAAGAGAGAGTTTATACCAAGTCAGCTTAATTTCTTGGGAAAATCTTTAGTGATGTAGATCCTGAATATCTGATAAAGGTGCTCAGGAATACATAATGGACCAAATGTATGAGATACTCTAACTAAAATGTTATAAGAAAGTGTACGAAAGCGTATGAAAGGCATTGATTCCTGGAAGAATATGATGGTGCAGAGTTCTCCCGAGAACGTAGCTTACTGCAGCGAAACTGGAACGTGCTGTGCTGTTACTGCACAGGAATTGCCGTGTTAATGCATCCACGATACCACAACGTTCGTAAATGGTAAAAAAAAAAATATGCCAACAAATGGTACGCAATCTGTGACAAATGAAAGTGAATCACAATATTTGGCGCTCTGATGAGAATTGACCCCCTCTTCTGTGGGACCTCGCGCACGCGTTTGGTTACATTCATATGCCATTTGATTCTGCATGCTAGCAGGCCTATTTTGTGGAACATACAAAGAAATGTTTTGTTGTTGTTGTTCTCGGTTTGCCCTGCAGTGTATTGTATCACTGTTTTTTTTTTCATTGAACTCTAAAGATCATATGCTCAAGGCCCCTATTGACCCAGTGATACTGTGATAGTTTTTTTCTTATTCTTTCGTTCCCCTTCTTCCTTCTTTTTATGTTTCTTTTTTTCTTTCATGCCAATTTAATGATGTTGGGATAGCCGGCTCTGAAGTAGCCTGCCTTCCCATGTTTTGTTCGCATATAAACAAAAAATGATACGCTCTACACATAGAAAAGAACGAAAACACGAGAGTGAAGGATGCATTGTGTGTACGCACGGTGCTTGCCTTTTGGCCGGCAAAGAGCCGGGCAGAAAAGCCCCCGCCGTGCGCATGTGCTCGCTGCTGCCTGCCTTGTCGACGCTTCGGCGGGACACGTAGTCAGGTGACGATGAGGACAGCCCACGCAGCACGTACGGCAGCACCAGCGACCGCAACAGTTCCCCGCCACTAAGCCTGTCCGAGTGACGGCGGCCGCTCGGGCCTCGAGCGTAGTCGCCGACATTCAACTTGTCCAGCCTTTCGGCGCCCTTTGACCTCATGGAAGGGCCGATGACGCCCCCGGATTCGTCGCCTCGAGCATCCTGTGAGAAGCGAGAGGTGGTAAAGTAATTGCAAACAGCGCATATACAAAGCCAAATATTCTTCGCGTCGGCTTTTTCTTTTTCTTCATTCATAACGTTAAACGGCAGGAATTCCAAGAGTTACACAGGAATTCATTGTTTTCTCTTGGTATTTTATCAAGATATATACAGATAGCCGCTTCATTTTATTGGTGCATGTGTACTCTTCTTGGGCTGTATGAAACGCTCTCAGGTTGTCCTTTCACTAAATAATTTACACTTTGACCATATATAGCCCAAAAATACGACGACTGCAAAAATCGCAAATGGAAGGTATAATTCTTTCAGTGATTACTGTGAGTTGCAGGAATATTGGTAACACAGATAACATGTCCGGCATCTTGCCTTCCCTCGAACCGCTCTTATGAAGAATTCCTGCGTAATAGCATCCCTAGAGTGCGTGTCCTGAACTTCGTTACCTAGGAAATCAGTAATCCCCAACAACGGAGTTCGCCGCCTTCTCAAGGACCGGCGGATACTGAACGGGAAAACATCAAATACTTTAAGCAGGATAACCATTATTTACCAGGTCTTAAATAATTAAAACGCCGGTCTGAGTAGAGCCGACGGTGCTACGCCATGTTTTGTTGCTTTCGTAAGTTTCTGCACGTAGTGTAATAAAAATAACAACAGCTGTACAAACACAGGTACTTTCCCACGGCGAGGAAACACTTCCAGCGCCGTCTTCGCCGCGGATGACTCATTCATCAGGACGAAAAAGAACGTCAACCTTCACTAAGACTAGGAGTTAAAGAAATAATATTCATAGAAAAAGTAGCCAGAAATATTTACGCAAGGACCACCTACGTAACTAAGCATTCGAAGCTTCTTCCAGAGTTATAAGCCGATGGTCCGCAAAGAGGAAGCTGTCCACGCTGGCCAGAAGTTGTACTTCCAGCAGGTGCCTCTAACAAGGACGATAGTTTGTCATAGCACCGGAATTTGTAAAATACATAAGAGGGCAGTATGATCTAGAGATTCAAAACTTTTTTTGACTCTTCGTCGGCGTCTTTACACTTGGGACAGAAAACCCAGTTTATTTTTTCTTCAAATTGTTCAGTACCTTTGAGCAATAATATGATCGCTGTCATTACCGTCGGTATTCATTATTGCGAGCTTTCCAATTTTAAGGGAATTTATTGGACACAGGTAGTGGATTGGAGCTGTGGACATAC
Source organism: Hyalomma asiaticum (assembly GCA_013339685.2). Lineage (NCBI taxonomy): Eukaryota > Metazoa > Arthropoda > Arachnida > Ixodida > Ixodidae > Hyalomma > Hyalomma asiaticum. The sequence continues at coordinate 69,504,003 of CM023484.1, forward strand.
GTCCACGAGGCACCGAATACATGTATGCGTTGGTGGCGTATTTAGTGAAAATAACACGCTACATATTCTCCCCTTCATCCAATCTGTTTTCGATGTTGTTTTCGGAATGTTTGTGTACACAAAGTACAACACATGAATTAGTTTCGGACTCCTTTCTATCTCCGCCAATGTCTGGACGCGTTTATATGCACCGCGTGTGATGTCTCTCAAGCGGACGAAATAACTGGGCAATATTTACTTTATCCCACTTTGCATATTTCCGCCCGAACCTCTCGAAATGACACGCAGGAACATCTGAAGGAAGTGGGTTGACGCCATGTATGGCAAAATTATGAACACTCAATAAAGGAAATGAAAAAAAAAAACAATATTGGAAAAGCGTAAGAAACGAATGTCCGGTAAATAAATATAAAGCCCTTACCAAGCATTTATTATTTATGACAAAGGTATAATGCGAAGATTAATACATATCTTGCAAAAGCGTAATAATAATGAATTCACTGTGCGTTGCAAATGGTCATTCCGCGGTTCTTGAAATCACCTGCATTCAGCCCGTACGTGAGAAATATCAAATATCAAGGCTATATCAAAGATTTAAGCCAAGAGTGCAGGGTGGCGGCGAATCATTGCCAAGTCAGCTGTCGCTAATAGCTTTTGTTTTACACAGGCTGTTCTGGTAAATGGCGTTCGTGGGATATTCTCTGAACATGCTGATTATTTCACTGGCGCTCAGAAATATTGCTGAAGCAGAAGATTTCTTTCTTTTCCATCCCAAATCACTGCTCCGCAAAAAGCTCCTCTGCAGCAAACGATCTCGCATAACCCTCTTGGGAATTTGAAGATACGCAGAAATAACAATAATAACGATGAGCCGGTGTTAGAGTACTCGTAATACGAATCATAGAATATTAGAATGAGTGCCCAGTAAAGGGGCCACATTACCAGGTTTCACTGGCTACCTAGTCCACGTGATGTAATTGGGAATGAACAAAGTAACAGGCGCACGAGGTTATGACTTTCTGACGCAGGTCGAACTTCCTACTGGTAACGTGGCGCTAAGTGGTCAAAGCAGTCACTCAATTACTTAACAAAACAGCGCAGAGTTCGTGCCTGCAACATGTCTGATCAGTGCCCTGATGTCGACTACACGGCTTAACATAAAAAAGCCGGTATCTTCACCTCGCATTATCTCAAACATCGAATGCCATTCTATCATTTTGTGTTTATTTTTTCATTCGTCTATATTAGTTAGATCAGAGTACTGGGGCTGCAAACGAAAATTCTTGAGCAAGCAATCGCCACTACAGGCCTGAGCTCCTCTTGTGTTTTTTAGATGCGAAGCAGCTCTTTGACTAGCCCGTGTAACGCCCTTTGTGCGTCCGTACGGCGAGGGCGAGGGCAACGCGCTGCCCTCGCCGCAGGTGTTGGAGCGGTGCCAAGTAAGTCACGCCGCAGCTGCGCGTTGACGTCACGCTCCCCTCGCAGTGCGCGCTGACGTCACTCTCTCCCTCGCCTGCCGCGCGCTCGCTGCAGCTGCCGCTACCGCCGCTCGCTCTGCTACCGCGACCGACAAAAAATTAACACCATCTTCCCAAAGGGAACCCTGATGGGATGCGAAGCACCCGCGTTAGCGCCGTTCAACCCGTGACGCCACCCGTGCGCAACGCTGCTGCTTCGCATCCCATCAGGGTTCCGTTTGGGAAGATGGTGTTAATTTTTTTCTTTTTCAATTATTTGAATGAAAGTTGCAGATGATAACGGAACAGCGTACCATGTACTTCAGCCCTGTACGCAGTAACACTAATGTCCTATTGTGTTATACCGTCAGTAAAATTTGTGGTTGTGATTGAGTGGTGCTCACTTGTTCTTCTAGCTCTGTGGCGACGATAGCAGGAATATTTGATGAAATATTGCAAAAGAAGGCACGTTTCTGTCGGTATAGCAGCTCGCCAAGCAGCGTTTTCAGACGTGAGATGTATTGCTGCAGTGCGTTGTTCCGTAATGTGCTTCTCTAATCAAGACAAGCGCGGCCGCTGACGTCACCTTCTCGCTGATTTGAAGAGATCGTGCAACATGTTAGAGCACTTATTGTATTATCCTACAGCACGCCCATTAGTGTGCATACCGCCTCTCGTGAAGTGACTGCTACTAAGCCTGGGAAGTTTTGTCGTAGACACGGTCTGCAACCAAGATACGCCGACACTAACGCACGCACTTCGTGAAAGCACTCCTCTGTATATGGCATAAGGTTCGCCACTAGATCTAATAACGGAGTACACCAAATTGTGGTTAGCCTTACCCGTTAGCATGATGGCATAGTACTGAGCGCAACACAAAACATGCAACATGCTGTCACCTTTAGGCTATATACACTTAGTTGTAAGAGAAAGTTCTATGCGATCCTTATGCTCAGCACAGTGTTCTATAGCGCAGCTACCTGACGGTAAAGGACACTTTGGTGATCGAACATAACACATTGACGTATTCGGTCCTCGAGCCCCCGGAAAGGTTAACGTATAACGTTAAGCCATTCTGTCACTATACGAGGCATAAATGAATGGTGTCTTCTCGTAAGAATGGTCACATGGGAACAGAAAAGATTCCAAACTCGGCCCTTCATTGCCGCTCATTCCAAAATTCCACGGCCAACCTGCAGCTACTGCAAACTATAGTGTTTCCATATGAACTAATATCACAAAGTTTTGACAGGTGGAAAAGTACTCCGTCTTCGAGAAATAAGCACCACATCACCGCTGAAAATTTGCCCTTGCTGCTTATTATCCATTCGGTTGTACGAACGCAGTCAGTAAAACATGTCTCACGTTGAGCAAACGTTCAACGCGTCAACGTAAGTCCCAAGGGAAAAAAATGACAGATCCCACGTTCAGCGGGACTCAAGAAAAAATGCGAAGCACGTATCAGGAACGTAACATGGATCTGCATTGCTGTCTTGCTATACCGACTTTGGTACATATGAAGTTAACTAAACGGCCGCAAGAGCACCAAGACTGTGGCATTTAAACCATGCCGCTCATGAGACGCATGTTATGATTCTAAAGTTATGACCTGTCAGTTAGGTTCGTCATGCAGTCGTGTTGTGTCATAGCAATATTGGTATACATCCCATCAACGAAACGCGTGGCATGTAAATCATGCCGCTCATGACATGCATGTCACGATTTTCATGTTCTTAGAACGTGTCACCCATGGTCGTCATACATTGTTGTCTCGCCATACCAATTTGGTATATATATCAAGTTAACGAAACGGCCGCAAGTGCACCAAGACCGCGACACGTAAACCATGCCGCTCATGACACGCATGTGATGATTTTTGTGTTATGACGTGTCATTCATGTTCGTCATGCAGTCATGTTGTTCCATACCAATTTTAGCAGAGCACCAAGACAGTGGCAGGTAAATCATACCGCTCATGACATGCATGTCATGATTTTCATGTTATTACCTGTCATTTATGTTCGTCATGCGGTAATGCTGTTGCATACCAATTTTCGTATACATCCCATTAACGAAACGGCCAGGAGAGCACGAAGTCGTAGACAGACAGACAGACAGACAGATAGATAGATAGATAGATAGATAGATAGATAGATAGATAGATAGATAGATAGATAGATAGATAGATAGATAGATAGATAGATAGATAGATAGATAGATAGATAGATAGATAGATAGATAGATATGCTCAAAGTCGCCGAAATTCGCTAAGAAATGCTTCGCATTTAATGCACGTCCGCATGGCCATCTAATATCGATATACACCTCAAAGGAAGGTATGGTAAAAGCTACTCGGAAGCTATCGGCGATAGCCTTCGTCTGCTAGCACGAATTCACAACCTTATACATATAGGAGCTCGTTATCACAAGTACCGAATGCGTATGGGCGAAAACGTAAAGAGCAAATATCCACGCCGCACGTGCGTACAAATGAATATAGCGTCCTAGAAGAACATCATAGGGAAATCAGACAACCACGGAAATCCATCCGCTTCATATAATGTCAGTATCGGCAGCTCGAGCCTTCCTAGACACATTCATCGTGTCAGTAACGCACTTAGTGGGGAAAACGTGTCAGGCACTTTTCAGACCAGTCCATCGGTATGTTTTTCCCTCTTCCTACATTTGTGCACCCCAGCAGCTGATGGTCGGCTGTAGATACTGGAACACTAAACCCAGGAAGTCGCGAACACGTCGCAAACGGGAAGAAGGCAAAATGAAACGTTGTGCGGTTATGCATAAGTGGCGCACGTGTAGATGTATATGTGATTTTTGTTGCAATACACGTCAGAGAAATTCCGTATTTTCTCGTAGTTTATTGCAGCTATTCAACGAGAATTCGAAGCACTTTCGCGTTACTTTTGTATTGATCTTCACTTTTGCAGCGTCCAGTACTTTAGATACGTGCCCTTTCCTCTAGCCATTATATTTTTTTTATCTTTTGTGCGTGTGTGCTGTCGATGCTTTTCAATTTTCTTGCCGTGTTAATGGTAGCCTAGTAGGGCTTGCACCTTCGAAAGCTCCAGCCATTTGAAATATATAATCCCGAATAGCCTATCGAAAAAATTCACCACACTTAGTTCTTTTCTACTGCAATTAAAGAAGAATTCATCAATCCTCTGAGGAATCTACGTCAGTGAGACGCTGATCGTCGCCCCTATCCCTCAAAACATGCACCCCGAGCATAACCGTGGCCGGCGCCAGGTCTGTGCCAAGACACCACATCGCTCCTTTAGCGGAAAGCGGACTACGCGCGGGCACGACGGCATGCACGTAGGTACACCTGTACATGGCGGTAGTCGTAGACGTTAAATCCCGGCTTACGCACGCGTGTAGTGTCAGCACATAATACCCGAAGACAGCGGAAGAGGTAGCGATTGCGCTTGCGCTGACCGACCCCCTCTTCGAGGTAGTTCTTGTTGTTATGTTATGTGTGGTTTAACGTCCCAAAACCAGCTCTGATTATGAGAGACGCCGTAGTGGAGGGCTCCGGAAATTTTCACCACCTGGGGTTCTTTAACGTGCACTGACATCGCACAGCACAAGGGCCTCAACATTTCGCCTCCATCGAAATGGAGCCACCGCAGCCGGGATTCGATCTCGCGACCCTCGGATCAGCAGCCGAGTACCATAGCCACTACACCATCGTGGCGGGGCTCGAGGTAGTTCTTTGTACGATCCGCAGTTTCTTCACTACGGGCAAAGGCCCCATTCGCTCCGAAGCTCTCTAGATTCTCTACAGAAAGCTGGTGGTCGATAGCACTTCGATAGCACCTTGGTTTTGTGGCTCCCAGCGCGCACATCTACCCCCACCGACGGGGGCCCCCAGAACTTGAACAAAGTGGCGAACCGCTCTGCGCGGGTAACGACCAACCAAGCAGAGTAAGCGACCCCCTTTTCGAGTTCGCACCTCCTGGTGCGAAAAACGCAAGAGGTCGGTCAGATACGACAACAATTTTGTAGCGGCCGCGTTCGTACTTCGCCCGAGGAACGCACCGTCACGACGACGCCAGGCCTCTAACTTCCGCTGCGGTCGAGGCACGAAGAGTACCGTAGCGCTGACTACCGGCGCGAATCAGCATGACAATCTGCTTCGCTCTATCTAACGTCCCTAGATGCCGGTACCACCACGACGAACCTAAGCGAACCAAGAGTGCAGTACGAGGGAGGCGATGTTAATTTAAGAGTAGTTTTGCTTGTTAAACAGTATAGCTGTACTAAAAAACCTTTACTTTAACCGGACGACAATTAAATACAACTTGCAAAACGCTGTATTGAACATATAAGGCTGCAGTGTGTATCGGTATAGCTTCCTGCTCCTCTCGTCAAATCCCGGGTCAAGGTGGGTTCGAGTCCGACTGTGTCGAACTTCTTCATTGTGAATGTATGTTTAGTTCTTCAGAGATTCACTTCCGTTACGGTAGTACGTCACTGATTTCTTGGTGGACACCGGCATAAAACACTTTCGTGCTAAAATTTTGCACCAATTATCGTAAACACGAGGCCTCCGCTTTCCTTTCGGTTTCGACACAGTGCTTAGGAGAAATTTACTATAAAGCTATGTGACGTCATCACGTGATGTGTTACTCCACGTCTACTATACCATGGCCATTGGGGACGCCAGCCAACACTTTCTATCTTCTAAATCTTTCCCTCCCCTTCCCCAGGTTAACCTCCCTGCCTTTCTTATTCCTTCCTCCTCCTCATCCTCACTAACAGTCCTGGCATTGAATCTTGCGCTCCTAAATACATAACCAAAGGGAGCAGCAACCTGGTAGTATAACGCGGTCGTTGTTCTGGGTTAGGCTTTCATCATCATCATCACGTACTGCCTTTTTTCTAACACATTCGACTGCGTGCATCATATAGTTCGTCCTCTCCAATGAGGTAGTTAAAAATAACCGTCCTTTGTAACTTCCTTCGACTCAGTATATGTGGCCTTAATATGACTATAACGGCTGCCTTGCAGCGTAGACATACATGCGATTCCAGCAGAGACATCACTAATGAGCACGAGAAGTGCCTTTTGTTGTCGTGCAGAGCAAGCTGTTCTAGCTGTCTACCAAAATTTCAAAATCTCCGCGCAAAGCGCCGTTGATTGAGTGAAATATTAGCGCACCTACGATACCACTTGATTATAATAAAGAGTGGGGACTAAGTGTGAGGCTTATGTACTTATTTACTCGTCTGCATTCAGTATGATAAACGCGTTTGTAGGAAATATTCCAAGTTGTGAACTGTATTGCGAACTGTATGGTGCATGAAAAGGGCCTTTCCCAACGGTCGCCATTCTGACGTATCCTGCGCGAGCTCACTCCATTTTAGTAGACCTGTAACTTTTCTCAAATTTATTTCCATTCAGATCCCCCCCGCCTTCGTTCCTACGTCCACTCATTTTCTGTCATCCACGGGCGACTCCGATACCTGCCCGCTCGAAGTGCTGCTAGCTTCTAAACCTTTGTATGACTCTCGTTACAAGCGCATGTTCTTGACATATTCTTTAGGCAAAGGAAAAAAAGACAGCACGCACACACACGCACAATTGAGCAGCTCTTTAAAATTGATTACATCAGACTCACGTGGCGAAATCGGCATGTGGAAAGGCAGCGTCACAGAACTTTTGCGTCTCGTGTAGCCAAGACACTTTCCTTGAATGCGATTCGGATCGATAGAAGCAGCAGGAGAAAATTGAGTTTACAGCGCCAACTGAAATGCCCAACGCTTTCGAAAGCGTCTTCACAAGAAAGACATTCACGAAATAAAACACAAGCATATACGACTGTGTGATTTCGAGAGTGCAGTTACGCTAGCACGTGTACAATTGTTTAGCAAGCACATTCACTCCTGCAAACGGCTTTCGCAATTTCATTTCGTAAACTATGCATACGAGAAAGTCCCCGGCGATAATGTATGAAAACTTCGTTCAGTCATCATTCACATCGTTTTTTTTTTTTTCTCGAAGGACAAACTAAAGGCTGAGCAGGTAGTTGGACTACCGCTTACTGGAGTTTCTTGTTTTATGCGGAGGAGGACGCCCATCCGCGTTGCGAATACTCAACAGACAAACTTAATACCGACAAAGCTGCGAAGTCATTGAAAAATGTTTACGAAATCATTGGGTCCGCTTGAATATATGCCACCTACAAACACTTTTTTTTAGCCTTCGTCGTAATCCATGGACACATTAGCGCAAGAACTACAAGCATCTCTTTTGTGCTAGTTTGCCAAAAAGGCTTTCGGCTAGGAGAACCGCGGGGCGCTTTCTACACTACCATCTTTCTTTTTTTTTTTCTAGCTTCGTTTTCTTAGAGGGGCACTAAAGTCAAATATTATGTTGAGCAAGATTGAAGGATTAGGCTTGCGTGAGAACCAGTTCGATATTCCTGGCGAGAACTGTTCCATGTTGTACATGTGAAACGGATTAAGTAAACTTCGTCAATAGATAAACGAGCAGTAGCCACAATTTTTTGTAACACGAAGCTGCCGTGGAGTTCACTGCATCGTGGTGTCGGCAGCCCAGGTCGAGACGCGAAGTCATCTTTTTGGCGCGGGCGATGCAAACTGATCCGCGACACCAGAGATTTAAGGGGCAGTTGTCGACGCAAAAAAATTCGGTTATTGGCGCAGAAGGTGGTGAGAGACTCGATAACAGGTAAAGAAAGTTGATCTAGCCAAATTTAATATTTTCCTTTAGTGTTCCTTTAAGCATTCAGGTCTAGCCGAACACCGTTTCGTGGTAACCTCAAGCATTATGCACGCTACAGTGCCTTGTAGGACTTTTTGCTTTTTGTTTGATTTTTTTTACGTAGCAGAGAGTATACTTAGCTGTTTTCAGTATGCTCAACCTCCTATCGTTAATATCGATTATGAGAAGGCTGTGTTTACTTTCATCGTTGTGGCTAAGTTCGATATTTTCAATGCACCAATTGGTCCATTAAAAGGTTTGCTTCTTTGTACCAGTGTTGTACAAGTGTGTCACGTTGTAGCCTTCACTGCGGACGTGAGAATCCTGCGTAAAGAATACGAAGTAGATGTAGGATGACACGTTATGACATATACGTAATTAATGTACAGTAAACCGCATTGTTTGCTGACGGATGTATCCTAGCTCGCGCCTTTTCACTTTTTCTAAATGCGAAATAATAAATCAGTGGAGCGCTTGGCAACATAAAATCTGTACTTGTGGCAGGAAGCCTCCGAAAGGCGGCTTTGTAAGTTCTCCGTACGCAGTCATAGCAATAAACTATATTGGATCAACACTAGCGGCGAAGAACAGACATGCTTCTTTGCATGGATGCCGTTTCAACCAGCGCGAATGCTGCAACTCAAGAGGCCGTTAGTTAAGCAGTAGGCCTTGTGCGCTATCCTTGATTGACTTCGAATCAGTTAGCATTGTTAAAGCAGCGTGAAAATCTTCTGAATAAATACGGAGTACCAAGCGAATTAGGCTCGTTAGATAACAACAGACGTGTCCGTTTCGGTACGATCCTACTCAGTGCTCAAGCCAAAACATGCTACAGACAAGCTGCTGACTGCGAGTAATTCTGGTCGCGTCGTCACGCTGACCAACTACAGGAGGGGTCAGTGACTTTGTCTCGGACGACCAATGAAAGTAGCCGCCCCGCCCTGGTGGTCTAGTGGCTATGGCACTCGGGTGCTCATCTGAAGGTCGCGAGATCGAATCCCGGCCGCGGCGGCTGCATTTAGATCGAGGCAAAATGTTGAAGCCCGTGTACTGTGCGATGTCAGTGCACGTTAAGAATCCCAAGTGGTCGAAATTTCAGGAGACCTCCACTGCGGAGTCTCTCATAACCGTAGCTGGTTTCGGGACTTAAAACCCCAGAAATCAATCATCAATCAACAAATGCAAGCAATGAAAGGCGTGTACGATCCCGACCACCACCACCGTCATCATCATCATGTCAACGCCCACTGCAGGGCAAAGGTCTCTCCCGTAGACCTCCAATAATTCCGGTCCTGTGCTAACTGCGACCAGTTTACCCCTGCAAAATTCGTCATCTCATCTGCCCACCTAACTTTCTGCCGCGCTTACTCCATTTTCCTGTATAAAAATAGACACTGTCGATTTCTTACTTCATTGAGCGCATTGTTTTGCCTTTCGCTAGCACCTTTCTTCTATTAATCAACGTTGCGTAGATTGCCCCTTACCTTATACTGGAGGCTGCACTGTCTTGGAATGCGGATAGGCAGTGAGCGCCTCTGTATGGTCTCCGCCAGCTAGCCTGGCGCAATGTTTCCTCTGTTTTCGTGAATGGGGTTCTATCCTCCAGCTGTCTACTCCCTCAGCTAAATAGTTACGACCTTGGCGATCGCCAACTTTTCCGCCTTCAGTCGTTGCATTTTACCCGCGGCCGGTAAGAATTATCCGGGCGTTCCTACCTTGTCAAAGCCAGGATGCCCTGCCTTGTAAACGTTCTACGTTGCAGGCACGAAGCGTGGTCGACGCGAAGCTAAATGAACCGGGGAAATGTTCTCGGTAGAGCTGTGCGAGTCGTCCCCATCGGCTCCATATTTCAGGGCAAACTTTGTGCCTACTCAGGACGAGCGCATGCACGCCTTTTTGCTCTCGCTTCATAAGCTCCCGAAGTAGGTAGCAGCACCTGCTGTGTGTACACGTTACGACATACCTCGGTAATGTTGTCGTAATACTTGAGCACGTCGTACCTTCGTAATACTTACGTGGTTCTAAGTTAGGCGTTACACACGTTCGGTGCGGTTAGCACTACCATATCTGCCACGGTAAAGTCCAAGCTCGGCGCACACAAATGCAACTAAGGTATAGTGAAGTCCTATGATTACTACCCCCGAATCTTGAATATAAAACATTATAGACACAGTAGAAGCAAGAAATGTGTCAGGGTATGTCCAGTAAATCAGCTATGTTAAACCTTGTGTCGAGCGCATTGATCTTCTAATGCAAAGCGAACTCTAGCCAACAAAAACAGATATTCCATTTGCCTACGCGAAACTTGGTGATGTTCAATTGACAAACCGTGTTTTCTAAAGTCGGAATTTATAAAGCGCTCGTCATACAAGTGTTTTGCTGCCGTCGAGTAAAATCGACATCTGTTTATGAATGCAGTGAAATAATTGGTCGCGTATCTGTGTGCTTCGCTGCAAATGTTGTCGAAAGACGATAGTCTTCTGCCGGCCGCACTACGCTGCGTGAGATATGGACGCCATCTGGCAGCGCCCTCGAGAAAAATGAGCTTGTGCAGGATTCCTGGGAAACTGCCAGGTGACAGCACCAAATCGTCGGCAGAGGCCTTTTTTGCGCATAGCGTCGCTTTTTTGCGCAGCCTAAGAAACACAAGGGTATTTAGAATTACGTATCTATGTATTTTCTAGTAAAGGAACACACCTATTACTTACGTATTGATGTTGCGCCTCAGATGTGCGTAATATTTGCTTTTTGATCGACAATGTTCACAAGTATGAACGCAGCTACCAGTTCAAGATGGCTGGGCGTTAGGCAAGTGCTTAAACTTTGGCCGGGTGGCTGAATCGTTTGATTGAGAGACAAAAAGAAAGACAGACCAAAATTTCTGCGTTCAGGCATCCCAAGAAAGACTATCATCTTTAAAAATTTTACTTATGGGTGTCTGCACCGCCCAAGGAGGTTTAAAAAAAATTTTTAAAACCTCCTTGGGACCGCCACACTGTGCTTCAAAGAACATTTCTGAAGTTTCGCGTCTGTTAGCTCTGCTACTGACCACAGTCACGGCGGCACCGAAACGGTTGTAAGCGAGCTGTTTGCCTCTTGAAGGAACGCGGGTGACAGCAGTGATGAAGGCACATGCTGACTGCTCCTTACAACTCACTGTGCATTGTACATGCAACAAGGCACGTTCTTACGTGCACAATAAACAAACAGTTATGAAAAAGGCTATGTTTTCGTCGACCGTACACGCATCGTGGGTGGGTAGACGTCATTTGGCCACAAAAATGAAAACGAAACATCGCGTGACAGACAGAGCTCGGCACACAGCCACAGCTGAAGGGCACTTTACATACAAACACCAACGAGTGAGTCAATATCTGTCAGACTTTTGTCGTAGCTTGCAGCGCCACCAGCGTCAGAGGAATTATTCTGTGGGTGGTATATGCCGGTGGCACGGTCTAGAGTTGAACAATGCGTCATGATTTCCTTCTCCTTGTCGCTTGTAGAGTTTACCATCGAAATCTAGACGCCTCGTACTATAAAGACGTTACTTTTTACCTTTCATACAGTCGGTCTTAAAGAACAAAAGGAATAAACATGTTTTGTCGCTTCCGTCATTTCGTGTACTGAGAAATTAAGTCTCAAAGAATAACGCGATTGTTGCACGGTGTTCGTTTTTTTCATTCACACGGCAATAAATGTTATGTCCCGTGAGTTTCCTAGCGCTATCACGATAAGGCCAGTACTTCCGGGCCGAGGACGGCCTGCTTGTGTAATTATTGTGGCACAGAATTCTTGATCGAAAAAAATAAAAACGTGTGTGCAGTTTCCGGGAAAGAAAACGAAATAAAGCGGTCAATATAATTACTGCTGTGCTACGAAAATGCGCCGCAAATAAGCTCCCGTGCTTGTTTTCATGTCCAAAGTGTAGCACGTTAACAGCGAGTTTCTTGGATCGGATGAACATTCTTGTTATTACCAAAGCGAGTACAGCTTTTTTTGTTTTCTTTTTTGTTGTTCTCGACATTGTGAATACTAAAGGCATCGAACTAGCTAAAGGCATCGAGTTCGTGCTGTGGCGACTCTCCATGGCTTTTTTTTTTTTAACTTCTACCATGGGCGGCAATGGAGGAAACGAAGGAAAAGCGAAGGATAAGCAGCTCTGATGACACTCGACAGCCGGCCATTCAGTTTAAGGAAACATCTGGGCCCATGGCCGATGACGGCCTTGCAAAAATACGCATTGAAAGCACTAAAAACGTTTTGGAAGAAAGCGGCACTGCTGGACGTTACTAGCGCATTTGGTATTTTCATATATTTCGCTTTTTTGTTATTTCTATGATTATTTGTCAGGGTACTGTATTGTGATGTTATACAATATCTGATAATTCCTTTACACGACCACGTGCCTCTGACTGACTATGGACATTTTTGTTCAAGTGACATTCTTATTTATTAGAGACTTTTTCTCGAAAGTATTGTCATGTGCTTGCACTTGTACACGTATACATTGTGTGTGTCTTTCTTCATTACTGTTCTGAAGAAGTACTGCTATTGTGATTATGCCGGATTGCTTCGCATACTGCTTTGCAACCATACATGTTGAATGTTCACCGCACTCAGGAGCCAAGGAGTAGCCGGCGCCTTATTTGTGCCCCAAGATCTCCTAATGTCATTTTAATAAAAAAAATTTGGGGATCCTTAAGCTTCGCCTTTAAGAGTTGAACGCGATAGCGAAATCCGGCCCCTAGTGTGCACTTCAACTACTCTGTGCATACTTATTAATGTGTGTTGTTACACACACACACACACCACACACACACACACACACCACACACGCACACACACACACACGCGCGCGCGCGCGACGTGTCTGTAGTAATGGTAGAGGTTTTCGATCTATTTAACAACACCTTTATATCAACTTCATGACAATTTTGTACAGTGATGTAGTCACATGGTCCTGTATTATGAACCGCGCATAGGCGTGATACTTTTATTCGTAAATGGTCACATTCTGTCGTCCTTCGTGCGTTAACTATCTGGCAGCTGTTCGATTTGTTCTTCTGGAGACCTCTTCCGGCCAACCGCAACAAGCGTCGCCTTATGGTCGGTGAAATGGCAATTGCAGTACTTCACTTCTTTAATGGTGTCTTGAGAATGAAATGCTAAAAATTGGATGCAGAGCATCCGACGAGACCGCATGTAGGCTCTGCTGTAGTCGCATGGCCTCCGAGATGGCGGACGCGCTCGCCGTCTCGGAGGCCAACCATTGGTAGTCGAGACATTGCTTCATATGTCATTAGCTAGATGGACATAGTTGTCCATTTTTGGAGCTGTTATTTTTCGCTCACGGCCAATTGTTTGCTTACAAGAGACGCGTGGAGACGCTGACACTGACGGCGGTATTTCCGCGCAACGAGCTCTCTAACGCTATCGCGTTAAAACGACGAAACAGCAGGTTGTTAGAGCAAAATTTAACGTACTAATTGGACAACTGCCAGAGGAGATGCTGTTTGTAAGTTTTGCTTTAATTCTCAGCAATATCGTTAAGAAATACAGGTTTCTTGTAGAAGTGGTTTCTCTTTCCCGACACTCTGATACGACCTTGAGCTAAGCGAGCACGGAAAGCATCATAGCGGAACTGTCGACTGATTTGGTCACGACTCCCATAACGTGTCTGTGAGGGTGCGACTTCTCGCTTGGGAGAGTAAGAATGCGTTACCTGCCGGAAGCGATATTAAGAATCAATTGTTCCTGGTAACCAAATCATGCGACCTATTAAGGTCGCTCATAATAACGCTGCTGTCTAGTATAAAGTCGATTCAGTTTTGACAACTACCTGTTACACAATGCTGGCTTCGATTGCCCATATTCTGTTTCTTTTCTAGGAGTACGTTTAGACACAACTCTTAACTCTGGTGTAAATTTGTCAGACATTAAGAAAAAGACTGTTTTTGGTATTCGCGCACTAATTAAAGCTAGGCCATATTTCTCCACTAATGCATTATTATCGCTCTACTTCTCATTTGTTCATAGTCACCTTAACTATGGCATAACTACCTGGGCGAACACATATCATTCGTACATCTCATCTATGCAACACATCCAGAACCAAGCAATCCGCATTATCACTTTCAGCCCTCGCCGTTCTAACGCTATTTCATTGCTTAGACAATATAATATTCTATGCATTAATAAATTATTTGAATTTCATTGTACTTGTTTGTTTTTTAATATAATTAACCGTCGGCTACCTTTCGAACTCATCAACTGTGACTTACTAAAAAACACTAACCGCACTCGCTTCGCATTAGTAGGAAGTTTATTACTACCCCGAGTTCGCAGTAATTACGGCATAATATCGTTGTCATTCACAGCCATTTCATTATGGAACTCTACTTCATCCAATATTAAATCTCTAGCTAACCTGTACACGTTCAAAAAAACTCTGAAATTATACCTTCTATCGTCATAAATCATTCTATGTTGTCCTTTTTGAATTGTGATGTAGCGACTGTATTGTTTTAGTTGTATTTATTACTACGTTTTATCGTTTCGTTGTTTTGCTAGCCGTTGTATAAAATTTGTTGTATTGATACTACATTGCCTTGCCATTTGCCTTTTCATTTCTTTTATGCCTCCTTCATCGTGGGTCCCCCTACAGTCTTCGGACTATGGGACCCTAGTCTGTAAAACGTCTCCTTCATTTTATGTATCGTTACTTTGCTAATAATAAACTTCAAACTTCAAACCACTCGTCTCACGTAAACGAATGAAACTTCAGCATCAACAGCAATCCGTAACCTTTCATTCCACGAGGCTTCGTTTAAGTCTTTAACTCATTGCTGGAACACCAAAGGGGCATTCAACCCTAAATACTAAAGAAAAAAATGTTCGACCCTTCTATTCCGTGAAGCTTTTCGATCGTCGAAGCAGTGTAATGTTTCTATAAATTATTTCCGTCCGTGTACCTTTACCGCACCTTTCTTGCCTCCAGCACACACGACGACTGGGACGACTACGTCGCTGCGGCGGTTTTTGCTCTGAATACGTCCAAACAGGAAGTTCAGACAGTGCCCTCACAAGTGACAGTGATGGTGATATGTCCCTCAACTCTCTTCTCTCCTTTCCCTCTTTCATTCCCTTTTCCCCTTCCCCAGTACAGGGTAGCCAACCGATCTCCTGTGGTTAACCTTCCTGCCTTTCCTTTCCCTTTCTCTCTCTCTCCCTCTTCGAGCAGTGTACCCCGTACAGACTGTAAAACAGCAAAACTAAAATGTGCGGCCCTGTTGTTTATCATTGAGCTCATCGCGACGGTTTATTAATTTCTTTCTCAATCACTGGTTGCGTCCTTGAGTTTTATTTTCTTCAATGGGGTTGCCCGCACGTTCGGCGTGATTTTACCACACTGTTTATTTCAAATGCCACCTATCGGGCTTCGAATAATTGTCATACCATGTAGTAGTGGGCCGAGGAAAAGAGTAAGTGGAGAACAAGGAAAGTACAAAGTAGGCGCACAGATACGGCACGTTGCGCTTAGCTTAAGCATCATCGTATTATAGTGAGCTACGGGCGGTGGAGAAGAAAGGAGTACGCACTCACCGTTTTCTGAGAACACCGCGTACGACGCCGGACATTCATGCTGGGTACGCGCAGCTTCCCCGTTAAAAACACAAAATCGCAGTCAGCAAAGGTAAGCCGAGCACGCGCCGTCAGGCACTGTATTCATACGGGTCTCGAAGACGCAGGGTGGCTATCTCTCTAAGCAGTCAAAGTTAGCTCGCATTCATCGGATTTGCTTTGTTCCGGTTGACCTGACCTTTTCCGGTTTCTCGTTTCCGGTTCCGTGGCCACGCAGAAGAAAAAAAAAAAGCGCTGGCAAATAGAGTAGCAGTGATGCCGCATGAAAAAAAAAAAAAAAAAAGGCGGGCCGACAGAAAGCTCATACGGTTTCTCCAGCGGCCTAGTTCGCTCTGCGGCAGCGTCCCACCGCGCTGTCACCACTGTTCATTCGCGCGCCATGACATTGCTTTGCGAACCGTATAGAGACCGGTATGCGGGCGCCTACATACACGATGACAGCTCCGTGGACTGCCCACCTTAGACTCGCCACGGCACATTGCATTCATTCGTAGCGACTCCCTTCCGTGACGCAGGCTCTTCTTTCTTCTATTTAACTCCGAGGAATTTGTAGATAACAACGGAGAATGGATACGACGCATAACGGGCGTTCGAGAGTTTTTTAACAATACGAATTCTATAGCAACGACACGCTAGGACTCAATAGCTTATTTATAGTTGAGCCAACAACTACTCATTCCAAGTGTGAGTGGCTTGCTGTGGTTGCTATTGGGAATGGTAGCGGCTCCACCGCATTATCGACAAAGTTAAAACAAAACGGTATTTATACGTATGACAAGAAACGTTTAGGGGACGATGGAGCCTTGTAGTGATGAAGACGTCGTTGAACAGGGTGTGTCACTAGAGGCAGCGTTTCTATAAGCGCACGTTCCTTCGTCGGGACAACGAGTGCTTCCTTTACAGTAGCGTGCTTATGTGTGCTTTGCTCAAAAAAATCAACAGTTCGAAGATAACTCGTCTAGTCGGGAATACTCATGTTCACTTGTAAACGAAGACGTTGACCAGATCTCCAAAGATAACTTTAAAAGGAAACAGACCTTTCGCTCCAGTATAGGAGAACCTTGGGCGAGATCGGAGATCGTATTTTGCGAACGCGGGCGGTTCTGTTCTCTTTTCAGTGCATACCACTGGCCGCGGTCATCCTTGTCCCATAAGCAGCAGGGCGCGACCACGTTTTTGAATGACCACGTTTTCTCTGCACGTCACGCGTTTACGCTCACACACACAAAAAAATCGTCCTTTTCATGAAACATTCTTACTCATTTGAAGACGAAAAACATTTCGTTTTGTATTATATTGTCTCAAAGAAGACAACAAAACGTGCTCGTCAATTTTTGGGGAAGTTCATCGCTTGTCATATTGGTTGCTCTCACCGTCCCGTTCTCGCATATTTTATGGATCACCCTGTCATAAAGCAGCACCCACTCAAACAAAGCACAGTGACCAATCCTGCAAGCCTGCGCTGCACTCAGTCTTGTCTTATCCGCAGCGCACAACCAGAGCCGTGACTCAACTTCGTGACGTTGCAGCGAGAGAACGCGAAGTGTTCTGAACTCAGATCTCCGATCGCGCCCCTTGTTCACACTGACGCAATGGCACAATAAAACAGGGGGGGGGGGGGCATTATGCACGCGTAAATATCTAGTGCAAACAGCGTGCATAGACGGAAGGAAGCGTGCCGTCATTGCGGTTCAGCGTGGTATTAGTAGTTTGGATTAGCAATGAATGGAGATGTAGACGCGAGGTGATATTTCTTTCAGTCGCTAGCACATGCGCCCTCGCCCAATCAGCATCGTATAATACTGACACAATCTTCTCTATATGCTCTAAACTCACAAGTAGAGGAGTAGACGAGCTGAGTGGCGTGTGCTGTCGAGCTAATTGGTGCACAGCCGGAGAAGAGCAAGCATGTGCTCAAAAGGAAAAATGAAAGAAGATCGACGATGGGGACATGCAAGCGTTAGCGCGATATGCGAGGAGCTACTGTAATGTAAGGAGCGCAAAAGAGAAAAAAAACTGTAGTAAAGAGAAGTGGCTGGGAGGATACGAAGGCGGAAGGGCGGCCACTCGTGCCCTCCTCCCCATATTTTTTTTATATATTTGCACTCGCACTTGCACGTGCTCTCTTGCAGAGGGAGCGTGAAGCGACATGCCATAAAGGTTCCGTACTTAAACTGTAGCTTCACTTCTTTGGACACTCCCGTTTAGTTTCGCCGTAACCAATTTGAATCAACCGTTAAGCATTGAGCGCCATATAACTAGTAAACGGGGCTGTTACATATGCTTTTACTCTCCCTTTTAGCTTTCTACCGCGTTTTGTTCGCAAGCAAGGCTGCCAACGATTTGTTGCCGGAAATCTCGTTCCTGTAAAGCGTGCTTTGACCCAAGACAAAAGTGCACATTCATGCTCATAACCTATGAGTATAGGGGTATGCCGATATTGGAACGTTTCGGATAATCCTCAATTATCGCATTTTTTTATTATCCGCGTTCGATTAGAAAATGAGGTATTCGCAGCTTTCGAAGTTGTCGAATAATCAAGGTGATTCGAACAGTTCTAACGAGCGATTATAAAATCTATTAATCTTGCTAGAAAAGAGTGAAATACCGCGTTTACGCTTGGTGCCTAGGTCGGCGATACCTACACAGGGGGCATTCGTAGAGCACGGAGGCATAATGGCAGCCAGCCATTAGTGCTCCAGAAAATATATCCATTTCTCCCCGCCAACACGCGTAGCCACGATAAGCATATGTTCAACAATGTGGCTCGGCAGTGCTGTTTGCGTGCGGTGCAACAGCCATGCTGGTGTACCGCACACCTTTATCAAGCAGCCGATTCATCCTGCTGTGGAATTAGCTGACCAGCCGCTACGTTGTACAGCCCCTCTTCGACATGCGTTACAGCAGCACGGACGCGTGTAACAATGAACCACGGAGCAAGAACATTTTTTATGTGTGGTAACAACTAACATTCCTTCATGATAGTGATAGCTTTTATAATATTTTATCAGTTGTGTTTACGTTGTGATATATCAACAATAACGTCACGATCTGACAAGCTCGTTTATGCAGTTCGTTCATGCTAGTAATATGCATTGCGTCGACAGTTAATTACCGAACATGGTGTGTGCAATATTAGTACTCAATACGATATGATATTTGTGAAATAAAATGTCTTCAGTAAAGACGCATTTCTCCTTTGATGCTCGATATTCGAGCTTCATATTCATATCTGATTCGCATTCATGGATTTCAATATTCGCACTGGGGTATTTATGAACGTTGGCATTATCAGACCTGTAACGCAAGCAGTCCACGAAGTTTTCGTTTCAGTGAGCGTCTGCGGCAACAGGGAGCTTTATATTCAATGTGCACTGCCCCGCCACGGTGATCTAGTGGTTATGGCACTCGGCTGCTGATCCTAAGGTCGCGGGATCGAATCCCGGCCTCGACGGCTGCATTTCCCTGGAGGCGAAATGTCGAGGCCCATGCTGCCGTGCGATGTCAGTGCACGTTAAAGAACCACATGTGGTATAAGTTTCCGGAGACCTCCACTACGGCATCTCTCATAATCAGAACTAGTTTTGGGACGTTAAACCCAATAAATAAATAAATAAATAAATAAATAATCAGTCAATGAATGTGCACTGCGCCGGGAGTGAAAGGAAACAGTATCGTAAACAAAAAGGAGACAGCACAATAATAAAAAAGGCAAGTATTACGCCAAGAAAAAAGGAGAGTGCATAACTTCACAGAGCCAGTGCTTTTCAAAAACTCCATCACTGTGCTATTTTTAGGGCTAGTGTCGACGGTCAGAGTGGTCGAGTCTGGTGACGTTGAAGGTCTTTCTTGTTGGTCAGCACATGGAGTGACTAGCTAAAAACGCACGTATTAAAAACATATCCTATTATCGCCTACATCTTTGAATCCGTACCACTCACGCGCCTTACCTTTGTGTACTTTTGCATAATAGAGGAGTATATATTACTGATTCGTACGTGGGTGGGTCGAATTGCAACGCCATTTTTGTACCACGCGTGACATGTTCGCCGCTATATTTGGCTTCTCAGCGTTGAGAGGCGCGGGTCGGAAGTGGTTTTGTTATATCGTAGCGAAGGAATCCAATATAAGGTTATTTTTGTTGAAATAAGATGTCTTACATGTAATACATGTTTTCCATAGAAGACAAGAAAAGAGAGAGAGAGAGAGAGACGTCTATTATTGGAAGCAGCCATACTTCGCCATGAATGTGGTTACGTGTTTTCCTCTTATACATGCAGAAGACACATGAACAGCATGCTACACATCAATTCAAAGCTTGCCCGAGTTCGCGCCAGTAATAAAGGTACAGCGGAGAGCTATATGAAAGAGAACACGGAAGCGCGTCGTCTACACGTGCTCTGCGAGGGCTAATTAGAACTCCGGCAATCGGCGGCAAACGAAATCACGTCCGCTCTTGGGGCAGTCTTTTGGCGGGCAGAAAAACCCTAGATAAGAAAGCATGTGCGAGATACAAATCCCGAATAGATGGTTGCTCTGGCCGCCGATAGATAACGCAAAAAATGCAGACTCTTCACCTTGCCGCCACTTGCCGTCGCCCTAAGCAGCCGCCGCAGAGCGAAGGCGACGCGGTTGCCTGTTCCGCTTTCATAAGGACGACAACTCTACGTTAACCCCGAATTTCATAATCGAAGGCCATCCTTCCACGCATACGTGATCAATGCAGCAATCACGTAGCAGATATGCTGACCGATGTCTGCAGGCTTGAAGTGTTGCAAATTATTAAATCTAATAGCCCAATGGCGGGGTTACCCAGGCGTCTGCCGATACGTAAGAACCTATGACGCACCTTCAGCGCCAAGGCCAGGGTTAACGCGCCTATACCCCTTTGTTTCACGACCGGTGAGGTCTCTGGCGATGGGTTTTGAACTGTCCACGACCCGCATTCGAATTGGACGCCCTAGCGACTGGAACCACAGCAGCTGTCTAGTCATTACAGCATCCTAACCACTGAGTGGCTGGAGCAAGCGTGAGAGGGACCGAAGAAACACGAGACGACACGCGTAACGTTTATTTTAACCGTCCGCACAGTTTACTTGTGCGACCTTCTACAGTGTAACAGCATCGTGCGCTTTTCTTTTGTCCATGCATATCAACTATGCTGCAATCACTTAACGTTCAATATATGCAACGTTCTCATACACAAGCCCTTCTAAAGATAAATGTAACTACATTACTTTAACAATCTTTTAACATTTTCCTTTACTGACGACCACTAATAACTCAAGAAATTTAAGATAATTAGATTAACTAGAACATCTGTAGGAGTGAACTTACAGCCGTATATGCCGAGCTTATCGCCGTAATGTCACCGTTGTAATAAAGACTGAATGATTTCTTGCATTTTACGTCCCAAAACCAGCTGTAATCATGAGAGACGCCGTAGTGGAAGGATCCGGAAATTTTCACCACCTGGGGTTCTTTAACGTACACTGACATCGCACGGTACACGGGCCTCAGCATTTCGCCTCCATCGAAATGCAGCCGTCGCGGCCGGGATTCGATCCCGCGAGCCTCGGATCAGCAGCCGAGTACCATAGCCACTAGACCACCGTGGCGGGGCTGTAATAAAGGCATATCAACAAAAGTGTACTTGTAGGCACTTTTGAGGACTCCAAATAATCTATCACACTTGATACATGTGCACAATGTAATGAACCCTATTTTTAACGGCTCAGAGTATTCTTTAAAAAAATTGATTTTTTTTACTATGCAGTATCTGCTCTATTCGGTACTAATATTTGTTGTTTGAACACTGAACACGCCAGAAGCAGCTTCCTTCTTTGTATTCATCGGAAAACATATACTTTTGCTCTGCCTTGTCCTCGGTGGATTCGAACTTGATAGCCTGCGCTTTAAATAATGGCGGTGGAGGAGGAATGGGTGTGGGGGAGGGAGAGCAATAATGTTATAAGAATGTTATATGGCGAGTCGCTGAGTGTAATCAGCCAATGCCACCAACGTATTTCTTCTAATTCAACTATCAGCGGAAGCCCGCGTGAGCTTTGTCCCTTAACGTATTGCTTTGTGCCTTATGGTGCTCAAAACACCAAACCGCGCAAATACGCTTACTTTGCATGGCAAATGAGTTCGCCGGAATTTCGCAAAGCATTATGAAACGGAAAATTAGTATGCGCCCGTTTGTAGCACGAAGCTACAACGAAATCAGGAAATCCGCAAGTTTTGTGGCAAAGCTACTGCCCCGGACAAGCAGTGGTCCCGGATCAGCGCCTGTTGGCCCTGGACCAGGACCAGGATCTCCGGACCAGGAGTAACTTCTCGTCAGCTTAGAAAATTTCATTTCTAAGAAATCCATGAGGACTTCGTTATATATATAGCTTGGCGCTACCAACAGCTGGATGTTAATTCTCTCTTTCATGTTTATACACGGTTCGCTACAATGTTCACAACGTCGGTGATATGGTCGACCGGGGCAATAAGACATAACTCCACCATTTTATCTCAGCTCAGTAGGACCGCGCCAGTGTCTTTGCCAAAACCAAAGTTTCTCTTAACCTTTTCTCCTTATTTTGCCGTGGGAAGCCACATCCGTCTATTTCGCAAAGTATTTCTACAACCGTTCTTTAAGTTGCCTGTTTTCACTTCCAGTGCCGCTCCGTTTCGTCCGCACGACCTTAATTTGGCAACCGTATGAAGGTACCATGTTATTAAATTGTTTCGAGACAGCATGTATTTTTTTTCCATTTCCGAGAAGCGTAAAAGACTGGGATCACTTGCCATTTTAATTAACGCACATACCGGTTCAGAGTGATTCTAAAACGAGGGAAAAGCATGGACATTACGTTCCATAGTATAGTTTATGCGCCACGTACACTGCCTATGCGCCAAACAGCCATTAGCGCAGCATAGCCATGCATATTACATGCGTATTATAAGATAGCATGGCGGTGGGTAAGATAATTGAGGGTGAGGAGGAGGTATGTGAAGGTGAAGAGGAAGAAACGCAGGAGAGGAGAGGCTAAAGCACGGAATAGTCTTGTACTCTGTAGTTTAGAAAGGAGATGGGAGAGGGAAGTGAGCGTGACGACTGATGCAAGGTTGAGAAAGAGGGAAAGGAGAACGTGAGAGGGTAAACCATAATATAGGCATGTAAAGTATAGTATAGCAAGAAATGGTCAAGAGAACTGAGGTTGAAGAGGTTAGAGTGCATTATAGAAAGAGATCAAGAAACAAAGATGACAGAAAAAAGAAAGAAGAAGGTGTAGAAAGAGAGAGAGAAAGAAAGAAACACGAAGCAAAAAAGGAAAAGTATGAAGAAGTATCAAAGAACTCAATCTGCGTTCACCAGGTGGTGGCGCTTGCTTCGCAGTTCGGCTGTGTTCTCAGATTGCATAGGCGTTGAAGAGGCCTTAAATTTTTCTTTTTTTTCGTTTCTTGAGCTTCTACTCTCAGATGCATTTATCCATTAGATTACAAAGAAATAAAGAAGCTCTGCTGATGTACCAGATCCGCTGCTCACCCGTGTTGATTTAGAGCGTAACTGTTCTTGAAATTTATCTGGCCTTTTCAGCGCCTTGACAACGTCATAAAATCTGCATAATTGCGAATGAAGCCTAATGTCGCCTAGCGGAAAAGTCGACGACAAAACGTAAATGTCCCTTATATTTAGAACACTTGCCATTTTCATACGGCGTCTCGAATCTCACTACCTGCCCAGAAATAGCAAAATCAAGACGTAAAGCTTCTTGTTGTTGTTTTAGTAATGTGGGGCACGTTCAGTAGCGGCTGTCATTATTAGAAAATTTTCTCATTTCCGCCGCTGCGATAGATATATTCTTGCGATAGAGATTTAAAGGGCGATGCGCTAGGGAAACACGAATTAAATGAGTAGACGAACAGTTCCTGATTTGACGAAAGAAAAGAAGTACGCCCACTTATTCTTGCGAAATCAAGCGTGGGCAACCGCATTATGTTTGCTTACGTCGAGGAGACTTTGGGAAACATCGTCTGTCTGTCTGTTTGATTTTCATTTGCTTTCCTGTTTGCTTTCTTGCTTGTTCCTTTGCTTCTTTCTTTCTTTCTTTCTTTCTTTCTTTCTTTCTTTCTTTCTTTTTCTTTCTTTCTTTCTTTCTTTCTTTCTTCATTCCTTCCTTTACCCACGCGCGGCCAACAAGTCTTCCAGAGGCGGTATTGCACTGAACCGTGCTGCTTTCACCGGCAACGCCGCGAAATACACAAAAACGAGGAACTATTCCGTCGCACAAACGTGACGGCTTATCTAGTTACACAAATCACCGTATTCGCTTATCTCGAATCGGTGCGACAACGTTAGAATCATAGGGAGAGAAACTCCATAACGAGAATAGACCCTGACTGTGCTGACGAGGGATTAACTTCAGCGATATGTTAGCCTACAAACCTTTTCATCTTGCCATTAGATTTGACATGCGTGTGCAAGAACACGAGAACGTCAGAAAATAAAGCCAGCAATATATCTGCTACGAAATTAGGGTTTTTAATTTTTATGCGGATATAATAAGTAAACAGAGAAACTGCACGAGGAGGCTCTGACTGAAGCAACTACAGATGTTGAACGGCCCGAACTGCCTACCCTCTAGCGGGCCATCTACCTGATTACGCGTGTGGGGCACTACCACTCAGTTCCTTCAGTTACTGTTATTCATATTGCCCTCTAACTTACGTAGGAGAATTTCTATTGGCCTGATTATGTGGCCTGTCATCGGTCCTTGCAGCGAATGTTCCTGATAAATGTGGAAAGCGTGGCAAGATGGACACGCGAAAGTAGATACACGGACACAGATATATTAAGAGTGTGGTTACGTCAGGACGTCGGCAGGCGCTGAGTAATTTAGAAACGAAGGATAATTACGGGAAAGACACTGGCGCAACATGTACAGTTTATTGCAAGACAGTGTTGAAGGAGCTTGTTCTTTTCATAGGTATATTCTAGCTATCGCCTGGATGTCTTCGCCAACGTGTCAAACATTGAACACCGGGCGGCATTTTCTGTAAGGACCACTGCGCGCAAGAGAATGTTTGCTTAACACTGGCCTTCGTTTGACATTCTCTAATACCCGTACATTGCAGGGAAGGTCCGAATATGTCCGCGCGATCTACTTTATTTACATAGGTGTATGCCTGCGGAAGGAGCAAGAAAAAAAAAAAAGCGAAGGATTCAATGCCTGCGTTCCTTCTTTTTTTTTTTCAGTTGCCCACAAGTCATAAGCGCAGCAAGCGGACTGTCAAATAAATTCCGTTCACAAGCGTATCCATTATCATCTGCATATTGTAAACGAATTTTCTTTCTCACTGCAGAGCGTACAGTTGCCAATGCTGAGAACTAGCTTGGCGTGGCGGCTTACCCTTGTTTCGAGTATAAAAGGTTCACGTACGCAAGATGCATTTCAAGGCAATCTCCCGGGGAATAAGAGGCGTCAGGGCTTTGTACACAATAAGTACAGTAAACACAGTACATAACGGCGGCCTTGCATTGAAGGATACGTAAAGAATAACGTAATTAGATATTAACCGGTTGTCATGGATTATGTAGCATATGGGTATGGGAGAAACGCGTCGCTTGTTGTGTAATCTTAAATCAGCTTAGGGTGCTGCTGAGCTTTGTGAGGGTGGCCTAGCTAATGCTTCAGGGACAGCAGAAGCGAGTTACAAAACACAGGATGCGTGAGTACGGGCAGGTGCCCCTGTCGACTGCGGTTCGTCCTTTCGAAGCTGTCTTCTATATCTCTGGAATAAATGATTGCGATGTAAACGCGCACATATTTCACATCTAGCTGTTCAAATATTCTCAAAGGAAAGCGCACGGTCTTAAAGAGAACTCACAGAACTGTTACGTAAAATGGCGGCGACCATGCACCCGCAGGACCCTTGTATTTAATGTGTTAGAAAAACAACAAAAAAGAACTAACAAGCAAAAAACCAACAGCAGAGAGCAGAAGAGTATTATCGCGATCACTGCTTACTGCCATTTCTTGTTGCGGGGCGTGTTTAAACTTCAGGAGTACCTGGGGAAAACTGGTATTCAGGAGCACCACAAGCTGGCCACTACGTTTTGAAACGAAAGCTCTCACTGCTGCCACAGCTATGACGAATTAAGCTTGTTTAGAATATCTCACGTAGCAGTTACAAAACGTCACGAAGGGGAGGGTTGAAGAGGACGTCGTTAAGACAGGTACGTTACAAAAAAAAAAAATGAAATGAAATCTGGCGGAAAGTGAGCACGGGGAATTCTATGCTAAAGAAGCAATTTCCACCGGCACCATGGCTCTTCAAATACATATTAAGAAAGCAGCGTGACGATCTTTTCCCTCAATGCCGACGCATATGTATGAAGTTCAGCTTTGTCATTCGGCAACATTACCAGTGACATTAGCGACATCGTTGTCATCGCTCATTCGCAGTCGCTCGTTCTTTCCCTCCTTCCACCGTTTCGAACCAAGAGTAATTTGCGGATTTGCCACACAGCAGATTTTAGCTAATACGTTCCACAAATTGATCAGCCATTGACAGGACAAGCTCTCTTTTATCGCTGTGAAGGCGCTGCACTGCTTACGGGATTTCCTTGATTGAAATATTTCTGAGTGCCTTCTTTCTTATATTTTTGTCTTTCCTTTTCTTCTTTTTTTTTTTTTTGCTTTCAGGTTGTGCTCTCGGATTTCCCTTTTTGAGGTCTCTCAACACGCATCATTCTCCACATTCAATAAATGCTTAGTTCGCGATTACGAAACAGCTCTAAACGATGGGACAACAGCTTGTCTTGTAGTTTAGCGCTGTTTTGTAGTTTCGTCTTGTAGTTTAGCGCTGTTTTGTTCTTGCGATCACCCTCTACACGCTCTAATTTCTTTTCTACTTGGGTTGTGTTTGTGCTTACTTCCTATCAACACGCATTAACCTTGGACGTCAATGTGCTACGCCTTCCTTAACGCATTCTACAGGGCTCAAACATTATGTGCAGGTTTAGCTTTAAAAGACGATTTTTCGGCAATAATGAGCCTGCAAATGGCTGGCGCTACTATTTTACCTGCTCATTGCTGAGTACGAAAACGATGACGTAAAAGATAACGTCCGCGTCAAAAGACACCCCGAGTATGCGTGTGTTTTCCGCGTATACGTGAAGGCTTCCACTTGATGCGGCCCCGATGCCGCTATTCTTGTCTAATATGGCACATGTTGTTGCACTGTGTATTGTTATAAAGGAAATCAGGCACAAAACCATTGTATCACAAACACAGCCGCTCTCAAACGACAGAGGGCCCAGAGATTACGCAAAGGTGAGACGCATAAATTGCACGACTTCGTTTAACCGCAAATATAATTGTGGAGGATCTAACGCAGGCTGTAGAGAAAGAAGACACAGCATCAGCGCCATACAGAGCATCGTCAAAAAAGACAAAAACAAAGCGCGAGTACAGTGCAAACACTGCTAAGATATTCATCGCGGTCTCTGTTGCTGTTTGTTTCACAGCTGGCTGCGTTCCTTGGTTGTCGGAAAGCGTGCCGACGGTGCCGCGGTGCTGCACTGAGCAATGGCATGCTTATAGGGAGCAGTCTAGGCGGCTAGGTTAGGCGGCAGCACGATCGAGCAAAGTTTGTTGACTCGTGGGCCTCGCATAGGATCGTGACTGCAATGTCAATTATGCTTTGGCGGAGCGTGGCCTGTGGTCGGGTCGCACGACCTGCTTCGAAGACGCAGTTGCCTCCCAGCTCGCTATCTTCCTCCGGTGTTCTTCGTGATTTACGTTAGCAACGGCGTAACGTAAACGGAAGCGACTAAATATTATCGGAATGTGTTTGCGCGAGAAGCTTCTCGATAGTTAAGACGGGAAAAACGTTGAGCAAGGAAAAGAAATAAAGAAGAGTGCTGAGCATCAATGAGTCAAGATATATAGGGGACGTTCTTAACGCTCGTAGACAGCCAGCGAAACGTTGACGATGACCATATTGCAGCTGCGACTGAATGATTTTTCCAGGCATGACCTACAAATACGCACACGAGACACGCACGCTGCTCAGCGAAATGTCAGTTTCACTAGCTCAAGGCGTACGTTAAGTTCCGGACAGCTGGAACCGGTTTTTGGCATGCCGTCTTCAATATTGTCGCTTGTAGTCCATTTCCTTTATGATTATCGCTTGGAGGAGCCGCAGTCAAATAGCTTATGGTAGTGACTGCGACTGCGTTATCAACGCCGCTATGTGGGAGCGCCTATCACTCGTTCTCTCTTTCCTAGTCTTCCTTTCATTATTGTTCTAGCAGCGGGGCTGTTTAGGGGCCCGCCACGTCCGCTGTCCCCGGTGTCCCTAATGTCCATTGTTGTTGTTGTTTCCTTCAAGTATGGCACATACCCACCCTGGGGGATTGGCCAAGATATAGAAGTTGAAATAGTTAAGCTGAGGTACTATGGAATACCAATCAGAATCGAATAATCAAGATGAAATTAACAGTGAAGTGTACGAATTTATGAATAGAACCGGCCTGAATCAATTATGAATTTTGAAACAGTAGAGCACACATCTCCGTGGCAATGTCCTAATGAGGAGGCTCCCAAAGACAGAACATTAGACACGGTGAACTGCAACCCAACCCTATGAAAAGAATCTTCTAATGTGTGTTTTCTTAATGAGGATAACGGAGTGCACTTTAAGAAATAATGTTCGATAGATTCGTCTTCGCCGCAATATGGACACAAAGGCGATGGGGCCAGACCAGTCGCGCAGACAGAAGAAGCCGACCCCCTTTTGCCCTTGACCCACTACACACACCCTAGCCTTCAGCCTGGATCCACTACACGTACTCTTGCCGTCAGCCCATTGCTGCATCATAGTGACTATGAGAAAGAAAGAAAGAAAGAAGGAAAGAAAGAAAGAAAGGAAGAAAGAAAGAAAGAAAGAAAGAAAGAAAGAAAGAAAGAAAGAAAGAAAGAAAGAAAGAAAGAAAGAAAGAAAGAAAGAAAGAAAGAAAGAAAGAAAGAAAGAAAGAAAGAAAGAAAGAAAGAAAGAAAGAAAGAAAGAAAGAAAGAAAGAAAGAAAGAAAGAAAGAAAGAACGTCTTGTGTTGCTCAGAAGGGAAAAGCATCCTACGATTGCCCTCAACCCAATACGCACAGCCTTGCACTCAGTACGCTGCTGCATTGCAGTGATAGCGATAGTGACAGTGCTACATGGTAGTGACAGTGATCTTGACATTCTTCGCCCAGATCCGCTTTCTACCGAGATTCGACGGACGTGGAACTGGCTTTAGTTTCTTCTGTTCCCTACCCGTTGTAGGGTAGCAAATCAGGTGCAGCCTGGTTAACCTATTAATTACTGTCACCCTTTTGTGGTTGAGACTGTTCGTACGAGCGGATAATGGCCAGGCGATTGGAATCTCGCCAGGTTTAAGAACGAAGGTGCGCGGTCAACGCCACATATTAATAAAATATTTTGCGAATTTGTCTTGAATCGACAGGTAAAGACATCCTCGTAATGTTATTCACCTTACATGTTTATATTCCAAGCTCGCGAGTCGTTTCAAACCTAGGGGTACGGATCGTCGGGATAGTCCGTTTAGCTTATTAGAAATCCGATAGTTTATTGCAAACACTTTAAAAACGGGCCACAACCACAGATGACCGTGGTAACCGTGGTCAGAAATAAAAAAAAATAATATGCGCCCTAACAGACATTTCATATAAATTCTGCGATTTCCAATACGAATATCCTGACCAACAACGAATTCTGAAATATTGATACAACCTCAAAAACGGACGAAATTTCTAAGGCAGCTGTAATGCAAGTGCATAAACTCACTGCTTGCAATTGACTGGCAAATGTTTACTTCATATTTTGAGGGTGCATTTCGTAGATGAAACATTCACGCCGATATGTTATAATTACTGAAGGAGCGCCTCCCCTGGCTTAACTATATAGTTAGCTTGAAATGCCAATAGCATGTAAATATTAGCAGTGAGTATATAAACGTGCAAGTCCAGAAAGGGGAACAAACCCGTAATTTGCTGACGATCGCATACCCGGGAAACGAAGTTGAAAATGAAAGAGCACCGTAGATAAGAGGAAATAGTGCATCTATTGGAAAAGTCTACAATTTGCATCTGCAAATATACATCGTTCGCACTCTGCTTTGCTTGAATGGCAGCGTTGGATCCTCCTAAAAGGTGAAGTCAGGTTACGCGTTTTACGTAGATGGTCAAGCTCTGGCATCCGAGCTAGGAGTAATTAGCATTACGTCATGCTTGACTGTCCTGTCGAACGTTTACCCAGAAGGCCTTCTTCGCTATCTGTGGTGGTTGGAGACCAAGAAGAGTCCAGTAGCTTGTACTAGGAAGCACGACATTGAACAATTCTGATAATAATTTCGTTCTTTCCGGATGTTATCCAGCATATTATGCAGCACGCGCATGATCCGTAATATTAGCCGCACATGATGGAGATTGCTTTCGACAAATTATTTAGGAAGAGCAGTGTAATCTTCTGACGTAGTGGATTGCAAGTACTCTTAGTCGTTCACCTGTTGCTCTAAACTCTGAAAAGTCGGCAAAAAGCTTAGCTTTAGCATCCTGTCTTGATTTAGTTGGTGGCAATTAAAATTCTATATGACACGTAATTGGCATAAAGTGCCCATAGTCGTGCATGTACAAATGTGCGGCTAATCTAATGCAAACTCACATATTCCGGAAAGCCCATATACGCAGTTTTTACTCGCGGTTGTGCAAATATAAACGTTCTGCTCGTGTACATTATAGCAAGCTCACATATGCTGAAAAAGTCATACGCGCAGAGTTTTTGCCCCCTGTGCTTCGCGTGATAGGCTCAACGCAATGGGCACCCTCTTCTTTTCCGTCCATTCGCAGTATACTAAGTGCCCGTATGAACATATGTCATGTAGAATAGAAAAGTTGCGGCTTTATTCTTCACCAGCAGAAGTATAAAGACCCCTTATACTTGCATATAAAAAAGCTAGAGGAGCCCTTGGCAAAATGGGAGAGCTTGTCGTGCGGGAGCGTTTTCTTTTGTTTTTTTTTTCTTGCCTGCATTCTTTCTTTCTTACCGTCCTTCCTTCTCTCTTCGTTTCTTCTTTCTTTCTTTCTTTCTTGCTACCTTTGTTGCTGTCTTCCTTTCCCTCCTTCTTTCTTTTTCTTTCGTTGATCTCTTTCGTTCTGCATCTTTCCTTACTTCGTTCTTTGTCTTGCTGTCTTGCTTTCCGTCTTTATTTCTCTTTATTTCGTAGCATTGTCTGTCGTTCCTAATATCTTTGTTTCCTACTTTCATTTCTTTATTTCTTACCATCTTTCTTTCTTTCCTTGTTTCTTTGGTGGAAGATTCAAGGAATACATAAGGCTCAGATATGTTCACATGTTCTTCGTTTGCCGAGCGTGCACTGAAGAGCATGCACGTGTTACGGACGCGCTCCTCGCGCTGCGCCTGCTTCTTTATGCACATAACGCCCCCCCCCCCCCCCCCTCATTTTTTTTTTTTTTAAGCGCGCGCATTATGGACCAACAGTGGCTGAAACGGCTACCGTGCTGGTCTCACAACACGGTGGTTGGTGTTTCAAATACGCAGCCAGAAGATCAGTTTTTATTTTTGCGGAGCTGGACTTTTTTTGCTTGACGACCACTACACCGCAGGCTATGGCTTACAGAAGCTTCGCTTCAAAAGAACAGCAAACAAGAACCGAACACCGACCCAAACGATATCACCACGTCTCGTTACTATGCGCAAATGAGAGGGGCGGGCAAACTCACGCATCGTTCGGGTTTCCCCGAAATACGAGCACCGGTGCCGAACTCGCTTATGCTAACTGCGTTTGCGGCTGCGTTGTCGTTCTCACCTACAGCCTAATTTCTCTTTCTTCTTCGCAAACCGTCCTGTGAGCGAGACGCCCGCTGTCGTCGTTAATCTACTATCCGCCTTCACAAACTGGGAGAAGTGCTCGGGAGACTTTTTACGAGGTTAGGCCGGATTAACGAGGCTCATATACCGATGCGCAGGTGCATGCCTCTCTTTTACGGAAGCTCACGGGCGCCGCTTTCTGTGTTCTGTTTTTCGGTCCTCTTGTCTTTTTCTCCATACCGTTATGCTGTTTTCAACGGCGCTCTGGCCACTTCACCTTACGGGACTGAATTAGCATATGGAAAATAAATTTAAGGAGACACTACTCGCATACAGTATTAGACGTGGAGCACACGAACGAGTTGGCAGCGCGCTTTTGCTGCCGTACAACGCTTTCATTAACTTTAACTGCTCTTTCAATCAAAAGAAAAGCGCTCTTGAATACAGACGCCCGAGCTATGGAAGGCGCAGCCCTTTTGCAAGGGCACGGAAAGTGCCGCATTATTCCGGGAATCTGTTGTTGAAGATATTCTCACCGTGGAAAGGATTATGAGGAGAGCCTTGTCATCAATATGGAATGAATTTCGATCCTGCGGTACGTAAACTGTGCAATTACAGTTAAGCGATAGGTAGTTGAAGGATTCAGAGGCAAGGTAAGTACGCTAAAGTAAAAACAAAGGACCACTGCACTACGACTAACATGCATCATGGCGTGTACCTATAGCGTCAACAACGTGTGATATTTAGTTCTTTCAAAACACGTGCATGATGGTCATGATTTAGAACTATTACATAATGTTCCCGAAAATCAGCAGTTAATTGAGTGTATTCGAACTTTCCGTTACATCACCGCCATGCTTTCCATTCTGTACCATTACGTCCGTATTTAACTACCTACCTATTGAGTAAAGCAGTGAACGTTCAGCATTGCCTTGCGTTTAGCAATACAATGAGAGATATATGAGCAACAGGTGTACGGGTACAGCGCAAACTATCAGCTCGGTGAACACTCGTTTCTATACATGCTGATTATAGCCACAGTAGGAGTGTTAAAGATGAAATTCGGGATATAACAAGGCTATGAGATGTGACGGTATTGTCAGACCTTTCGATCCCTAACCACCCCCCCAATAATACACTACCATGACATCCCTATGATCTTATAGTGCAGTAACCAAGACTGTGTCTAGTCGCTTGATTGCGTTAATTTTCCGAAGTTGCGTAATCGTGAACATGCTGCATTCTGAAAAATATAAAGAAGTCCCGCCTTCGCAACAAAATAGACGCACCTGTAATTATATATAGCTAGACGAAGCATCACAAGATGTCACCACCATCGCCCGCTAACCCGTTATTTGTTAAACACATCTGCATATACCGCAATAGCGCACACGCAGCAACTCACTATACTCAACTCAACACCCCAGATTTGGTATCCCTAGCGAGGACAGGCAGCCCGTCTCGGCCATGGTTCAGCTCGGCAGTCCTGATAATGTGGTATCCGTGTTCTGACTGATGCCTTTCATAAGCTATCCCAGAAATGCGTATTCCTTAGTCCGAAGTGCAGTGAACGCATTCGAATGAGGAAATGCATTCATAACCTGAATATCGTTTGACCTTTTCAAAACCTCCAAGTTGTAAAACTTGTCACGCGTTCTTCCAACTCCTGCAAAATATTGTCCTTTTCCTGCGCTGATTAATCTATATTACAAAATTTCAGTTGTACGTTGGAAATTCTACAAGATAAACGCGACGCGAGCGAGGGGCGTGCTCGCAGGCTGAACATTTGGCGAAAATTCTGGAATATGCAGATCGCTCACCTAGTCGCCTAATTTTGAGTTCATCCCCCGTAATTGGCTAAGTTGTATTCTTGTTCGTTTTGTATACCGAATTAGCATGCTCGCGTTACAAGACAGCAAAGGTAACATTAATACACGAAGTGAGGTACAGTTTTAAAAATTCTGCTCGGGGCTTTTTATTTCTGTGGCGCGAGGGCACGTAATTATCCAAGGCCTTCAACATGCTGTGAAGTGTGATCGGTGTAAGCAGCTCTGCACTGAAACATGACGCTTCTGTATAGTACACCGAAAGTTGTACATTGTAACCGTGGCTGAGTCAGTACACCCATCCAGTTACCGCACTCAGGAATGGCGTACATCTTGGTCAGAGCCCGTGGGTGCGGCATTATAAGAGTTACTAGCATTTGCATAAAAGCAATGAACAGCGTCCCGGTTAAAGTTAGCTGTATGATACCACTGACTTACGCACGAAGTGCTTCGTGATTAATTTGGCGCGCGACGTAAAAGACACCACCGCGAATTCATGGCGTTGTAATTACCTGCGTGTCAACGCGACCTATGTACACCTGCTGAAGTATTCATCAGTTTCCCTCAGAGTAGCATAAATTTAAACGATGGACACGGTATTTCATCCGGTCAGTTCATGAGAGCAAGCGCGCATTACTTCGTCATATTTGGAATGCTGCTCTTGCAAAGTAGTTCGCGAGCACCAAGGTGGTTTTCAGGTTTGGTAACTTGGTATATTTGCTTTTACTGAAGACAATCGTTCTCTTCTAGTTGGAAATGTTGTGCGAAGCGCATTTCCCGGGCTCGTGCAGTCGCCTGCGAATCCAAAACGCCTCCGCCGTGTTTTTAAATAACGCCTGAGAACATTGTGCCGTAGCACAGCGTCAGTGCAACGTGTACCCACAGTTCTCCATTATTAGACATATTTAGTTTACCGCGTTGGCGTGATAGCGGGGCTAAGGGAATAGCGTTACCGCACGGCAGACATTCGTTGCAGAAACGAGCTTTAGTTTAGCGTAATAGTGTTTACGGCCCGGTAGTTGTGATTGTGGCACCATCTAGCGATGGATACATGCGTTAAAAAAATGTGAAATGAAATAAAACTTCAAATATTCACTTACATTCCCGCGTTCAGCGGCATTCTAACTTTTCGAGAATAAAGAGAAATATATATATATGTGAACCAAGCGCCACGAGCACAAATTCACAGTTGCAGAAATGTAAACAAGAAATGTATGTCGCTCATACCCGAACAATCCCGGCTACTCACATATCCGACGCAGTGTGCACTCGCCTCAGTTTAACTAATTGTCACTAATTACCTTGACAGTTAAATGACTATTCTTTTGCTAACCTAATACCGTGACATCGCACCTACCTTACACGTTTTTGAACTTGATGTTCTTATAGACGCTGCATTTTTATCAGTGCTGAGCAAGAAATATAACGTCGCCAGGTGCTAGCGCAAGAAAATTTAATGAATCATGTGTTGTGGAGCCTCGATCGCATGCACCGTTCAGCAAGCAAATGAAGAGCGTGACGATTAAGATGGCCCAGTTAAACTACGATTTCCAAGTAATTACCCAAATTACAGCTAAGGACTTTAATTTCCAAAGGTTAACCAAATTGCAGCAAACGTTAAATATATTAAGTCGCGGCGATAAAAAAATGCCCAGTTCTTTCGGCAGCATTACTTTTCAAGCGAAGTTTGCATTTTCAGATTTGCGTCGATATCACTGAAACTGTCGGCGTCGGCGTCGACTTACACAAAAACCGAAGCTGCGCGAAAACAAAAATTGCTTGTAGGGCTGCGGATTTTAACCACCGAACCCCGGGTCGCGAGGTCATCCTTTACAAAAATGCCATATGT
Source organism: Hyalomma asiaticum (assembly GCA_013339685.2). NCBI lineage: Eukaryota > Metazoa > Arthropoda > Arachnida > Ixodida > Ixodidae > Hyalomma > Hyalomma asiaticum. Next base: position 69,539,408 of record CM023484.1, read on the forward strand.
GGTTATATCCGGAATTGGGCCTATGTGGATATATACGGGACGTGCCCGTACGTGGCCGTATTTGCCCAAATCGTAATACGAACATATATGGTCATGAAAGACACACAAGAAGACTGCCATGTAAGACTGATGCGTATTGGACAAATGCGGCAAAAACGGACATGTGCCATATATAGCCAGATATGCATATATGGCCACATATGCATATCTGGATATATATGGCACGTGGCCGTAAGGGGCCGTATTTGCCCAACAGTTATAATAGTCTTACATGGCGTTCCTCGTGTTGGTTTTTCATTGCCATATATGTTTGTATTACGATTTGGGCAAATACGGCCACATACGGGCACGTGCTATATATAACCACATATGCCCAATTCCTGATATCGCCATATATGGCATTTTTGTAAGGGATCCCTCTAACCGGTTCAGCCACTGTCTGTTTATCATACGCGCACTTAAAAGCGTACATAAATATAACGTATATACATAAATGTATAATACGTACACAAATACACAATAAAGTGGACGGGGGGACGACCGCCTTCGTAGCTCAGTTGGTAGAGCATCGGACGCGACATCCGAAGGTCGTGGGTTCGGTTCCCACCGAAGGCAGGTTTGTCTTTTCGTCCACTTTAATTCCTTTCTACTTCCTCCACAATTGCAATACCGCAAGTAACTTCCCCTATGCTTTCCTAGGCTTCATTGTCTGTTTGCTCATTAAGTTGTTTCTAACAAATAAAGAACGAGCCCTTGACCCCTTCCCTTTCGAATATACGCCTAGACATTCCTTAGAAAAGCTTCTTCTTGAAAATGTTTAATGTTCATGTAGTCCCACTCGAAGTTTGTGCAGAGCTGAACATCATCCCCAGTGATCTTTACGCCAGCGCGTTCAACCGTGTGCGCGCATTCGTTAAGTCGCATGTACCGCTAGGCGGCTCGTTCTAAACATTCGCTTTGCTAATAAACAACATGGAGAATTTCTTTCGCCGCGCACTGCGAGTGCAGTACGGGTAAGCCGGGCGCCCATCTATACGGGACAAGGGCATTCTGCGTACGGTTCGATGGAAGAAAATTAATCAGCCCTAATGCTATGCGTCCGATCACTCGCGCATGATAAGTAGCAAAAAGTAATTACAGAGCGGCATGCGGTGATACGCGCGAGCTGTAGGAATGGGGAAAACTTATTCGTAAACAAACGGATTTCGCTGCTGGAGCGTCAACGCGCGCTCCGCTTCATTTCCCGGCAAACTTTCGAACGAATCGCGCTTCGCTTATCAGCTGGATGTAATCCGTTCAGTTGGTTGAGTGCCAAAGGATGACGCAAAGCTCGAACTTGAGCAAATAGTGAACTTTTGCGCTGGCCATGCTGCTCGGGATAGCTGGAATGCGGCTTATTTTGCAAATAATGAAATCGTTCGCCTCTTACAGTGAGAAGCAATTTGTGCCGCAAGATCTCAGTAATGATGCGCTAAAATGTCTTCCAGGTATCAAAGATGATCTTAGTTGATCCGAGTCCGCTAGTGGATACCGCTGATGAGAAGCACAGGAGGGTTTATAGAATTGCTCCTATAAAATTTGTACTCTGCCATGAATTCGTTCTCGGGGGCCCATACGAACTTCTGTGGCAGGATATATGAATTTCGAAACGTCGCATGAATTCAGTCCTTAAATAAATGCTTGTGTACCGTCACTCTCTTGATAAGGCAAAAAAAAACTACTCTAACTTTATCAATAGCGCGTGCTTCAACGAATATAATTCCGAGTGAAATATTAAGTTGCGTTGCAGCAACCGTTCCATATGTCTTGTATCGCTACCTATATTTTGTCAGGCTGTCTATTACTTCTTTCGGTTCCTTGATATTACTTCTGTTCTGCGCAATCGTTTGGCCTATCTGCACATAGATTACCACAGCAAAATCGAAATATCTTCGCACCAACGAAGTGCGGGTCCTTAAGGCTGCGTTGTACATTGTGTCTTATAATTGTATTCGAGACCAAACTAGCTGCATGACCGCAGCAAAACTGAAATATCTTGCCCCCAATAAAGCGCGGGTGTTCATTCACTTTGCCTTGTATTTTTATTAATTGTACTCGAAACCGAATAGCTGCATGGCTAGGCATCTCGCAAAAGGATCCGCATAATTCATTGCTTTCGGCAGCGCACAACATATTTATTTCAAATGGAGTACCCCGGAATGAAGGTGCAAGGATTTAAAAATTGCTCCTATAAAATTTGTACCGGACTTGTTGTCCCATGTCTAAGCTGTCATACTAAAGCATTCACAAAGAGCCACCTAGGCTCTGCGAAACGAGCAGATGATAAATGTAATCGATCATTTCTGCGCTGTTGAGCCCGCTTAATTACCGTATACGCACTATTTTATGAGCATGGTCATTCCTCATTGCGCCTCTTTGGTTTGCAACTGCAGTGAGCGGCCATTCAGTCTTCAAGATCCAGCGACACAACACTATTTCCAGTGAAACATTGTGAGTATCTTATGCTTTTTTGTGCAGGATGGGCGCATGCGGCTGCCCTTTGAATAATTCATTGCTTCCGACAGTGCATACAATACTCGGTTGCATATGCAGTGCACCCTTCGTGCGAACGTGACAGTTGCGCGGTGAAATATAAACCGTCGGTTGCCAGGAGGCACAAAGTAGCCCGATTCACTTTTTTTTTTCAGCACATTGGAGAGAATTAAGGATTCCAGAAAAGAGTTATTGTCGTGCCTGTCTGCGTACACATTAATATGTTTCAGCATGCTTGTCAGTACGGTTCTCCAACTATCATCCTAACATCAGCAAGTTAGAAACATCGAAGCGCTAGCACGCACCCACACACACACACACACACACACACACACACACACACACACACACACACACACACACACACACACACACACATTGTTGATTGGTCTTTCACGTGTTGTCCGCACAATTATACCACATTTCACTCCCTCGACAACAGAACTTCGCGTGCAACTCGAATAGCTTCGTCTTGTTTGGCGGCAACCTAGTGAAAAACATGTGCAAATTAATTAATGTTTTTCTAACTTCACGAGGACGGCCTCCATCATTCCACGCCAGTCGATTTCTGGGCAACTGGCGGCTCGCCACAGTCTAATGATATCCCCGTGCGTACTAATTATGTCGGCGTCAGTTCTTCGCTTGCTTTGTTCCAGCTCTGTATGTTCTCTCTGATTCGAAAAAGGACAGCCGTAGCGAACCGAATGAGCCACGTGCTCCGCAAGCACACTATTATAAAGAAAGAAAATGGTGCACATGACATCATTTCTGTGTAATTTTTTCTTTCTTTCATCTTGCCGTAGCACGCCACTGGTTCAATATGAATCAACAAGTTGACAAGAATGTTTTACTACTGAACCGACGATGAACTTAAGCATCGCCTTGCCACTGCTTGCAGCGGCAAGTGTATCTTGAAGGGCAAGTAAGAAGGTTCCAAGATGCTGTGCGTAATATGATATATGCAAAGGCAACGAACCATATTCAAACGGAAGTCTCACGCTACAGTTGTTCCTCAGCGAATATTTCAGCCAACCATAATGCTTCATATGCAATCGGCGAAGTCGACTGGCCAATGGTAATGATCCATTAAGAATGTAGAGCATTGTGATTTGGGTCCCGGATGTTAACCTTTGTTGAACTCTCATGGTCGTGGATGCATGAACAAGGCAAGCCAAAACAGTGGGACCGATCGATCTGCATCGCATTGCTATGACAGAAGCTTTCCATCAAAAGCCTTGTTTTGTCAGCTTTCAACCAACCTCTTTTTTTTCTCTTTTCTTTTTTCTTTTTGGCCCCGCCACGGTGGTCTAGTGGTTATGGCACTCGGCTGCAGATCCGAAGGCCGCGGGATCGAATCCCGGCCGCGGCGGCTGCATTTCGATGGAGGCGAAATGTTGAGACCCGTGTGCTGTGCGATGTCAGTGCACGTTAAAGAACCCCAGGTGGTCGAAATTTCCGGAGACCTCCACTACGGCGTCTCTCATAATCAGAGCTGGTTTTGGGACGTTAAACCCCAGAAATCAATCAATTTTTTTTCTTTTTCGCTAGTGTAGCAGCACACCATTGTTGAAATGTATACGGAGGACATGCCACCCTCCTGGTGATTCCTCCTGAGCATGTCGCTCAGCATATCGGCGCATATTAACCGGCCCTGTTCCTTCATAAATGGCCCTTTTGCATAGAGAAAGACAGAGAGATAAGAGTTCTGCGGAATGCAGGGAGGTTGCCTTGAATAGAACTCCTAATTTGCTACCCTGCTCTGTGGGAGGGGTAAAGGGCGATAGAAAAGTGAGAAGAACAGAAATGAGAGGTAGATAGAGAGAAAGGCAAACACATACAAACACAGCGGAATTACAGCCGTTCAGCGAGACTCATTGCTCGTAGAACTTCAGCAACGCCTTCGTGGCTTTCTGAATCGGAGCTCGACTCATTCCGAGACACTGTTCCGACAGCGGGCGGTCGTCGAGGGGCGTTAATTCTGCTCCTAAGAACTGTCGCTGGGAACTCATACCGATCACAGAGGATGTGTGCGATGTATTCCTCACTGCCTCAGTGATTACGGGCAGCGGTTTCTGCCATTATGATGCGGCAAGCGAAGGTGTTTGTAACACATACTCCCAGCCACAGGCGCCAGAGAACGGTCATCTAGGGTCGCAGTAATGTTAAAGGGGTCCGTCGTCGAAGTGACGGATACACGCGGTGAAGGCGTTATGTTGATAACCAGGCGTGTTACATGTCGATTTTACGACATAACGTGCAAGGAAACAGATTTTTGCCGCTGTACCAATCCACGAAAGTCGAATGGCTTCCTGCGCGCCATTTTCATGAGAGTTCTGAGCGCCAGCATCGGCATATAATGATCATTGTCCATGATGCCTCAGTTGCCTGGAAGCCACTGAAATGTTACATCCGTGTAGTATATTTGCTGGCAAACATAGCATCACAAATAAGCTAACGGACAGCTTAAAGGATATTTCGGCTCACGTTTTCTTTAAGATGCTCAGACGACCGAACTATTGAAACACAACTGCTCCATTCACTTTGTATTCCAAAGGTGATCTTTCCCAAGAGTTCTGCTCATCAAGGTAGTGCTGACGGTCATACTAATGCGTTTTCCCTGCCCTCCAGGAATAGGATGCCACTTTGAGCATCAGTGAACCAGAACCCGTAGTCGTAAAAACGTCTTGCACTAAATGTGTGTGTAAATGGATATTTCCCTAATTTCTAAATTTCCCTAAATGTGTGCGTAAAGGAATATTTCACATATAATTAAGTAACCGGCCGGCCAGTGGCAAGACTCGCTTACAAAAAGAGAAGTTTTCCGAATTTCACTCAAGATCCGAAAGTCAGTGCCCTGCATGTCGATTCAAGCGGAACCTCACTGAAACTCAATTAGCATTAGCGGCATATGTCAGAGGAATTTGCGCTACGCTATTGATTGTCGTTTGGAACGAATGATAGGGTCCATCATACAAAATTATGACAGTGCTGTCCTTGTCTGAATAAGTGTCGCAACTTGAAACTTTGGAGGCCTCTTCCTCAATATTTGTGAATATTCGAGAATTTTGTTTTGAACATTAGTCACCTAACCGACAAATTTCCTTTTCGCAGTCACCACATCTTAAGTTTCCTTTTGTTTTTTCAAAGCAGAAAGGCTGATCAAATTCGGTACCATCGTTAGCAACATGAACAATTTCTTTGCCCCCATTTATTTGGACAGCAGCGTTTAAACCACTCCATCTTACTCGAAACCTCAGTTCCGTTCTACCCTAAAGCCGAGATATTATCCGGGACACTGCAAACAAATGTTCTGGCGACATACGCTTACGACTGCTGGTTCGCTCCAGTGAAGTAAAATATAGGCCCGAAATAATTTAAAGATTGCGACCAATTAAGTCGCGATTCCTGAACGGCGAACTAATTAAGGGAGTTTCATATTTTGGGGGCAGAGGCGCCTGCGTCTGGCATGGGCTCGCGCTTCTACGGCCATGACTTCTTGCAGTGGTGCGGCCTGCGAAACATTCGTGGAAATGTAGACGGGCGATAAAGACCAGCGAAGCGGACGGGGCAAACGGACAGCATCCGTGACTTTTTTTTTCCCGCCTAATCAGGTCAGAGGAGGAGTCGTTAAGCAGGAATTAGGCTCCAGCTACCGACAGCGCTTCGGGACAATTCGTTCGCTCGCCTGCCCGCTTCATTTGCTTGCGAGAACAATTAACCGTAAGAGAAAAGAAAGCCAACCGTCAGTGAAGCATTTAGTTCTATGCAGAAGTCAATGGCGCCGTACTTTGGTGTCGTTTCTTTCGCTCTGCGTCGTAATGAGCAACTTGAGCCAAGAATCTCTAAGTCCTGACTCCCTTATAAATATGTCACAATGTGTGTCGGTCTAGCTATCAGATGTAGACGAAATCGCACGGTGAACTTAGTTTGCGAGGAAATGGACATTTCCTCGCAAACTGAAAAATACGTTTCATAAAAACGGCCTACCTTACTTCGCCAATATTTTCTCTCTTTCTCAACTCTTCGCATTGGATTTTTCTGCTCGCATTGATGACCAGAAAAGTTACCCTACATGGCTGATTCTGTCTTGGGTAGCGTAATTACTTTACGGGGAATTCAACCTGGAGCAAGTTTTCTCCCCTTCCAAACAGATATTCAGGCAGCGACAAAAGGTGTTTGTAGATGGCGCTGTGTAGCGCCAAAGCGGGCTTTAGCAGCACCAAGCTCTGTATTAGTGTCCTTGTTGGCATAGCACTTTAACCGGGTTTCAGCAGTAACATGCATTATATTACACAATTTGATGAGGGTTTTTGTCTCCTGTTACCTGACCAGAAATTTCGAAACATTGCATCTCCTTTGCAGGCACTGTGACAAAACGGGACAGCCGATGATCTCGAGTTCGTGTGTGTGTGTGTGTGTGTGTGTGTGTGTGTGTGTGTGTGTGTGTGTGTGTGTGTGTGTGTGTGTGTGTGTGTGTGTGTGTGTGTGTGTGTGTGTGTGTGTGTGTGTGTGTGTGTGTGTGTGTGTGTGTGTGTTTGTGTGTGTTAAGAGCTACGTGTGCCCTCCGCGCAGATACATTGGAAAAACGCATTATTGCCGGGAAACATAACTAGATCATGGAAACCACATAGTTTAGATCGAAAGCGGCGTCAGTCATAACGCACGCATCCACACATCATCCTACTTTGCACTCATGCACACAATCACCTGGAGATTTTGCACTCATGACTTCTCTGGATGGGCATTCACAAAGACATCTTACGAAAAAAGTGTTCCTAACAGAATATTTCGGCCAGTACTGATACTAGATATATATCCTTAACGAAGAAATCTGACGAATCGTAAATAGCACTTACGAATGAAATTTGTCAATTCGGTCCCACTTTCGCTTGTCGTTCCACTAGACAAAGAGGGTCAACTAATTCCGAACACGCATGTCCAGCCTTTTTCGTGCGTATCGCTATACACTGTACTGCCAATCAAAGTTTTTACAAGTGCGACCCGGCAACGCTGACATCCCAATGGCAACTACACATATTCCCAATGTAGCAGTTTCTAACTTGAGTTTTGCTGGCTAGTGTGTAGCTCATTCTCGAGTTCCGCCTCCGCATGAAGGCGACACGTGTCATCAGCTTGGTTCAGTTCACCCTGTTTTCTCTAGGTGGCGCGTTCTCCTGGAGTCATGCTAAAGACACAGACACCACGCTCTGCGCTAACCCAACGTACGCTTACTATCAGGCACATGTTGGTACTCATTCGTTCATTTCCTTATTTCCTTTGTCGCACAAAGATGGGTCGGAATTAAAAGCCGCCTGAGGAACTTCATAAAGGTGCTGACTCTGTGTTACATTAGCGAAGCGTGCCGCTCTTCGGCCAAGGCAGACAGCCAAGGTAACAAACCAGTTATTACAGTCATAGTGCGAGCTCGTGCAAAGTGTCGACATTAACTTTTAGATCCTGTATAATCGAAGTATTCTTGACAACGAAAGAATACGCGATGCAGAGCTCTGGGCATTCCAAAACATTTCACGCTTTTCGTGATGAATTGAGCTTATCGTGATTAGGCTGTCCATGCTTCAGGAAGTCCCCGAGCGTGTAAAGAAACTTAGAATGCCATCCTACAACAAAGTTTTGGACTGGAATAAAAGCCCAGTTTTAGACAGGATGGCATGGTGGAGCCGATGACGAAAGCCTGACGTTTGAGATAGGAGCGAGCGTCACAGAAATTGCGGGGGAACAAAGCCGGCGTTCTCGGTACATAAACTACAGAAAAAGACTACGTCATCACACCTCGCCGGAAGTTGACACCTGATAAGCGCATGACCTAGAACGCACGGCTCTTCCGCGCAAGCACGTTAGCATGACGAAAGGATACGGAAACGGAAACATCTCAAAGGCGGCGTGCCTATGCCTATGCGCAGTTTAAACTCACAGCCAAGAGGAGTACGCTTGGATGCTGCTTGAAGGCTGGTGAGGTTCACGCTCTTACCAGGGCTGTGGTGTTGCTAAGAGCGCCTCCGTGGCGTGCGCTGTTCATCTGTAATAAATTTAGCCAAACAAACTTTGCTGAGGTTGGCTTCTACCTCGCTTCCTAGAGAAGTCAGGTGCTGATACGTCGTTTGGTCGCCTCATACAAACCGATCGTGATGATCTGCAGACGCGTATGCGGCAGACACAAAAAGGCCATGTACAGATATGCCTTGTAACCAGTGTCAAAATTCCAGACACCGCAGAAAAAGAGAAAAGAAGCAATGCAAGCTTATTATGCTGGTCCTGGAAGCTCAATAGTTTCAATAGCTGGTAGCAAACACTCCCTTAAATTGATTGATTTGATTGATTACTGGGGTTTAACGTCCCAAAACCACGATTTGATTATGAGAGACGCCGTGGTGGAGGTCTCCGGAAATTTCGACCACCTGGGGTTCTTTAACGTGCACTGACATCGCACAGTACACGGGCCTCAACATTTCGCCTCCATCGAAATGCAGCCGCCGCGGCCGGGATTCCATCCCGCGACCTTCGAATCAGCAGCCGAGTACCATAGCCACTAGACCACCGTGGCGGGGCCGCTCCCTTAAATGCTGTCGCATATTTGAAAGTGACCTCAATGCACGAAAGCCTATGACGTGCGAGTGAATAGCAACGAAGTTGAGGGGCAGAATTGACAAAACGCTTCTTTTGTAAGTGTTTTTTGCCGTTGACTGGCCAGCTTCTCAAATGATATGTCCAGCGTCAGGAGTGGCTCACACCTTCTCTTACGAACATTTTTATCGCAAGTTGTTTTTGGCGAATACGGGCCGTTGTGTTTACGTGACAAACCCACAGCATTTTTCACGCCGTAGTGGCGGCCTCCGGAGTGCTTTCAAACACGCAGACTTCCTTAAAAGTGTTCTTATATCTAAATACGGGAATGCCCTTGCATGTCATCCAAATCCGGTCGCTTTGGCCGGAAATCAAAACCACGCCCTCGAGCTCAGCATTGCGACGTCCTGCCCGCGAAGCTACCGCGGCAGGTATACCATGTGTGAATGAGAATATGCTGAGGAACAAAACAGACAAAATACTGTCTGTTTCGTCCTTTTTTAAAGACGATAGTCCTTCTTGGGATACTTCAACGCAGAAATTTTGGTCTGTCTGTGTGTGTGTGTGTGTCTCTGTCCTGGTTTTCTGGCGAAATGGCGAAAGTTTAACCCCTTCCTCAACGACCACCCATCTTGATCTGGTTTCTGCGTTCATACTTGTGAACACAGTCGGCCAAAAAGCAAATATTACGCATATCTGAGGCGCAACATCAATACGTAAGTATTAGATGGTGTGTTCCTTTAGTAGAAAATACATAGATGCGCAATTCTAAAGACACTAGTGCTTGTTAGAATGCGCTAAAAATGCGACGCTATGAACGAAAAAGCGGACGTTTCCTACGCTTCGGTAAAACGACACGGTGCTGCCACCTACCAGTAGCTCTGCGTACTACGCAAGCTTCTTGCGTTTCCCGATATCATGGCCAGATGGCGTCCATATCTCACGCAGCGCTGCCTCCATTTCATCAATGCCAGCCACATGCGGCCGATTCAACATAGACGGGGCGCTGTCTGAGGCAAGGCAAAACATAAATGGCCGTTTGATGATATAGAACACACTCTACAAGACATGCTCAGACAACGCAGGGAAAAGACCGACGAGCAGATTGCAGCGGAGAAGCGCCGGCGTGCCGATGCCCGTCGTCTCAAGCGTGCCCAGGTAACGTCAGAGCAACGAGCCCAGCGGCTAGCGAAAGATCGTGAATCGAGGCGCGCCCGGAGGCAACAGGAAACAGACAAGGTACGCGATGCGCGAATTGTCACTGACTGAGAGGCTAAGCGAGCGTACCCGGCGGTTGAACAGACGCCCGAAGCTCGTGCCGAACCGCAGATGAACCGGGACTCATGTAGTACGGCCGGTAGAAGACTATCGTCTTTCGACGACATTTGCAGCGAAGCACGGAGATATGCGGCCAATTTTTTTTCTTATTTCATAACCGCACATAGATCCGGCGCTCAATACCTCGGTCAGCTCACTTCAGCGATCAACTATTGTTTTAATGGCGGGGCAATTTAGAAGCCCGCCGTGTCCGCTGTCGTGCACAAAGGAAAAGCGGACGCCCTCTTTGCCCTTGATCCACTGCCCACGCTACTACATGATACTGATTATGCGAAGGACAATGATAGATAGATAGATAGATAGATAGATAGATAGATAGATAGATAGATAGATAGATAGATAGATAGATAGATAGATAGATAGATAGATAGATAGATAGATAGATAGATAGATAGATAGATTCCTGCCCTCGATCCTCTATCCGCGTCCTTGCCTTCAGCCCACGGCTCTATGAAAGTAATAGTGATGACGATAGCGATATATGATAGTGATAGTGAACTTGGAACTTTTGCCCTATCTCCGCTCTTTGCTCAGGTTTCACAGCCGTAAGCCTCCTTCAGTTAGTTTTTTTTGTTGTTGTTGTTGTTTGTTCCTCATCCTTTCCCTTTTTGCTCTGAAAAGCCCGAAATATGCACAACCGCACCAAGGTGTATGCCCTCATCGCATGGCACGGAGTTTAGGCTGTTGCAAATATCGTCGTGTACCCGTAGCTAGAGGTTGCTCCATAGCCTTTTTTATCCCGGCTAAGGGCCTTCCGCAATTTTCGCCACTCTGTTATCTGGAAGCCAAATGATATTGCTGCCAAAGTAGTTCTGCCCCCAATGCTAGATGCAATAGTTTTCATAACTATTGCATCTAGCATTGGGGGCAGAACTACTTGATGATGCGCATGCATAATAGTTCCATCCGCATCATCAAGGCTCTAATAGCAACAAAAGTCTTTTTGACGACAGCAGCTCGGTCGCTACTGGCGCTGTTGGCTTCGCTACTGCGATCGAGCTGTTTACACGTTTATCTAACAGCACACATTTAGATGAGATCACCTGTGCGTCTCATCGGCCTTGCATTGTATTCATTTGTCCTTTAATATTTTAGCCGTCAGCATGACGAAATAGGCGAGAAACTAAAAGTGACAACAGAAGGACAGCGGCTATACAGCGACAGCTGAGAAGTTTCACTAAGCAGCCTACAATGTTTATCGGGCTGTATCATACAAAACATCACAGTGTGCTATAACATTTTAACGCACGCTAGGTGCATCGTATAGCAGGAACAAAGTTTGTTCGCGTGGCTAAGTACACAATGTTCAACGTCCTCACCCGCGACCTGGTGACTGGTGACCCCGTGACCCGTCAGTATAGGTGAAGGCTGCTGATGGGGTGATGTGGCAAAAGTATTTCGATAGGTTCAGAAGGCAAATACTTTCGTGTGCTTAAGGTCCAGGTTCAGTTTCCTCGGGTAGTCCATATCGCTCGGAAGCCGTCCGACATAACATCTTACGTAATTGGCCGTGCAGTTTACGGATAGCGGGTTTCGGCGCTTCTGTATTTGTTAGAAGACTACAAAATGCCTTCAACGGACGACATTGGCCTCAGTGTCACTAGCCTTCCCGTGCGTGACTTAAATTAGAGAATGACCTATGGTGAGCGTGACGCCAAAGTATTGCACCAGTGTGCGCAAAGCATGCCGGTGCTGTAAAAGCGACGTGTGATTTCGCTTACGCACACTATACACACACACAGATTCAGCGCCACCTTCGCTGAACATTCAGCCCGACATACTTGGCGCACATCACGTTCGTTATTTTCACGGTAAGCTTTAAAATCTACTTATTACGAGTACGTGTATGCCAAAAGGGAAACGCTGTCAAACTCGACCAAGAACATCTGTCACAGCCGCCTTTTGGTGCGGTCATTTATTGAATACTGTGATTTTACAGTCGCGAAACCACAATGTGAATATGAGAGACGTCGTAGTGGAGGGCTCCAGAGATTTCTGCCACCTAGGGTTCTCTAACGTGCACTGACATCGCACAGTACACGGACCTGTATGCTATAGCATTTCGCCTCCATCGAAATGCAGCCGCCGTGGCCGCCATTGAGTTCCGCGACCTTCGGATTAGCAGCCGAGTGTTATAGCCACTATGCCACACGGCGGTGTTTGTCTGTCATTCCTACTGCTAAAGACAACGTGAACGATGCGCAGGAAGAATCGCCAAGGTTCATTCCAGGCGATTAGGAGGATCCCCATTGCCAAACACCCCAAATCGGTGCCTGGCCGAGCCGCAAAGGGCTTCAATGTCTGGCTTCCGGCGCCGGACACCCGCTGCGTGCAACCTGTTTTGCAACAGGGGTACTGACGTCACAGCTTCGAAGAACATAGTCTTCTGGCAAGCCACGTAGCCGCATTTCGAGAAAGACTGAGAATGCACGATAGAAAATGTGGCATGACGGGTTTCGGAAAACGGAACTGATTTGTGCTTTCCGTCAGCTTGTTAACCTGAGAAGATGTATAATTCTTTTCGATGAACTCAGACATCAAGCGGTTCGTTGCACCCTAATTGAGTGGGTCAATTATCTTGCACTCTTTGCAGCAATATCATTGATAGATATTGCAACATTACTGGTTTAGCTTGTGTCCGTAGCCATAAAGGAAGCTTCCAAAGGACCGCATTACTACATATTATTCGCCAGTTCATCAGAATATCAAACTCTGCTGGCCTGTTTGCTATGTCGCGTCTATGTACGCTATTCGCCAAGGAATACTAGTCACGGCATATTCAGGTGAGATAGCAACAAAAACAAGCGTATAACAGAAGCTCCCAAAAGAAAGGAAACGCCGTATCGTCTCTCATATGTCCAGTACGCGCGAAATGTCGCAGTCATTTTCAGCGATAACGTACTTCTTTCCTCCTTGTCATTATCAATCTTCAGAAGTAAACTACCGGAATTAAAGAACTGACAATGTATGCAGAGGAAAAGCACGTAACTTTACGCTCTACAACTTTTTATTCTGTAGAACAGTGATATATTGAGGCTTTGTTTGATCGCATTCAGTTAGGCTTTTCGTACATAAGACAGAATGGCACATATCACAACCCTTTGCGCACATGTGAACTTCGCGGGGACTTGTGAGCTCCAAATCAACATATATAAACAATTTTGTAAAAAAAAGTCTCCATTGTGAGCGTAGCCCTTCGATATTACAGCCACAATTGTGCAGTTGTTCTGAACTCTTGTTAATGAAGGTAGTATGTATAACGGGGCTTGTGCTTCTTGGCGGCAAGCGACTTTAAAATAGAAGCATTGAATTTGGCGCGCACGTTTCAGATATATCGTCTTTTTCAACTGTTAAGATCTCGAAGATATTAGTTGCATTGTTCCGAACTTCTTTACTGAAGAGCGTAAATAAACGTTTCCATTCATATCACGGACGTAAGAACAACACTTCAGAAACTCGAAGTCTACGCTTACCCTAATGTCATCAGACAACGCCTGCGCATTCCTTTTTTTTTTTTTCATTCCTACAACTCGCGCATTAGCGAACTTCTTTGTCTTTTGTGTGTTCTCACTACTTGACAATGAAGATGTCCCGAATGGGCAACACGCATTAAATAAAAGTGGTATACTTACGTTGAGGGAGGAGCAGAGGAACACGGCGATCAGCAGGAACCCGGGAGTGAGCGTGCTCATGACTGAATCAGTTGGATCGGCAGCAAATGAGAGACGAGCTCGCTGCGAGCCTCAACAAGTACGTTCTCCTAAGCGAACCTATAGGTTAACCTTGCGCGAAACCTAATTGAAAACTATACGCAAGTCCTGGACGATTACGTGCTAGCCAAGCGGAAACGACTGCTGGAAACTGCAGTACCCTCCGCGTTTTACTCAATATGTCCCGCGTCAAAAACACTCCCGAGTCTGGCTTCGGGAACGACCCGAAGACTTTGGGGCTTCGTCAAAAAGGGACGCCTGCACGCGAAGCAAAATGCAAGGTGTAACGGGCCGAGTGCGTCGCGGGCGCTCTGAGTTTCGCGCTCACGCGGCGGTGCGCCTTTATGGAAGCGCGTGGAGCGCACCACGTGACCAAGAGTTGCGCGGCCAATCGTTAGGGAGCGAGTGTCTCTGGAAGGTGGGTGGAAGTTGGGGGAGAAGTACGGGGAGTTTGGGGAAGAGCGGTCGCCTTGAGGAGAGGAGGATCTTACCGCAAGTTGGGCGAGGGTGCCGGGCTTCGGGAAGGGAACTCGTGAGAGCCACCCTCGTCGACGCGAACTTGCAAAGTCGAGATGCCTGTTCTCGCTCATTCACGTGGGTTTTCTCTCGCGATTTTAAAGCGTTCTTTCCTCTTTTTTTTTCCCTTTGGGGACTACGGAGCAATATCAAGAAACTGAGAAAGTGAGACGCCTTAAATATGGCGCAAGTTAGGGAAACAAGGCTGCTCATGAATACGGTGGGTATTAGAGGGCAACACGAGGAAAAGTGAATAGAAAGATGCATGCCGAAATGCTCCGTTCGATGTGCTTCCGTAAGTTTGTTATGGAATATATGACAAATATACGACAAATGTAAAGAATGAACATGGAATTCGTGCTGGAACGCAGTGAATGATTGGAGTACGGAACGAAACGTTTTACTTGTGATATGTATGGTTTACGAAATTCAAGTTGGACCATTTGGATGGATGGATAAAACCGATTGAACTGGAAAATATGTGCAATAAAGCAGTGTCACGTGAACAATGCAGACCATGTTCAAAGGGACCCTAAAGCGAAACAGCAAATTCATTTAGACTGATAAATTTTGTTCGGAAATTCTATTGTCGCTAATTTCGCCCTTTTATGTTCAATAATTGAATAGAAAATTAAGGTCAAAGTTTTATGTTTGAGTTTCCTGTCTTAACCCACGGCGAAACATTCAGGCGATGACGTCACAAAGTCAATTATTATTATTTTGTCGCATTCTCGTCATACTTGCACAGTAAATTTGTTTCAAACACGCCGTGTTAAGTATCTGGGTTCCTTAGATCGCTATGTACATCTCTTCTGCTCCCCCCCCCCCCCCTAAAAAAATTACGTTCGCCTTTGTACACGCCGTCAAGGACTGTGACGTCAAGCGCAATAGGGCGGGAACCTGAGAGCCTGCAGGAGTCACCACTTGTATTTTCTTCTTCGCATTTTCTGGCTTACCAAGGGCCTTCCCAGGGTGAGAGCTGTGCTCTTGGTAAAGTGAAAATGTACTTTACAAATGCAAGAAAAATCATTTTTCACTTTAGTGTCCGTTTAACAACTGTATATGGCGAGAGAAACGTTAATAACGGCAGGAAATGTAACACAAGAAGTTCTTCAATCGATGACGGTGAACACGCGTATCAGGCACAAGACAGGTCCAACCAGTCAAAATTGGCAAACCGAGTGCAAAGAGTGTCCGTAAAATGCACGGACCCGCCGGCAAGGATTAGGGACGAGGACTGTCTGCCAAGGCCTACCAATTCTAAAGCCTTCGAGATTTAAGCCCGCCCAAGAAACAGCCCTAGCGGCACATCGTTATGAGCCAAGTAGTGCAAGGCACATTACGTCGCAGAAGTGTCCCTCAACATGACGTTTCCACTGTCGATCACGTTTAAATGTGATTCTTTTAATGTAAGCGATTATGTTCTTCCTAATAAAAAATTGCACATTCTCGACAACGGTGTTTCCACGGCTTCTAGTTCGGACAGTTACCTGCCGAGGGAGGGTAGTGTTATATGCAGAAAATACAGATATTCTCAATCAAAAGGGCGAGCTTCCCCTCAACCTCTTCCCCCCCCCCCTGCGAAGGAAAAGAAACACTCCCTGGCCAAAGGTCGTCTTAACACGTTTCCTTTTTTTGCAATAACGCTCCCTCCTCTTCCATCGCAGCGTTTTCGGCGCAATACAAAATGGATCAACGTGCTTTCATTCATTTAACCCGGTGAACTTGTTCGCTACATTTAGTGTGACAGTTTTCTCGTCCCACGTTGTTCGAATGCGTTTGCAAAGAACTGGCTATCTGCCTCAGTGTGTTAACAGATCGGGCCTTCGGAAAGGATTGAAATCATAATTGCCTTCTCCTGCACGCGTCCTTTTAGCAGCTATTATAATTTCTGACACACGGCAACTAGAGGCCAAGATACGGAAAGGTGTGCTGTGCGATATCAGTGCACGTTAAAGAACCCCAGGTGGTCGAAATTTCCGGAGACCTCCACTATGGCGTCTCTCATAATCAGAGCTGGTTTTGAGACGTTAAACCCCACAAATCAATCACTCAGATACGGAGAGGTTGTACTGTAAGAATGCGGGGCACACCTGCACATTTCGTTAACCCAGTGCAGCCTGGCGTCGGCGTCGTCTTCAACTCTGGCCCTCCCGCAACCGATGCACGCCCTTAACCACGACCTCTTGTATCAGTCAACCTATGATGTATTTTTCGGAAAACGACAAGTTTCGGAAAGTAAAAATGTGACACGGCTAACACGCCTTGAACTCACCCCGACGCTCGCATACCATGTCTCGCAGCCTTTTTTTTTTAGCAGAAAAGCACGTTTTTCCGCTGCTATTTCTGCCATACACGTGGCGTGATCAGCGGTTGAAACGGTAACAGCGACGCACGTGTCTTTTGCGCAACCTAGCAAAAAATCACAGCGAGCGAAGGTGAGTTCCTACTGTACGCATGGCTCTCGGCTTTGCCCTAAATCTTGGCTCGCATTTTTTATTCTTAGTATTTTTGTTTTTCTGTTATTCTGCACGAGACCCACACGTGTCGCTATCAGTTATTCGTTCGTGAATGGGTTCTGCTATATATACATGCTCTAAGCGCATCTCCGAGCCCGGCCTTGACAACAGAGCTCGCTTTTTTCTGCCTCTTCCATCCGATATAATAACGGAAACAAAGTGTTTGGACGTATTGGTAACGACGTGTGCTGAAGCCTCATAACTTGCAGCGTCGTCGCTAAAACAAGCGTGGCACTGAACGCACTGGCCCTTCTCTGCCTCCTCCTTGAAGCCACTACAATAAGAGCGTTCCCCTTGGCAAAGGGCGTGTCCAGAAACATCGCGTAAGTTTACGATGGCTCGTCTCCTGGTCCATCTACGCCTCCGAACGCAGCCCACATACCGGCGTGTCGCAAGCGGATCGTCGTCTCCACGTGTTCGCGGGTTCCATCGACACGTTAACAGTGTCCTTATAAAGGATAATATTGGTGCACGAAGGACTTATTGCTACACGATCGCCTATACCAGCTAAGGAGTGCAGGTAGCCTTATCGTGTGCCCCTTATGGCAACTGAGATACACTTGGACGGCCTTTTTCTTTTCGACTGTCCCATTTAGTCTGATCCCGCGTACGGAAGTGTACATTATTAATAAAGGAATGCGGCCTGCTTGGAGTGATATTCCTTGTTCAACTTGTTCATTGCTTGTTCTTGGGACGGTGTACCGGTCAGCACAAGCAGGCTCATCGAGCCGTCGTAACATTATTGCACTAAACTGTCCTTACTTCCTGGTTGGTGTTTGTTTTTGAGTAAGTGTTTCTCTCTCATCTGCTAATGCCACCCCAATCCTATTTTTTTTCCCCATTTCATACTTGTCACGTTCAACCTTTGTTTCTATCCCGTCCTCCCGAAAGCGTAGGCAAGTGTGCACCTCTCGGTGGTAAGTGTCGCTCTGTTATCTCCCCGTTTCCTTCTATCATTTGTGCATTGACCAGCTTATAAAATAATAATTTGCTTTAAGATAAGCTATACGTTCAGTCTTGGAATTAATGCGTTGCAAAGCGAAAGTACGGGTTCAATTTCTATGCGGAAGCCGCGTTCTGACTGGGGCGTAATTAGTTTAGTTAGGCTATTGCGATTTTGTTGAGCGCAAAGTTACCCCGGATGGTAAAAGTTTATCCAGAGCACCCTCTGCGGCTCGCCTGATATGTCGGTGAATTTCGGCAATTTAAGCTGAGTTGGCGTGTGTGTGTGTGTGTGTGTGTGTGTGTGTGTGTGTGTGTGTGTGTGTGTGTGTGTGTGTGTGTGTGTGTGTGTGTGTGTGTGTGTGTGTGTGTGTGCGCGCGCGCGCGCGCCGTGCGGACTTCTACGGGAGTTCAGTGTAGGACACCTTGTTTGCTGCATGGGGAATATGATAACGTATTTTAAACCGCAGTTTTCTTTCTTTGAGGCCGAACTTCTTGAACTTCACTGATGCCTATAAAATTTTCGTCACTTACAGAGATTATTCGTAAGTGGATTTGTCGTACCTTCCTAGTT
Source organism: Hyalomma asiaticum (assembly GCA_013339685.2). Taxonomy (NCBI): domain Eukaryota; kingdom Metazoa; phylum Arthropoda; class Arachnida; order Ixodida; family Ixodidae; genus Hyalomma; species Hyalomma asiaticum. The sequence continues at coordinate 69,558,121 of CM023484.1, forward strand.
TCGTCGTTTGCTGTTTCGCTAGCTTCGCTGGCATGAACGCTTGCAGTTTCTTTTCAAGTGCAACCACACACAATGTCCGTTTCCCTGGCTCATACTCACACATGTCTCGCACATGTATGCCTCAGTAGATTTCAAGCGAATATGTGTTAAAATAACTACGTAGCGTGATTTCAGTGCAATAGTGATAGTAGCCACTACACCTTCGTTGGACTTGTGCGTTTTGACGCGCTATTGCATGTTCTTGTGCACATACAAATGACAACGGCTCTCGCGCCAGCGTTCCATATTGGCTACTTTAGGGCGGGGTGTTCAGTGAAGGAACACCAAAACGCATATTTTCCTTCTTATCAGCAGCTACCAGGCAAATTTCAACTACAACCGAACAGCATTCGACAAACTCTGCATCCAAAAAGCCATAAGCTCTCCGTTAAACTGCCATCTATCATCCAGTGACTTCTGAGTTTCTTGCACTGTTCATTTGCAGCTGCAAGCAGCGTGTGCGGTTATGAAAAACAAGTGCCCCAGACATCGCACCCTCGTATACCGCACGATTTCTCCGGACGAATCCATAGAAATTATATGGTGACGCACTGGCGCGGTCCAGATTGTTTACGCTATAGAGATGATATGAGATGGTATATAGGTCGTTAAACGTTATTCAGTGCCATAAAGCAATGCGGCCCTCAAAGCGTCTCCAACGCTGGATGAGCTCTTCGTGGTCGTTCGCAAACTGCTCAGCCACTGAAACTTCACGGCCACCGCGGTGCAGTAAATGCCCTGCGACTGCGTTTGATTTATTGTTTATGCTCGGTGACGAGCCACATTGAACCTGCTCGTGGCACGTCGTAACTCATTCAGAAACTTGGGCCATAAAGTATACCAAATCTACTTCGCGACCACGTGTCACTCTAGCATGTTCTTGCCAATTATTCGAATGTGAAAGGGCATTCCCGTCAGCTTCATTATACAGCCTGTAGCAACCGACTCCAACTGCGCAGCTCGCGCTTGGATGGTTAGATCGAATCTTCGCTTCTTGTAGCGGTATATCACATGTAACGTGTCCAAATACACATACTGGTATTTGACTACAAAGGGCTGGTGTTTGACTACAATGTTTACCCAACGTCAACACCCCACAAAAAAAAAAAATGGCTGCGGCTTAGCTCAGCCAGGCCCGGTTGTGCAAACGAAAGCTTGTTGTTCTGTGTTGCTAAGCTAGGTTGGGCTCATATAAACAACCACATGTTTTGCATTGTTTGCATGGTTTATTCACTCTTTGGTTTCACGGCAGCAAATACTGTTCTATGGTCGGTGAAGTAGTTTGCCGCCGTTTGAATCTTGGCCACAGAGGAAGTCTAGCACATCGACTCTCTCTGAAACACCAGATGTACTACAACAAGACTGTTACATCCGCGGGGTGGTCCGACGCAGCCTGTCGTTTTCGCCGCTGCGAAAGCGCAGACAACTTTAGCACAGATGGACCAGCGTCCTCACACACTACTTCCATCGCGCGACCGTGCCACAACGGCTGAACAGAAGCAACTGAAGCGCTCACCCGCTAACTGCCGTGGCATAGAGAGCCTGGAGAGAGCGGTGAGTCACGTGGATACGGCTAGCGAGGTAGCGGTAAAGTCGGGTAGCGGTAGTCAGCAGCGGCAGCCGTCGGGGTAGCAGCGGCGACGGAGCGCGGCCAGTCAAACGCACACACTACCACACACACACACACACACACACACACACACACACACACACACACACACACACACACACACACACACACACACACACACACACACACACACACGCGCGCGCGCGCGCGCGCGCTTACGCACGCAGGCAGACTCCGCCTCCGTGCGTATCTGTTCGTTGCTTCAAGGCCAAGCGGAGATACACGGCAACACTGGCTCGACTAGGCCAGTAAAGCGCTCCCTTAAAATCTCGTCGGTCACGCAGGCAGGACGTTCCTTCGCACAACGTCGGTCAAGAGCACACTGAAGGACGCTTATGTGGTCATCGCATTGCCCTGTTAATCGCCTTAGCGATACCAAATAGTGGCCGCGGGAGCCATACAACCATTGGTTGTCCATATCCGAAAGTGAGCTCCCCTGCGTGGTGCTTCTTAGAAGTCTCTTCAAGGAACGCCGACGCGAACGTATTAACGCGAGAAACTCTTGTGAGATAAGTTGTACTCGTGCGCGCACATACGTACACGCACACACACACATAGATAGATAGATAGATAGATAGATAGATAGATAGATAGATAGATAGATAGATAGATAGATAGATAGATAGATAGATAGATAGATAGATAGATAGATAGATAGATAGATAGACAGACGGACGGACGGACGGGCGGATATTGTGTGCATGTGCAAAGTGTGAACGGCACATATAGCCTGAAACATATTTCAATAATTAAGCGCACTCGTTCGATCAGATGAAGGGGATAGCAGCAGACAATAGAGGTGTACAGAATATTCAGCACTTTTTTTAAAAACAGAGTATTATATTGCTCACAAAAGCATACTGAAAAAAGCTTACCGCGCACATGCGTCCTTGCCACAAGGGTGCGAGATTTCTATCTGTACGAGAGAAGGAAAAGAAAAAAAAAGAGACCAATAAACGCCATGTACATTTTTTATTTGTTGCGAAGTCCAGCGATGCTTCAATAGTGCAAGTTACAGCGCTATACGTACGTTACGTGGTGCGAAATAAATTCGAGAACCAAGAACAGACACTTCCTGGATAAAGCAAAAGTAATGAAAGCGCCAAACGTGTTCATTAAGTTAATCCTTTTCACAACAAACTCTCTAGAGTTCCTCTCAGAAAACTTCCTCAGCAGAAAGCGCAAAGATTACGCGAAAGGCTGGTCAATGACAAGCCTGAACTTCTACCGGAACCACCTTTGAGCTTTAGCTGAATATTAAAAAAATAAAGTAAAAAAAAAGTAAGAGACAAAGGAAAAAGGAGAATGTCAAGAGACAGGAAACAGATAACACGAACCGTTCGGTAGCGTCCATCTTCTTTATGGCTTACTTTCTTCTACGATGAATGCCCACTAGCTAGCTGTACCCTTATGTCGTTCTAAGGCAATATTATGGCAAGGGTTAGTCAAAGTACTTAGAGAAATATTTAGCTTTCGACAGCCGGGAAAGGAAGGTTCATTAATTGGGAGCTGTCTGTTTTGTATCGACGGCAACAGCTGTTCGCTTTCAGCGCCCGTTATTCTCTGGTTTCCTCTCTTTTTCTTCCGAGAGCATTTGCGAAACATCGACACATATGGACCGCCTTGCTCCGCTGCATGTCTTCTTATCGAAATACATGTCGGAAGCGTACTCTGCTAATAAATCTGAGGAAAAAGCGTGCGAGTGATAAAAAAGGAACGGCCGTTTGAAAGAAACTTCGTGTAGGGCAGACAGCAGAAAGCGTTCATTAAATTCTGCTTAAAATTAAAAAAAATGAAATTTGACCTCCCCTCATTTCTTCTTCCGCCTTCGAGATATTATTCCCTTGTAGTTTATATTTTTATTCACACGTACACTCTGCAAGAACATTGTTCATGCATGCTCACTGAGTTGACGCTGCAATCGACGTGTTTAGTGCCAGCTCCACGAATAAAAAGGAACATTCCTGTAGAACCCGTAACGCAATGTCTACAGACAGTGGAGTGAGTTTTCAATTATAATCTTGCCTCATGACATTTCTCAAGAAGCCCTTAATTAAGCGCTGTCATGGTCATCCTGAGATTCTCTTAGATTTCACTACCACTTGCATGGATCTCAGGCTTTTGTGAAGTATCGGCGTTCGGCGAGGCTTCCTCTCGTACTTGCGTTAGTGCGGAAAGAAACAATAATTAGCACAAACACTTGCACAAGATGATTCGAGTCGACGTGCCTTCGCGCATATCTTCGGAGTTAACTTCCTGCATATTTTGTTCTTAGGCGTCTCCCTGGCTCTTTCCCGAGTAGGTGCTGAAACAGCTAGGGCTATAGTACAAGACCAAAGGCAAGAGGAGGATACGTTGCTCAATGTATAATGCGTATAAAGAAACTGTGACACGAAAAGCAGGGACTTTAACCGAAAGATAAGTATCCAGTATGCTAGAGTGCATTGGAGAAGCAGTAAGGATAGATCAAAGAGATTAAGGAGAGAGACAAGGTTGTCTTTTGCATAAGCGCACCTAAGAAACGCGTGAGTAACATAGTCGTTTAAGAAAGCTGATTGATCGTGAAAACTTCAGTAAAGCCTTCTTCGCTTCCTGGTGTGGCGTCTGTACCTTATGGCATTCCATTATCGATTGCTGCGACACTTACTGGTCGTCAAGGCGTGCTAGCGCTGTCGCGAGGCACTGCCTCTGTGAGCAGCAGGGACGACAACGACAGAGGACGTGTTGAGTGCCTTCCACGTAGCCCCAAAGGCCACAGGCAGAACTGAGTGATCCCGGTATGGCAGGAGAATGTGCTCGCGAAAGATACTTCAGGTCATACTCGACATAATGCAGATGTGCCTGTTGGAGGTTTTGGAGACGCGTTGGAGACCTGTTGGAGACCCGTTGGAGGCTTGAATCGCGGAGACGGGTCCAGACGATAGAAACCGTTATGCAGACAACACAGCACAGTGCCCTACATGTATTCAGTGAAGCCAGGCATGAGCGCGCGGATCTTTGTTTCGCTACCTCGGTTTTGTACAGCAGAATGGCAGTAAGACTGCGTCAGGTAAAAGGAATTTACTGGTCCGATCTGTACAAGTTATTAGGGTACTTCAATATAGTCCCCTTGGGCAACGGCGTACATATACCGACACGACTCCCATGCTTCAAAGGAGCCCTGGAAGCCAGCTGCCGTAACCGACTTGAGAGAGATTGTGATAACCTATTGAATGACCGCAAAGTCATCAAAACGGTGACCTTTCGACGTCAGTTTTGTACAGCAGAATGGGCGCCTTCAAGCCACATTCGCGAGAATATTAATAGCGTTATCGGCGCGGGCATGGAGGCCACTAAAATGTTATATCACGACGTTTTACTATTAATTAACGACACAGATGTCTTTTTTCCAGCACTAGTTGGTCCTTCAGTCCGCGGTGTGGAGTGTATCGCAGGCTCCGCTGGGACACTTTTGCGCGCTTAAAGCGTTCTTCATTCGTGTCGTCCCTCCCGCTGAATCGTTGCCGATTGTATACCGGAACCTAAATAAGTAACGAATAATGGATGACAAGCCAATCTGTTTCGTGTGCTCCCAGGTCGGTCGTCATATCTGCCGTCATTGCCGTATCTGCTTGCACAACTCGCCTCTACCATATGCTGGTCGCCCTTTCGGACGGCACCCTGTCTGCAACGTACATTGTCCACCCTCTCTGCAACATACAATGCCGGTCTTGATACTCGGGAGAAGCAGCACTAGCTGCTCGCCCTCTCCACAACGCCGTCAGCCCCGTTCCCCTACACCTCGACGTCCTTCGTAGTTGTCGTACTCAGGCCGCTTCTCGGGAAACTAATCAATGCACCCTCCAACAGTGAGGCTGCATCGGCGACTCTGACTGCAAGACCACTGTTGACCCCTGATGCTAGAAAGAACTTTGTCGGCGTTAGAAGGAACTTTGTCGGTCTGGACGCCCTTGCTCAGACTGGCTTGATTGAAAATGCAGCCAGAGTAATATCCTTTTGGATTCTGAGTGTCGTTTGTGTAAAAGAGTAATTGCTCAAAACATATGAGACGAATTATCGACACCGTGCTCTGCAGTATAGTCTTTGAGCGCTTTAGCAAAATTACCAAACGAAAAAGATTGCAAATTGATCATCGCTGAAAGCTGCGTTCGGCAACGCTCAAGCGCACACCGCTCTTCATGCGACCGCCTGCGTGGTCCGGGTAGGAAATCCATAAACTTCTTTAGAGCAAGAGAACTCGCACAACGAAGAAGAGACGGCGCTTGTGTCGTGTCTTCCGTCGTGTCCTGTCTTCTTTCTTGTGTGTGTTAATTGTTTTGAGTAAAATGTTTTATGCATTCACCCCAACTAGCCCGCCAACGCGTTGGCCTTGGTAGGGGTTGCAACGTTACACAGCCACCGCACAGCCCCGATGCGAACCCGGCAGACTTTTTCCCGCCTACCCTGGAAAGACTTCCTCGTTACTTCTCTTCCGCCAAAATTGTCATAGCGTGCGTTAAGGTAACTCGTTATATTCAAGAAATGGCTTAAGGGCGCACTGAACAGAGTCTCACATCAGGGAGAACGACTGGAGTACGTCTCAACGCGATGATGAGCACAGATGGGCTAAAATCGTACTCTCTCTTTGGCATGCATGCCAAATATGATGAAAGTTGAGACGGATGATGTCGACTATAAATGGAACACTCCATTCGTCGTGCATACTAAAACATGCAATTATACCTGTCCCGGCACCGAAAGATCCCGTCGCCGACTGCCGCAGCCGCGGCGGCTAGGTGGATGGATGGATGCTATGAACGTCCCTTTTGTAACGGGGCGGTGACATGTGCGCCACCAGGCTCGTAAAAATTTTTAAAAACTTTTCTTTCTTTTTCTTCCTCTCTCTTTAAGTTGTCCTCATGCCTTTTAAATCTACTTCAATTAAATCGATCATACTATAGCAAAAACGTAAATTCATAGCCCAGAAAGTCCTTATCTTTTCCCATAATTATTTTTGTCCGTTCTCTCTAGTTTTTTGCCACCAGTATTCTAACCGTCATTTACTTATTTCAATCGCGGGTATGTTCAGCCTTCCATTGTTCTGCCCAAAAATTAAGGCTTCATGTAGGGTAGTGCCCGAACGTACACCCGGGTGGATATTTCCGCATTCAATCAGAACATGCTCGGTCGTTTCCCTATCTTCCTCACAGCATGTGCATTTTTCTTCTTCTTTACTGAATTTCGCTTTATAACTATGCGTTCAAGGCAGCCCGATCTCGCTTCAAACAGTAAAGAGCTTCCTCTTGAATTATCATAAAATGCCTCCCTCGTTAATTTGTTTTTGCCCCTTTCGGTAGTTATTCAGAGTCGTTTTTTTTTCTTCATCGCTGCCATCCAGTAAATCTTCTCCGCCTCTTTGACTTTTCTCTTTACGCTCTTTGTTGTCAGTTCTCTTAGAGCCGTATATTTACTGGTGACCCTCCTCGTTCTTTTTCTCCACTGCGTGTCAACGCTCTTTCTATATAAATAGCGGAACACCTTCACTGCCCACCTACTCTCTTTCATATTCCTTAGCCTCTCTTCAAACCTTATTGTGCTCTGGGCTTCCCTTGCCTCAAAACTCGCCCATCCCATGTCGCCCTGTACAGCCTCATGTGTCGTTTTCCCGTGAGCACCCAACGCGAGGCGTCCAACAGTTCTTTGAATCACATGCATTCCTGATTGTACCTCTGGCCTCATGCACACCACTGAGTTCCCATATGTGGAACCCCTTGTCGGCGCGCCACCTCTCGGGGTTTGAGGGAAGCCTAAGGAGCGGCCGCTGTGGCGCCGAACAATACCTGACAGCGCTGTCGGGCGTAGGGTCAGATGCAACTGTAGATGTGAACTCACAACGGGTAATGAAGAGGTAAACTAGGTCACGATGATTTGGTTTAAAAAAAAGCAAATCGTATTTTACTGTGCCAGAGCTATCAGCAGAAGTGACTCAGAAGACCCTACTAGGCAGCCAACTTAAACGTCTACAAGCGCATCAGAAATGTGATGGTAACCTTGGTTGATTTCAATATCACTTCGTGGCTGATCATTTGCGGATTTGCTATCTGTCGGGGTATTTCTCGAGCGTTTTATCCAATGCGAGTGCTTTTTATCTGGAACTCGGCAATGTGCCACAGGAAGCGGGATTAACTATTATCATTGAGTTACATACTTCGGCAACCTCGACGCTGAGAATACTAGGACCTTGAAGCGTGTTGCGCGAAAAGGTGTGGCCTCAAGGTTCGGCGCGGCGTTGTGAATAAATAAAAGCTACACATACAAAGCTAGGGGAGGCCGCTAAATTAACAAACAGAAGATGAGCGCGGACTATCAAGTGAAGGACGCACGAAACGAACGCAGATATACACCGAACGAGCGCGAATAAGCTGTCACAATGGATGTTCTCAGTCTGAACAACGCTCCTTTTGCAAAGGCGGCCGAAGCAGCGAAGGAAACTAGCGTGCTTCGAGTGTCGAGCTGTGACGCTTGATAGTTCGCGCTCATCTTCTGTTTGTTCGTTTAGCGGCGTCCCTTGAGCTCGCGTGATTTTCGTACGCTCCCGTGACATCAGCGCGGACATCACGGTGAAAGCTCGAAACATCCCTCTTCCTCTCACCACGAGACAACCGCGCGAGCAGACAGCGGAAGGGCAAGGCCCTGCGCAAATATTACAAGAAGCGAGCGAGCTGGCCGACGACTTTTAAATGCGCCCGCTGCGCTCCTCGCGCCATCTCGCTGGTAATGAAGAAACGCTTATAGGCGCCTGCCGTCTCTGAGTCCTGCCAGCGGTAAAGGGTGTGTGTATATAAGGCTCGCCGTTGGCTCCCTGAAAGCAGTGTTGTACACGTTCCTCCGAAACAGGAACGAAAACTCGTTCCTCGTTCCTTCCCAATTTTGTAACGAGTTCCCGTTACAAGTTCCTTTATTCAGAAAGGAACGCGTTCCAGTTACATTTCGAAAAGTGGAACGTGTCGTTACATTAACGTTACATGTGAATTATAGAATTGAAAATTTATCCTGAGGCAAATTAAGTGAAGATATTAAATCACGCATCGACCTATGCATATTTCCACAATTTCAACGTCACCGGCGCCATATTATCCGGAGACAAAGAAATATCCAAAGAAAAGCTCCTATAGGCGTATATTTTCAAGGAGCACCATCATTAGACGAGTCCTCTCTTCCTGCTGTACTGGAAGTTGGGGCCATTGTTTCCAATTTATAAGTCAGGCCCTTAGTGATGTAGCAAATTATCGACCGGTGGTTCCCTTGACGTGTGTTTGCTGTAAGGTTTTAGAGCATATTTTGTATACCTCTGTTGTGGCACACATTAACGACACATTGTCTTTTAACCCAGCGCAGAACGGATTTCGGAAAGGTCTGTCTTGTGTTACACAGCTAACAGAATTTACACATGATCTAGTAAAAGCTCTAGACCGTCGACTTTCTGTAGACTGCGCATTCCTGGATTTTCAGAAGGCATTCGACACTGTACCCCACGCTTCATTAATCGGAAACTTGCAGTTTATAATATACATCCGCAGATTATTTCTTGGATAAGCTCGTACCTAACAACGAAAGCAGTTCGTCACTGTTAACGGAGCCGAATCTCGAATTGCAAATGTCACATCGGGTGTACCTCAGGGATCTGTGTTGGGGCCACTCTTATTTCTTTTATACATAAATGATATAACTGACGGCATTCAATCTCAAATGCGTTTATTTGCCGATGATTGTGTGTTGTATAGGGAAATAGAAGGCATGGACGATGTAGTTGTGCTTCAAAAAGACTTGGAAAGTATTAGCAAATGGTGTGCAAAATGGCATATGAAGTTAAATTTAAATAAAACAGTTTTTATGACATTTACTAGGAAGAAGAATCCACATGTGAGTAGTTATCATATGAACAGTGTAAACTTAAGACAAGTATTTGAATACAAATATCTCGGTATTTATTTCACGTCTCAGCTAAGGTGGCAGAGACAGGTTGATTACGTTGCAGCAAAATCCGGGAAAGCGCTGGGATTTTTGCGACGAAATGTGAAATCTTTTCCTATTCCTACTAAAGAATTATTGTTCAAGACTAACGTTAGATCCATTCTTGAATACGCCTGCACAGTTTGGGACCCTCTAGCTAAGCGAGACATTGCTAAATTAGAAAGGATCCAGAGTTTAGCTGCCCGATTTGTTTCGGGGATTTACAACAGAGAAATTGGCGCGGCAGGCCTGAAAGAAAGATTACATTGGGATTGCTTACGCAACCGTCGACGTAAACTGCGACTGAAGTTCTTTCATGCCATCTATCACAATCATACTAGAATAGATAAGACAAAATATTTACTTTCACCGCACTATGTCTCAGACCGCGTAGACCATACGTTCAAGGTACGAGAAATCGCATGCAAGACTGACGTATTTCAAAATGCTTTTTTTCCCAAAACAATCCGAGAATGGAACCAATTACCTTCAAACATTGCCTCTACGGTGTCAAATGATTTCTTCTGCTCTCTGTTAAATTAACCGTGTTTTTATTTCTATTTTTCTCATTGTTATATGCAATGTTGTAAGTTATATGTTATTGCTGTATGTATTTGTGTTGCTGATTGTGATTAATTGGTGATCTTGATTATTTTTTTTGCGGCATTGTATTCTATTGTATTCTATTTTTTTGCGAACCCTCCCCACTGTAATGCCAATTGGCGCTGTGGGTAATGAAATAAATAAAAAAATAAACTATTATCATTGAGTTACATACTTCGGCAACCTCGACGCTGAGAATGCTAGGACCTTGAAGCGTGTTTCGCGAAAAGGTGTGGCCTGAAGGTTCGGCGCGGCGTTGTCAATAAATAAAAGCTACACATACAAAGCTAGGGGAGGCCGCCAAATTAACAAACAGAAGATGAGCGCGGACTACTAAGTGAAGGACGCACGAAACGAACGCAGATATACACCGAACGAGCGCGAATAAGCTGTCACAATGGATGCTCTCAGTTTGAACAACGCTCCTTTTGCAAAGGTGGCCGAAGCAGCGAAGGAAACTAGCGTGCTTCGAGTGTCGAGCTGTGACGCTTGATAGTTCGCGCTCATCTTCTGTTTGTTCGTTTAGCGGCGTCCCTTGAGCTCGCGTGATTTTCGTATGCTCCCGTAACATCAGCGCGGACATCACAGTGAAAGCTCGAAACGTCCCTCTTCCTCTCACCACGAGACAACCGCGCGAGCAGACAGCGGAAGGGCAAGGCCCTGCGCAAATATTAGAAGAAGCGAGGGAGCTGGCCGACGACTTTTAAATGCGCCCGCTGCACTCCTCGCGCCATCTCGCTGGTAATGAAGAAACGCTTATAGGCGCCTGCCGTCTCTGAGTCCTGCCAGCGGTAAAGGGTGTGTGTATATAAGGCTCGCCGTTGGCCCCCTGAAAGATCTGCTGTTTGTGGCGTAGCGGTTAGCGCCACGCGCTGCGGAGCGAGAGGTTCCTGGATCGATTCCGCGCTCCGGAAGCATTTATCTCAATTATTTTTCTTTGGGATTTATATATATATATATATACTTATACATATACGGTTCATGATGGCGGCGACGGACGGCCAAAACCAGCCGAGACTGTCCATATAATTGCTATCGCAATAATATAATTCCGCGGTTTCTGCATTACGCATTGAAAGTTTGCACATAGCAGTGTCGGGAGGCCAATCCTGTGTTACGCAACTGAGAAGCACAAGACAGGCGAGAGCACAGGGAAGCCGTAAACGGTGAGTATCCTCAGCCGTAGAAGTACAAGTCCAGCACCAATGAAGCCATGTGCACCCGACCCTTCCAGAGAAAGAAACACAAGGCAAGCGCCAATGTAGACAAGTGAACCCGGATTTCCAGGAAAAGTCAATGAAAGTTATACACCAGCACCAAAAGTTAACATCGACACTCGCAGCAAAATGCAGAGATTCATCGTTTCATTCCAGGCATATCCAGGCATTAGTCATATCCACGAAAATCGTCGAATGGCAGCCGCAGTCTCAGTAAAACTCAGAAACTGACCGTGGTTGAACACGCGATCGCGGTAAAAAGATAAGCATTAGTCATGCAGAATTAATTAATTAATTTGTGGGGCCTACGTCCCAGACACACGCCATGAATACGAGAGACGTCTCAGTACACAGCTCCGGAAATTTCGACCACCTGGGATTCTTTAACGTTCACTGTAATCGCACAATACACGGGCTTGAACATTTCGACTCCATCGAAATACAGCCGCCGCGGCCGGAATAGGAGTCATGCAGTACATAACAAAGAAATCGCATAGAAACACAAAGGAACCGCAGCTCCGCTGTTTCAGCAAATTTCACATTGCGTGGAGCCAGAGAGCTTTAAAAAAAAAAACTTCTTGCATAGAACTACGCTTAATTTTTTGACGAGCAGTAATGAACCAACCTACTTCTATGAAGACAAATTTAGCTTTCATTTGAACACAGGTTCCTACGAAAGAGGTATCAACCGCAAGCGCTTCTGAATTAAGTATGCCAATCCTAACGTGACATTCACAGAGCTACCACGCAGAAGCGCCATTTTTGAGCGTCCGCACACAACACCTTAACTAAAAAAATATGCGAGCTCTCCGCAAAAAAAAAAAAGGAAAATATCTCGAGAAAAAAAAACATACGCGATCCGCGCGAACCCAGACGCAATTTTCCTCTTTAACTTGTTATCGAAGCTTTCCCCTTCAAGAACTTGCTAGTTAATACCCGCTCTGATGCGCCCGACATTTTGAACTTGTTCGTGTTCTCTTCGTACGGGCTAACCTTTGTCACGAAGAGAGCAGCCCAGCATAAATAGTTCTTAATTCACGCGCGTTGCTCTAAGCTTCAGACAAATGGGCGCAAGAATATTAGAAGATGCCGCAGGGGCATGGGAATTGCGCGTTCATCTTTTGTAACGGTGTTTACGTAAAGCTCTCGGAACAAGGCGACAGCCGATGTAATACCGTTCCAAAATGTTCCCTACGCGACGACTTCCTATTTGCATAACTCGTAGCTCTTTCCCTGTTACAACGGCTTGGTGCCAAGCCACCGTGACTCTTGATAACAAAGTGCTCTTCTTCAAAATGTCAGCTACGTAAAGCACGCGATCTTTCTCTTCCGGGCTCTCGCAAGATGCCAGTGGCTTGTTTGCCCGTTTTACCGGAAACAAGAGAGCAAACGACGACCCGAGACTTTCGAACCAACACTTTCCTTCGCGTACCACCAAGAGACCTTCGAAACCTGCAATGTCTCTCGTTATAACGTTTCCACCCACATCAGCTTTGCTGTGAAGATATAACTTCAGCAGTGTTAGCACGCCTGGTTTATCCGAGGGAGTCGGCGCGTGTTTTGGTTCTGAAACACACGGTGTTGTGTTTTTGTCTCTTTCTTTTCTTACGAAAACTCTCAGGAAGCTAGGTAAAGGCAAGCTCCGTGGGTGAATGTGGTGTCTGATGTGACGATGCTACATCCAGCCAAAAGCTTTGTAACTTGTGTTGTGCATAGCCAACGAAATGTGGCTAACCACGAATTAGGCCGGGGAAAGAAAAAGAGCTTTCACTGCTGCTTCGGAAACGTTTCCGGATGAGAAGTTTCCTTATGTCTCGAGACAATACTTGTGCTCTTATCTATTGTGGCTCTTGTCTTATAAACGCGAACACGCATTTCTATTATTAGTGAATTCAGAGTGGCTCATACACGTCAATTTTCACATGCAGCACAACAAGAAGCTTTTGCAGCATCCAGAAAATGTGTGGGCTGCGGATAACTGCTAAGATGTGAAGAACTGTATGGTGAGTTGCGTTAAGGCTTGCGAGTATACGTTGTGATAAAAATCCTGCAGATCCCGCGCAATTGTGTGAATCGGCGTCATGCGAAGCAATCAGCGATGAAATTGCCTGCGACCACTTGACATTTGGCCAAGTCTTACGAGTAGGATTAAGGTCTTTGTGCAAAGAGCATGAGTGGGTGTATGCTTAGCGTGGACTAACCAGGAACGTCGACAACACCCTGACGACCGGGCAGCTCATGGTACGACGTAGCATTGGTGCTCATGTCAATGCACGGCACAGAGCTTCCTTTTGTCGAGGGAAGATGCATGCTACGGTGCGCAGATGTGGGCATCATAAGCCTCGTTTGTTGAAGTTTTCCTACGAGGTCGAGCAAATTTGGACGAAACTATGCCATGTGATAGTAAAAGATATCGTTCGTTGCATTGCTGTGATAGCGCCTAACACATATTAGAAGCGCAATTCACGTTACACAAGCGCCGCCCCGCCACGGTGGTCTAGTGGCTGTGGTACTCGGCTGCTGATCCGAGGCTCGCGGGATCGAATCCCGACTGCGGCGGCTGCATTTCGGTGGAGGCGAAATGTTGAGGCCCGTGTGCTGTGCGACGTCAGTGCACGTTAAAGAACCCCAGGTGGTCAAAATTTCCGGAGACCTCCGCTACGGCGTCCCTCATAATCAGAGCTGGTTTTGGGACGTAAAACCCCACGTAACAACACAAGCGCCATCATCAACCCCGCGACCCACTTCTGTGTGATAGCCTAGGTTTACGCGCTAGATATACCATGTGGGAGAAGCCGCCGTAGCCTAGGGTAACGTGCTTGCCTAGCACATCAGGGGCCCGGGTTCGATGCTCCCTGCTGCATGGTAGGTTGCTTGTGTGCCTGTGTCGTTGTTACGTTTATGCTTCATTCTCAAGCTACGACAAACGGCGTGTCTTCCTTACTTTTAAATGTGTTCTAATGTTATATATCAGATGTCTATTTTAGATCACCCTTGACTGACACAGGTTGCATAATATTCAAACAGGTGTGGCGCATACCCGCAACCGCAACAACGGGTATGAGCCACACATGACTGCCGTATCTTTAATCGTGACGTACATGACGAGTGTGTCATGTTAGTGATGTAAAACTCATTCATCCATGTTCGCTGCACATTTGTACCCTACCATGCACATATTCGTGTACATCAGGCGACCAGCAGGAGAGCACCGAGAAGTAGATAGATAGATAGATAGATAGATAGATAGATAGATAGATAGATAGATAGATAGATAGATAGATAGATAGATAGATAGATAGATAGATAGATAGATAGATAGATCATGGCCAACGTCTGGCGCAAGTTTTCCTCCCTTGTGCCAATTCAAAAGAAAGACAATACCGCGCGTTATGTAACCTACCGCAAAAAGAAAGCTCGAACATTTTTTTTCTGCAACTGTCTTCGATGTGAATCATAATTACAAACACGTTCTGGACGGTCGACTTGACGGTCGGCCGCTTTTCGTAGAGATACAACTCGGAAAACAGTTGTCATCACTGGTTTACCCGCAAAGCGATGAGACCAGTTTTGTGCTTCGTGTGGACGATTTCATGCTTCGTAAGGACGTAAGGGGATAAAGGGGTGAAATATAACAGAAAAGACAGAAGGGCACCAATCACGTGGATTCTTGTAAGAGCACATCGTCTGCAGGCGGTCGCATAGACTAAACCTGTCGACTTATGGGCGTCGGTATCAACTTCCTTGCCTTCAGAGCCATCGAACCCCATGTATGCACAAATAAAGGCAGACAAACTCTCCGGGCTGCACGAGGAAAGGTCATAGATAATGATGATTGAATTTGTGGGGTTTAACGTCCCAAAACCAGCTCTGATTAGGAGAGACGCCGTAGTAGATGTCTTCGGAAATTTCGACCACCTGGAGTTCTTTAACGTACACTTACATCGCACAGCGTGCGGGCCTCAACGTTTCGCCTCCACCGATGCAGCCGCCACAGTCGGGATTCGATCCCGCGACTTTCGGATCAGCAGCCGAGTGCCATAACCACTAGACCACCGTGGCGGCACGTCGTAGATAATGAGATATATTAAACTCACCTTTAGTGGTCTTACATGATAACTTTGCAACCCAAAGGACCGAGTGTTAACAGACACTAAGTTGAGCGTCCCACTCAATAGTTGGTCTTTTTCTGAATGCTGGGTGTTGTGTGACGGCTTCCTTTTTTCGTCTTCCACGTAAGATCAACACATTAAAATTTCCACATTTCTAAAAGAATCACCAGCGATACAGTAGTGTAGTTTGCAATCCTTGACTTCGGAAAGCACATCCTCGGAATACGTGTGAAGTGACCCCGTTGTGGGTCGAATAAATACCAAGAAATTAAAAACACGTCGGCGTTCACGCTATACGGGTTCCAAGCGTTATCTACCACTCTGCAGATCTCGTTAAGTGCTCGACTTTCGCTGCTGAATGAATCGTTTGCGCCTTCTAGACTACGTTCCAAAGAGCGACTAACAGATAGCTGAGATATTTGAACAACAAGAAAATTGGAGTACTTTTAGTTCCCGCTGAGGCACCCCTTCTTTTCGTACTTCTTTTTCCTTCACACTGACGCTGACTTTTCCGCTTCGGTAACCATCATGCGGGCCATGCGTTTGGCACAGATGTTGAAGGGATTAACTCACGCCTTAGAAATGGTTGTTCCCATGAGATTCTGCTAGGCGCAAACATAAGACATTGTGCGTTGAGAGAGAGAGACAGAAACTGCGAGGCGAGACTCCATGCTTGCAAAAGAAACCGATAAGGCGGAATTTGACCTTCTTCTTTTTCTTTGCTGTTTAGGCCATGCGTTCCCTCCGTTTGTTCCCTGATTTCCTTGGGCGAGCAGGGCTCACTGACCGAGGCAAATTAATTCGCCTTGAGTAATTTTGCTCCTGAACTGCGACTCACTTAGCTCAGTGCGTCCACATCCATATCCGTTTATTTCGTATTAAATTGTTAAATGCTCCCTACAGAAAATAAAGCGTACTAGTAAACTAACCATTCACGTGCCTTCAGAGCAGTAGCAATAACTACAAGTGAGCTACTGCCACTTACAAACGGATTATAACGACAGCTGCCCCTCTCGTTCATCTCACAGTGTGCCTTGTAGTATGTCGTTGTTCTTCGTCGCTTTCCTATCAATAGAGTAACTTTTTTTTCCCGGCCTTTTCTTACGTCTACCGTTCAGCTTTATCTTGGGTATCTTTATTTTGTTGTTATTGTCGTCACTCTGGCTCATTATAAGTTACCCTTTCATACGCAGATATAATGCATGAATAGGTTAGACCTATCGCGTATATTAGGCCTATTGCTTACAGCATAGATACTTATGTATTCTGCTCTCGTAATGTCACTGCTACCTGAGGGAATTTCCTATCTACTATAAGAACATTCTATGTGGCAGTCGAGGTTTATTTTTCCCAAGTATAGTCACCGTCTACTTTTCAGATCGCCAATTCCAACGTGTCATTCGTGACCTGATGTATGAACGAAACCTCTATTTCTTCCAAAATGTCTGAAATTATGATCAACAAAAACAGACACAAGCTCTTGAGCGAGTTCATGTTTTCCCATTAGGTATATTAGTGAGTTGCAACGCAGGAGACATCACTCCGCAGAAACACTGCAGTCACTTTGGCACTGACAACAGTGGAAAAGGTTAACCACGGTATTTACACTCGATATACACAATCATCATCAGCATCAGCAGCAGCAGCGTCGTCGGTCAGCCTGTCTAGGCGAAGTGCAGGGCGAAGGCCTCTCCCATCAACTCCTATCAATCTCCAATCATCCCGGTCCTGTGCTAACTGTAACCACTTTATTCCCACAAACTTGTTGATCCCATCTGCCCACCTAGCCTTCTGCTGCCCCAAGATAACCGTTGGTAATCAAGGGTAACACAGTGGGTCCTAGAAAAGGCAAGCACGGCAGGCCGCGGCAGAAGGTTAGGTGGGCAGATACACAATCGCAATAACGCGAAAACGTACTGATTTGACAATGACAAAAAACTAAGAAAGCTTTATCGCGGCATATAAAAAGAAGATACGTTCTAGTTGATTGAAGAAACATTTAGTTAAGTCAGTTGCATAGCATTTATTTTAGAACATGTGTAGCGGTTTATTATGCGACCACACTTTCACTTTCACGGACGAGCTCACACTTGCGCTGTATTGCCTTGTGATCGCTGTCGCAGAAGGTCCGAGCCTCTGCCATCGTAACGTGGCGCAGCCTGCTTGCAAACGTGACATCAATGCAGGAACGGTGTTCCGTCGTGGGTCTTCGTAGCGTCTTAGCTTCAACCAGTATAAAGCAATCTAACAGGAAACTCTCGATCGATTTCCCCATGCTCTTTCGCCACATCGATGTTAAAGTCGACCCACACGAGGATACAGAGTTCGTCTGAGTAACGTGGCCTTGCGGTTTCCACTGTTCGTATCGGTACAACTTCGAATGCGAACTGTGCTGTTTCCACGACACGTATGTCGCGCGCCGTTGTTTCATTACGTGCGCAGACGCGCAGATAGTTCCATCGTGTAAGTTGGCTTTCCTGCAGTGCGTTTTTGGCGCTTACGGACGAATCGGTGAGACAGAGAAAGTTTCGCTTTAAAAATAAAAAAAGGTTGCCCATGATTGCGACACTTCCTAATGCGAAATGCGAGCGCAGCTGTACCAGTGCGGTTCTCTGTGGCGATACGGTGAGCAAAAGAATTTGAGTGATGCATGTATGCTCTCGTTCCTGCAAATTACACCTCGGTGAGCCTCGCTTACGAAACGCTTGCTCCTGACGCGTCGCTCACTACTAAGCATGGACCGATGAGCTGAGCTTCTCTTTAAGCAGCGAGAATCTCTGGGTTCTCCCAACTCGGGGAAAGGTTGTCCTAAGAAAACTAGCTCATGCCTCACCGGTATTCTGGCCGACTTCGTCAAAAAGGAGAAGAGCAGCACGTGGCTTGAGGCTTGTGAGCGAGGACATCAGGGCGTTTTAGCAGTGGGGGATTACCGTACGGTAAGCATGCTAATACCGTTCCCTCGCTGTGGGCACGGGCTATTTTAGCCGTAATGAAAGGCTCTTCCAACCTTTAACCAAGTTACCGAGCGCATAGAGGTCCCAGTGCAGGTGTTCCCGACTGCAATAGCTACGAGCCGACCACGACGGCATTTTATTACCGTACGTAAGGCACGGGAAACCACCGCTCCTAAAGTTTCGATGTGTTCGTTTGCTCGGTTACGGGGAGGGCTGATGAACGACGCTCAATGCAGGAACGGACGCACAAGAGCTGCGCTCTAACATGTCGGGATGGCATTCCGGTTGCTTGTATTTAGTGACTTGGGAAGCCATCGTCGATGGCTTACCAAATATCTCCTGCTACGTGAAAATAAAGATTGCTCGTTCGGCTGCGGATACGAACAGCCGCCCGGTGGCTTACGCGACCAGCACCACAAGCGGGTCAGCCGCTGTCACTTTGTCATAGCCGTGCTATAAAGCAAGGCTTTGTGTCCATAGAGAGGTAGACGCAGTGCAAGGCGCGCTCTCCTATAACGCGTGCATGATCGGTAAATGAAAAACAAATGTTAACATATCTTAGCCACATGAATCTCTTCCATTTTCTAGCAAAGAAAGAAGGAAAGATATGAACATGAAAATAAAGTGAAGAGGCATGCACACGGCAAGCTTCGCTTGTCCCAATTTTGCCAATATGGGAGGGTTTCCTATCGTTCAGTTAAAAAGTACCTGCACCATGACGAAATAGTCTAAAAAGGTGATCGAACGAAGTTCATGATGTACGATTCTCGCGCAGTGATCCTTTCAAACGCGTCGAATACATTTACGTTCTACATATTCTTGCCATAAGCTCAGGATCAGGTTCTTACTCAGCGAGCTTGCGCATTTGATTTAATCCGTCAGGCTATCTTTGCTTCACTTCAAATCGGACATGTTCATTTGTTTGCCGGGGCGCATTTACTTTTACAGAAATCCCCATCACTCACGTTCACTTTCCCGTCGATCTGTCAATCGCACAATTTGAGTGTTTGTTTCGTCACTTTGGATCTTTTATAGCGTCTCCATCAGCCGCATTCGGCCGTCAGAATGGAAAAGATTTCCTTCCGTTGGAACGGTAAGATAAGCGACTTTAGCGGATTCAAAGCGCATCCGTGCTCGGGCCCGTTTTGGTGGTGGCCGAAGCGTGAGCCTTCGAATTTTCTCCGAAGCGTTCTCACGGAGACGATCTGAAACGTTCTCGAGGAAAAGCCAGGCTTTTGCTTCCATTCTTTCTTCAGGTATTGCGCGTCCTGCTAAGGGAAGGTGTAGAGTCGCCTTTTACCCTTCCCTTTTCTTTATGTCTGTCAGCATTATGATCTCAGATGCGTCGTTCCTTGGCTCACTTCCTGCAATAGTCCGCAGACTACGATGCCTGACTGCCTCGTGAACTCAGAAAGTTATAGTTATCTAATTCCTGTTCGTTATAGACCTGTGTACTTGCGCCAAAACGCTTTTCCGGCCGTCGCGCGTGTGTTTTTACTTATTTCTTTGTTTTATAGTTTCCAAAAGACAAACCTTTCTGCGCATCAGGAACACCCCATACAAATATTCCTGACCTGCAATTTTTACTGTCTCCCCGGCACAGCTCCCATCACACCGACAGGAATCCAACATCAACGGGCACACGGCTGGAGTCATCCAGCAGTAGTATTCCTACACTCGACCAATTGAACTCGGTGATGGGGTGAAATTTCTGGAAGGGTCATAACGGTTGTGTTCTCAGTCTTGTCCACAGTTCAGATCGAAGGAGCACGTAAAGTCCAGACTACTTAAACAAGAAACTCATGCCTTGGTGCTGTACGTGACTTCCGCGCGAACACTTGCGCTGCGAGTAAACGTGAGGTTGCGAAAAGGGAAGCCTTTCCTTTATGATATTTCGGCGCTATGCTTTTTATTCCGCCGTGCTTAATGTAGGTCACGGGCTGAATTTGCAAATGTTCTACTCTGTAAATGCCTTTTTTTTTCTTATTGGTCGGGCGGTTTTGCTCATGACGTATTGAGCACCCTGATTTCCTGTAATGTCTTCCTACAAACACTTTAGCACAAGAGCGAGAAAGCAGCAAGGAAAGGCAGGGAGAAAAACGAGACGCACGGTCGGTTTGCTACCCTGCCTTTTCTGGCGGAAGGGTTGAAATAGAAAAATATATTTTGTGAATACCTTTACGATTTACTTTTGAACACAGCTGCAAGTCGCCGGCTCTTCTGAAAACGAATTGCATCCCTATAGGAGCATCAACTACCGTCGCTTGACCTCTTTCGGTGTTCCTAAAGATGGATACCAACATATTTTTAATTTGTTGAACTTGAAAGCAATGAACACGACATTATTCACTTTGTTTCGATAATCATGAAAGCCAATTTCAAGCGGCGTAACCGCGCTCCTTGTGACGCTGTTTATTGAAAGAATAGCCGGCAATTCCCGGCTCTGTTCGAAACCAGATTGCAAACCTCCTGTGTTGCAGCGCAGCATTATTTCACTCACATGTTCACACATGCCTCGATGACTGCCGGCGCCGTCTCCTCGACATAATCAACAGAGTAGCAGAACCCATTTAAGGCAGCTCAAGCTGCCGCGCCAGAGGGGGGTGGCTTCGAAATGCGGCCATAATTGGGCATACAAGCGGACGCGGCGCGCAGCTCTGCTGAAAGAGGCATCTCCTTCGTCCTTCGCTGCGTCTGCGCACGAAAGTTCATATCGACGTATCGGGGAGTTGAAACAATGGGCACAGCTGTTCTCATCCACTTAGAACAGGGTCAGAAGGTACCCCAGACCCGCGCATGAGCAACTCGTGCCAGAAGGATTTGTAATTAAAAGCTACCGAGGGAAAGGCGGGTCACTGAACGGTTGACTGGATGCCGCTGCTCATTGCGAGGCTGCACTGTGAGGACATATATATTAATAGGAAGGAAGCAATAATAGCAGAAAGGATACCTATCACACCTAGGCACGTGGCTTTCGCCACGCAGAGTGGTCAGTGACCATCTTTAGGTGTCGACCGAGCGAGCGCAGGGTCTTTCCGCTGTGTGGACTGCAAGGTTGTGCAAGCGCAGGAGCCCTGCGAGAAGGCCTCCTACGAT
The DNA here is from genome assembly GCA_013339685.2 of Hyalomma asiaticum. NCBI lineage: Eukaryota > Metazoa > Arthropoda > Arachnida > Ixodida > Ixodidae > Hyalomma > Hyalomma asiaticum. The sequence goes on from CM023484.1 coordinate 69,579,764, forward strand.
GGCGTATGCTCCACCAGGCGAAGTGGAAAAGGGGCAACTCACGTGGTCGCAGCACTTGGGAAATCTTAGAGCAGGCGGGGTGCGTTGGACCACACATATTTTGTCGTTACTTTCTTCCCACTGTTCAGACATGTTCTGTGAGAAAGCCGAATGTATTTCGGCGAAAGCACGATATTGACGAGTTTGTTGCAGTGGTGTCTTCAGTCACGGTATGTTCTTTATTCATTAGTTTAATCTTATGTATCTACCGATCATCCATCCGTCCGTGCTCCGAAACGGGAGTTGACGAGATATGTTAAATTTTAAAAATGTGCTTTAAAATATTTTCCTTCATCTCATTAACGTTACATGGGACGTGCATCGCGATCGCTGTATCTTTGTAAAGATATTTCATAAAGCGATATTATAGTTAGAAATACGTACAAACAGCAACATCCGGAGACGCGAGGTGGTCGGATACCTTAACCTGAGATACAATACAGCTTTTTCTCTCTTCGGACGAACAGCGCCTGCTCAAATAAGGGAGCTATAGACTTTTCAAGATACTGAACTATCTCAGGCTCAAAAATTACTTATGCGCTATTTGTAAACGGTTTTGCGCACATGGCGAACATGTTGAACTCATTCTTTGTCAAAGTTATTTTTATCACAGAGCGGATTCTTCGAGAAACAGGGCCTGATGGCCGGTTGTGACAGTGCCCTCACAAGTGACAGTGACGTTAATGTGTCCCTAATCTCCCGTCTCTCCTTTCCCTCTTTCATTCCTCTTTTCCCTTCTCCAGTACAGGGTAACGAACCGAATATTTCCTCTGGTTAACCTCCCTGTCTTTCCTTTCCCTGTCTTTCTTTTCCCTTTCCCTCTCTCGCTCTCCCACTGTATCGCTTTGTTCGTATCTCCTACCTCAATTGCATAATGATCTTGTCATTAAAAACTAACTTCTAACATAACTTGTCACTCTGGAAATTCTTCATCAAGACTGAGACGTTGTTCTGAAGGTCACGCCTCTCCGCCAATAACAGTCACGTATACGCGTACACGCTGACGCTGTCCATTTCTGGTGGCCTCTTCAAAAGTGGTCCTAAATATATTAATTGCGCTTCAAGGACGCGCAGAGAAGAACCAGCGACGAAACACACGAGGCTTTCACCACATCGCTCCTTGTCGTGCGTGTGTTCGCCCCACCTTCTGTCCGTGTCATTCACGCACAACGTGACGCATACTCCGTAGCGGCTGAATTTCACTGCGATAAAGTACAAGTAAGTAACAAATGAAATTGCTTTTAGCTGCCAAATCATTCTGATGTAGCGGTAAATTTATGTCCCGCCAAGGGAATTGTTGCACGCCTCCCTCCATCGTCTTACAAGGCTTGTGTGTACAAAGGCGTGCGCGGCGTAGACGCTGGTGGTGCAATGAACATTGGCTCCTCAGCTTTAAGAGCGTAACCATACCTGATCGCCTGGCAAGAAACGAGTGCCGCCAGAGGGGTGGTTAGGAGGAAGGCCAACTTCCATCCCTCTCCACTCCCGCAAAAAGGAAAAAGAAAGAAAAGTGAAGCTGGAACATACATACATACATACATACATACATACATACATACATACATACATACATACATACATACATACATACATACATACATACATACATACATACATACATACATACATACATACATCGGGCATAAATCCGACATAAATCTGACATGAAGTCCTGGTTACGGCACTGCGAAGAAAGTGCCCCAGTTTCAAGAACGACTTTCAAGTCGTGCATGTAATCGTTTCTATGTTCCTCGTGTATCGTCATTGTCCTCATTCTTCTGAGAGCCAAGATGCAAGCTATGAATGCATATCGCACTGTACGGTAGGACAGAGTAGCCCCAAGTCATCGCACTCCACTCCGGGCGTGTTTGCGTCACACACTCACGCCTTCTGTTTGTTTCCCCCGAAGGCGGTGGTGCGTGAGCGTCACGTTGACGGCTAGCGCGCGTCTCATCTGGAACGACGTACATACCTCTACGGGTAAATATTTGGCGTTTCTTTTTTTCAAAGCCAAGCACTCCGCGTGGTTCAGAGGAAGGTACATGATGCGCGCATAAAGACGCTTCTCTCTGTCCCTGAAACCGAAAAAGTCACCTTAAGTGTTATAACCAGGTAGTGAGGATAAACCAGGTAGTTTCGAGGCTTTCGCGTTATAACCAATCACGGCTGTGAACGCTCTCGCGTTTGCTCACCAGAGCAAGACGAGAAAAAGACGGGCATGATGAAAGTAGCCCAATTTAGCGACACCTCCCGTCGAGAAGCACCGCCCTCGCCGCAAGATACCCAGGGAGAACCTTTCTTGTAAGTCTTGCTCTTGGCGCAATATGGAGTCCATATACGCTTCGCGTGACTCCACGTGTTTACTCTGCACTCTTTAGGCGCGCCATTAGATGGAACCACAGCCAGTCACGCTTGACGCAGTGCCCACTTCACACTTCCTCCTTGGCAAAGTATATGAAACATAACTGAGGCTTCGTTTAATTAATTTTTGAGAACCCATGTGCTTGCTTCCGCTGCAGGCCTAGGAGGGCTATTTCGAACACTGCACCCACGTCTGCTCAGACGGTCGGCTTGGTTCTCCGAATCCTTTCTCAAAGGGTAGAAACAACCCGTACCAACATAACATCGTTGTACACAAAATAAGGAAATGTTTTTTTGCTGCAAGAAAATGTGTGAAATCTTATGATTCCTTTATAAGGGGCATGCCTTTAATGACATTCTTTCCCGCATTTTAAAGCGCTCCTTCCTCATCTCAGCGCCGAATAAACAAGGTCTGTCCTTCAGACAGTTTAAGCCACGGACATGATGGTCATGTGGGCGACGGTCTCTGGCTGTCGCTGTCTTGCATGATGCGCACGCAATCGCTGCGGCAAAGAACTCTGCGCTAAACATGCCACTGCTGCGCCGCATTTCGTCAGAATAGAAAATTTACGAGAGCACTAGTTCGCATAGCTTCGGGTATTTTCGTGGGATCTGCAGCACCCTTAGCGTATCCATGAACTACCATGTAGGTTATAATACTTTAAACGATGTCACTACAGTTGCAAGTGGTACACGGGATTGAATAGCTGAGGGAGGGACAGTATATAGTGCCTCTGCTGCTCCACCACCAGGACACAGCAAACAAAGGCGGCTTTCTAGCATTGAACCACTGGTTGAATTCATACCTTTCGAAGAGTATCTCGGTCGCACTGGGCATGTGCGAATGTTTACACCGGTTAAGGCGGAAGGACCACGGACTAGATTAGCTGAGCTTAACATTACCACAGCTGCCAGGTCACTGATTAGCGATGCTGAAGAAAGTGCACTTTCTATAACAACACGGTCAAGGAAAAATAAAACGCGAGTCGTTGCAACCGTGAATTGTCTCGAGGAGGTAAACATGATATTCAGCACGCAAAGATTGCTGCAAGTACACCGGCTGTACAAATTGCTGCCAGTATCGAAATGCATCCCTCTTCGTTTATCACCGCAGCATGTATGAAAAGTGCCTGCACCGTTTCCTCTTCGTCTTGGAAAGCCGGCCGACCGGCAAAAGGAATACGTACGTTGCATTATTGATTGCTCTCGAAGTGGACCGATGCCCATTCGTCTGCAGCACTTCTCGCGCGCATCGAGTTATTTTGGCTAAAAGCCGTGTGACAGATAGCTGCGTTGCAGGAGGAATTGCACATGCACTCATCTGGTGTCCGAGCTCACGAGCATACTTCAAATTTCTTCAGACGCTTTCGTTTGGGCTGCTGCTATAAGAGTGACAAATGACCGCTGCCGAAGTGGAAGCGTACAGGACGAAAGGACAAGTGCTGCTTGCCTAGAACTTCAGTACTTTCGTACAGTTCATGCGTTGCCGTGACGTTGTTGTATTCACCATTCTGTTTCTAGCTGAAAGAGAGATAAGTACGCTGAAATATTGGGCTGCGGTTGAACATTTCTATACCGGTCAAGACTGCATGAATTTAAGTACGTTATTGCCATTTTACCACTAAAATTTCATTAAGATTGGCTGCTTATTGCCAGGACTTCAACGACGGTAGGGCACTTTTGTATCGTGTAATGTCGGTTTTAATTAATGACGCATTCCGTTCCCGGAGAATTTCGTGAAATTCGGCTTCTTTTCAAAAGCAGGAGAGGGGAACAGCAGGAACTGTGACTAAGAAAATAAAGTTTGTTGTCGTATACGGACTCGCAGGGGAGTTAGGGAAGGCGGCGAACAAAGTTGGGATACGACTGCGGTTGAGCGCTTTCGGAATCGCACGTTGCGACGACCCGTGGTGAGTAGCCGTAATTGTAAAGAGAATCGTTTTTTTAAACAGCGGAGCTGTTCGAAGTCGAAGCTATCCGGTGCGTCGGATGATGTCGTTGTTTCCACGAACGAGCGAAAAGTCTATCCGCCCTTGGCCGCGGCCCACTAGTACGTGGTGGTGGTTATTCGAGGACCAATGTGCGCCATTTGCGCGCGCAATTCTTTCATAGCCGAAAGGGAAAATTTACCATCCACCCGTTTGTAGCACTAGGATACAAGGAAATCCATACGGATTTATCAGAAATGAAAGCCTCCTAGTTGCCGAAAAATTCGTCCTGGTCCGGGGTTCGAACCCGGCACCCGGAACTTGCTCTGCCAATTGAGCTAACCAGGAGGCTAGCGATTGACAGCGCTACGACGAATCCATCGGCAACTCGAAGCATGAGGACATGAATATGGCAAATAAGTTCTGCCAGTTGTCGATGGAATCGCCCTAGCGCTGTCAATCGCTAGCATCCTCGTTATCTCAATTGGCAGAGCAAGGTCCTGGTGCAGGGTTCGAACCCTCGACCAGAATGAATTTTTCGGTAACTACGAGCCCCTAACTACACGGCACGCTTTAAATACAAAGCTGTGTCGGAAGTCCACAGCAATTTTTCAGAAAGAAAACCCTGCAGCGTTTTCTTTCTTAGAAATTGCTGTGAAGTTCCTGCGAGCAAATACTGCAATAATTTTCTTTCCTGTACCGCGATAACAGCCAGATATAATGAGCATGGAACGTTCACCTCGAGGGCATCCGCCCAACTCATTTGCCATATTCAGAATAATCAAACAAGCTTCTAACTCGGACTCGTGAAATGGACTCGAGGATTTTTCTCTTTCATAAAGTAGCAGCACGGATTGAGGGTCATCTCGTTACCGATCTGGATATCTGCAGGAGAGGGTAGTTAAGTAACACTAGCGAAGAGTCGTATCCGACAAGGTGTGGTTACAAACCTACGATGAAGGCTGGAAAGATGAGAACCTTGTAATAGTTGATGACGCTCCGGAGGTCCTTTCCTGGAGGAGGTTCTCTGTATGGGCCGTGGGCGACTAACAGGAAGACACGCCAAGCCTTCTATAGCCTGCCCGCTTCCTTGTTTTACCGTATTTTCCAAGAAACACGAATTCATTATCAATCTCTCTGAAAGCTCCAACAGAATGAACCTAAGGCTATCACACGGTTACAAGAGCGATCTAGTGAGCAGACCCGAAAGCTTTCTCGTCAGCGCAATAACGACAGGAAAGAATGAGCTCGCAATCTTCGCGGGAACTTGAACAAGAAAGGTAAAGGCACACACGGAAGTATTTTTTCGGAAGAAGAAAGAAAGCTACATTTTGTTCTAATCACATCCCGCGTAGCCACTGAATGAGGAAAAAAAGACGGGCGAAAATAAAGGTTCAGCTCATGGTGCCAGTAAGCCGTAATGACACGTAAAATAAACTGAACATACACGACTTGTCAAGCTTCATGACTCTGACTTACTACTCTATATCCTGCGATGTAGACCAACTCTGTGCCCAACTGCTCGCACGCAGCTTTCCCTATTGACTGTCTGTTGATTCTTACTTCCCGATCTTGAGAATGCGTGGTGACCAGCTCGTTATAACTTCTTGCGCCTGAGCTTATTATCGGTCTTCCGATACCTTCGAAAACAACGCGGAAGTCTTCCGTTACATGCATGTTTGCTATGATCTTTCATTATGTGCAATATATATATATATATATATATATATAGCTTGAAGGAAAAATTCGATGGGTCCGGGTATTTTCTATATTGAAAGAACTTGTAGGAAGCACACATTGACAAGGAAGATATTTTACTAACGTTTCGGCCGTGGCTCTGACGAAGGCCGTGCCACGGCCGAAACGTTAGTAAAATATCTTCCTTTTCAATGTGTGCTTCCTGCAAGTTCTTTCAATATATATATATATATATATATATATATATATATATATATATATATACATGAAGGTTCGATTGCCTCATGAATATAAGTATGAGACGTAGCACTTCTATGATATTAAATTGATTGACCGACATTTCGGTCGGGTCCTCAGCTGTAATCAAGTCTTCATAAAGGTATATATATAAGGTCGTACCAGTTTTCGATATCTTGCAGGTCAAAAGGTTTTCTTTGGCTGTTTGTGCGGCTGTATTTCAGAGACCTCCCCATCCTTGTCGGAAAATGATGTTTCTGCCATCATCCTTGTTGGAAAATGGCAGAAATACGGTGCTCCACAGCCTGCAAAAAAAAGGGAAGAGGTCGTACGCAGGCCGAAGGCGTCATGTTGCCCGAAGGTGCCGCGGCAGTCGGGAAGAGAGAATTCTGCCACTGCTGATTGCCTTTCTTCAAGACACTGGCGGTAATCAACGCAGGGAGACACATCGTTCCTCACAACGCAAGAGATCATCAAGCGGAACAACTCCCTGCTACGTATGAAAGACTAACGCTGTCTGCTGCGGCACGACCACCACCGTCTTTTCTGTGAGAGTAGACAAGGGAAGATGGATGAATGTGACATTCGAAATGCCTCACTATGCGTGTGAGCGTGCATCCTTTTTCCATTGGTCTTCTTGCACCCTTCGTTATCATCTTTTATTTATTTTTTGACCCCTTACCTGCCCAGAGAAGAGGAGCAGTCCATACTCTTTTTTTTCTGTCGTTTGAAACTCCCAATGTCTCCTATCTTATTCTCTCTCCTAAAGGCGCTCGTCTACAGATTGACCAAGTGAAATGGACGACAAGGAGAAAATTTTTGACCACATGGGTTTCTTTAACATGCACCGGCATCGCACAGCCCATGGGCTTCTAAATTTCGCCTCCATCGATATGCAGCCGCCGCTACCGGGATTCGATCCCGCGACCCTCGGAATCAGCAGTCGAGCACGACAGCCACTGGACCACCGTGGCGGGGCAAGTGATAATGTTACAGAGCGATTCGTCTTTGCGAGATATGTAATGCGCACTGCGCATGCTCGTATTGCAGCTGACAAGCGCATCAGGTTATCGCGATTGCTGGCCTGGGTTAATTCTTCTTTAAGTTCGCCCTTTTATTCTGTATCTTTGATGGCAGCAACGAACGCCTAGTAAAAGCCATCCGCTCACGAGTATCGTATTTACATTGGTCTGTAAGGACTGCGGAGAAATGTTCGCCTCAGAGAAAATGCATCTCGCCAAAACGTGTGCCTTCGAATCGCATTTTGATCCACTATGGGCGCGCTAAAGCCTTGCAAGGTAACGCGGTCTTGTTCACAGAGCCTGATTACACAGACAGGCCGATGTCCCTTACTTCATGACCTTATTTGACGAACAGTTCGCTTACCTTCATTAGGTATTTTACTATCAATTTTGCGCCTGCGCTGTTTTGTATTGCAGCTGACAAGCGCATCAGGTTATCGCAATTGCTGGCCTTGGGTAATTCTTTAATTTCGCCTTTTTATTTTGTATCTTTGATGGGATCAACGAACGCTGTTGTTGTTGTTGTTGTTGTTGTTGTTGTTGTTGTTGTTGTTGTTGTTGTTGTTGTTGTTGTTGTTGTTGTTGTTGTTGTTGTTGTTGTTGTTGTTGTTGTTTACTTCAAGGGGAGCGCTCGTTTCTTCGTTCTCTACATTATCCCGTCTGCTCTAGCGCTGTTACTACACTCTTAGCACGGTAACCTTTAGTTTATTTTAGAGGTGCACAAAAATGTGAAAATATGCTCCTTTACTAAAGGTTAAAGCACCTTAACCTTTATAAATGGGTATATTTTCACATTTTTGTGCACCTCTAAAATAAACTAAAGGTTACCGTGCTAAGAGTGTATGGACGCACACCGAGTAGCTCCCACGTGATCGTCTCTACGGGAAAATTCTTCATTTATTAATTGCGTATCACTTCAAGAAAGGAGCGCTGGTGAATGTTTAATTGCTCACATTAAGACAGGTTGCTTTGGTTTGTTTTGGGACTGCTAGGTATAGTATTACGCTACCAAAGCTGTCTCGATTTCCACCTAAAATACTGCGCCGCACTACCGGAGTTGGTAAACATTGGCTGTATTAAAAATTGCTATAAGCAAATTCTGGACTCCGTCGCTCCTTCGATATGCTGCACTCCAGCCTTATGTGATTTTTCAAAAACACTGACCTCCCGGCAGGCCGGCCAATACGGCAATGCCACGGAGAGGTCACGCGCCAACCTTCCGGCGTGTGACGTAACACGAAAAACTGCAAATATTTATTATCTCAGCCGTCGTACAATGAAGTTCTGTTCAGGTCCTGTAGAGAGAAGCCCCCCAAGAAACAAAATCACAATACTTCAAAAATGAGGCGAAGGACATCCTTGATGAAGCCTCGTTAAACTGCCATAGCTCGCCGGTGAAGGCCGTGAAGTGAGGCCCTAGCGGTTGGCTGCAGGCTGAACATATGCAGTATCCGAAAGTATAGTCATAGCTACCTGAGTCAGATCGCTTTTGTCTATACTTTGGTGACGCGACAGGCAGTCACGTTCGCTGACGACCGCACTGCACCTTCATAATGAGTTCCCTTCAAGCAAAGAGGGCCGAGCGGCGGCGTAACTTCCCTGCTGACCGACATGAAGAAAAAAAAAAGTCACTAAGTCAAAGCTAAAATGACGGACGGGGCTGTGATGCAAGAAGCGCATACAACGCTTCATATATCTTCTTGTTTTCGTTTAATCCCGGCCCAAGACCCGTTGAAGGTTTGACGAAGCCGGCCATGCTTCAACCATCTCTGCGTGGGCCGGTCACGTTGCTAGCTTGATGCCACATGTCCGTCCTTGAAAGGATTTGACGGCCCCATTAGCAGAACGCCGAAGTTTGTGCATCTAGAGGAGGTGACGGTCGTGAGCGTTATTGTTATACAGGATGCTCAGAAGCATTGCGTAAAATTTGTACGAGAAAACTATAGAGTGTACCTGCGTCTCCTGCGCTATGAAGATTGAGTGCTTCGCGGCACCAGGCAATGGACATTAGCCTGCATGACAGAGACAAGCTCGGACGCCCCACCCTCTGATGTCCACTATCCTCCACAGCCACACTTGCGAGATCTCAGCGTACCGTTTGCACAACCTACATTTCCTTCCAAAGAAAGAAAGAGAGAAAGAAAGAAAATTTGTTTCCTGTGATGGGTTTGAAACGGGAACCCGCCCTTCGAAGACAAGTGCGAGACGTGAAGTAGTCTAAACCATATATGATTGCTTTGGATGCAGCGCGTGGGCGCTGTTTACCGCGCTCCTAAACGATGATCCCCAAGGTAATACTTCTTAATGAACGTACTCACAAATGATGTGAAAGATGACGAAAGAAAAGATTTGATAGAGTGCTTGCGAAGTTTGACTTGCAATACTCGGTGCAACTATGACTGCTTTGCTGTGCGACTACATTTCTAAAATTAGGATACAACACCTGAAATTAATGGAAAAAAGTATTGTTATAATCAATAAATATAGAGAAATACGTAAGTGGCTGAAACTTTGTGTTGCTGTCATTCCTCATGCCCTTAACTCTGCAGTGGGGTATTGACGCGAGGATTACTTCGCGACATTATCCTATATTTTTATTGACTCCGAAACTATATGACCTGCTACTTTTGAACTGATTATGACCGTACGTGCGCAGAAGACAAATGCCCACCACGGGATATCAGAGGCCGAATTCACAAAACCACTCTTTCGTAAGTGCTTTTGCCATTGGCTGGCCATTCGCTAATGATATGCCCAGCATCAGGATCGGTTTAAATTTTCTTCTACGAACATTTTTATCGTAAGCTTTTGTGAATACGGGCCCGGTTTTCTTCGTATACCCGTTTCTTTTTCTTCTTTTTTCTCGTATTCACATGGCCTCATTCATTTTTTTGGTTCTTCATCGCAATTACGGATTATGCCCGGGTCGGGTACCGACCAAGCTGTGGGTTGTTTCCAGCCATTTTTTTTCGTTGTTGTTTACTCTGTAGTCAACGCTTTGTTCCGTGTAATTTTCCGCACACTCTTCTTTTTTATTCTGCGCTGTGGGTATGAATCATAGGCTGTGACAATTAAAAGAAGTAACCTTCCAGAGCGGCCATTTTCTGGACGATCCCACGGTGAGTTTACTCCACATTCTTTAACTCTCGGAACCACGTTTAGGACAGGCATAGATAATCGAGACAACATTTATCACGTGTCGAGGGGCGGGGACAGCAAGGGGCTGCGGGTTTGTTTTGGTTACATCATACCCGCTGCCAAGCGAGTGCTGCCTTCGGGCATGAGATAACAAGGCGCTTGGGTGATCGTTAGTTTTGCCTGACTCGCAGCCTCTGGTCACGATGACTGCCCCCTAAAAGAGATAAAAATTCTGGTGCCAAGCAGGCGCTGCCCACCGTGATGCCTCAGTGGTGAAGGGTTCCCCTTCGGCGCTCCCGGTGTTTGGGTCGAATTTCAAACCTGACGCCCTATACTCAACAGCAGTGTACGCATTCCAGTTGAGCCCCGCCACGGTGGTCTAGTGGCTAAGGTACTCGGCTGCTGATCCGAGGGTCGCGGGATCGAATCCCGGCCGCGGCGGCTGCATTTCGATGGAGACGAAATGTTGAGGCCCGTGTGCTGTGCGATGTCAGTGCACGTTAAAGAACCCCAGGTGGTCGAAATTTCCGGAGCCCTCCACTACGGCGTCTCTCATAATCAGAACTGGTTCTGGGACGTAAAACCCCAGAAAACAACAACAACAACGCATTCCAGTTGAGATAGTACGCATTCCAGTTCAGATAGAACGCAGGAAAACTGTTTGGTGGCCAGTAAATAATAGTCTCCTCCTTTGAAATGATCCGTTTGGAGCCGCGACCATTTACTGCGTCTTTAATAGACGATCATCTATTGCATTAGGAAGTTGAGCCGAATTGTAAGACACACTTTTGAGCTAGTTGCTTTAACTGGGTGGAGAAGAAGACACAGGAACATAGAAACAAGCGCACAAACGAAGCGCTGACTTCCGACTGTTTATTTCTTGATTTGTACAGGATGACAAGGAGCAGTCGCACCACTAGCCTTGCATGAGGCTGCGAAAATATAGTGTGACCGGGTCCGGAAGGGTCCTGATGTGTGCGTCTAAGAAATCTATTTTCCTTGTTGACAGTGATAATAACAGGTTCATTATCATGGAAGCAGCAGCCGGTCTCACTTATATATAACCATCCAATGACAAAAGTGGCACTTGAGTTAGTTCAACCACACTACCTAGCGGCTCTTTGGTAGAACAACTGCCTGCCGAGCAGATGTTGTGGGGTTCATCCCTGCTCGAACCCAGTTAGAGTTTTTGCGATATGAGCATAAAGGACTCGAAGGAAGTGTAAAATATGTGGCAGCTATGTGTTTTGTTCTGGTTGCGCAAAATGTTAACTAGGTGCGAAGAATTATTTCAGTTTAACCAGAGAAGACACTGAGGCCTTATTGAGAAGGGAATGAGGCCTTGTCTGGAGTACTCCTGATATGCCGTTTTCTGTACACGCCAGATCTTTTCGACGGGAGGTGGGGCGGGTGGGCGGGGGTGCACACCGCGTTTGCATCGGTTTGACGGTAGCAGACGCTGCCTGCGTTAGCATTGTCTCTCGCGGAGTGGGCGCGTTCTCGTTCCTAGCGAGCTGGTAAAGCGTTCATCGTAGAAAGGGCATTTCCATAGTCAACGCGCGCCGTTCGGAGAGGAGAGGAGAACGGAGGGAGAGGCGCGCATGCGCGCGCTGTCGCGCAGCTGGCGTGGAGAGGAGGACGGAGTGAGAAGCGCATTATCGCACAGCTGGCGTGGAGAGGGGGATGAGGAGGAGAGGTGCGGACGCCAACGGACAACGGACATAGCCCCGAGCAAAAGATGTTTCGCATCTAAAATTATTTGCACGGAAAGTGACTGTTTCTCGTTAGAACGTCGGACGAGGAGTATTCATGACAACAACACGAGGGTCAGCCGCTACGGTGGTCAAATGGTTATGGGACTTGACCCTAAAGGCACGTGTTCAAACCTGGCCACGGCTGTCGCATTTCGATAGGGGCGAAAACGAGGCCCGTGAACTGTGCGTCATGAGTGCACGTTAAAGCACTCCAGGTGGTCAGAAGTTCCGTAGCTCTGCACGACGCCTTCCTTCTCGGACGTTCCATTCTTTCATACCCTCCCCCCCGGCCTCCAGGGTCGTCAACCTATGCTCCCGACAAGAGTTGAACAATATAGCGTCCTTTCCGTAACCTTACCACAATTCTTGTTTACTATTTTAAGCGTTGCCTTGAAACAGAGCTACCGATTTTTTTCCGTAGGTAGTGTAATACTTTTGCACTCTAGTCTGCACCAGTCAATCGCGTAATCGGCTCTTCAGCTACTGCCTTGCTTTTCGAAGTGTTGCGTCATTCTTTCGTGGCCGCAGGCACGATGTCCATGCAAGCGGACAGTTCACAACAGCCCGCCGTGGTCGTGGTGGCGCGCGAGAGCGATCCGGGCCAAGCCGGAGTGTGGAACACTCAGCGCATGCTGCTGGGCTACGTGTCCCCTTCATGCTGGCACCGTTGCTCGTGCTCAGAACGGAGGTGAGCCCAGCGGAAAGCCCAAATTGAACTGACCTTGGCTAACACGCGCTCTTCTATGACCGTACATATGAAAGATCAGCAGACCTTGCGCTGTCGAGCAAATGGGCCATAGCGAAACTTGACATGTGGGTGCCGGACCTCTTTCTTTCTTTCTTCTTTCTTCTTTCTTTCTTTCTTTCTTTCTTTCTTTTCCTTTCTTTCTTTCTTTTCCGGTCCTGTGTATTTGTTGCCCTTCGAAAGTCCTAAACACGGTGGTACAAAACCCGACGCACTCACATGCTTCAGATATCTTTACATACCGCAAGCGTGGGCACGTAGTCTAGTAAATGGGTCCTGAAAGTGGGTACAGCGGATCCCAGAGGTTCTGCAGGCTTCGTTTCGGGGTGCCTCAAGACACCGGAACATTTTCCCCCGTTCCATGTTCGCTAGACACTTTGCTCAGCATGTAAACACATTTTCATGCGCGTGACCTACCTGTAAAGGTTGTTTCATTGCAGCATAATTCTCAATGCCGTAAAACCGTCTTATCAAAGCACTACTAACAATCAGAAGCCCCTAGTACTTAAAAAGAGGAAGCTTCACGGCGCGTACTTGGTTGCTATGGCAGGTCAGAATATTTTTCCACGTTGACGCTTTTTCAGTTACAATTTGCTTAAGGCGAACCAAGCCTATCTTTTTCGTTTGGTGCGGCGCATTAAAGCTAAGAAGTTGCACACTCAAAACAATATTTTGTCTAATGACGCGTAAGATTTTCGAAAACAAATCCACCGCCGTCCCTAACACGCGTACTAACCATTTAAAAAATCAATTATTAGCTACCTGCGGCTGTTAATAAAATGTCAATGAATGCTGATTTTGATGTTTCATTGAAGATATTTGAAAAGAAAACATGAGGTGTTTCAGTACTCATGGTAGACGGCTAAATATACAACTACGTGTACAACGGCTATTTTGTCTCATCCTTACGACGGCAAAATAGACAGCTTCGCAAAGACATCATCCGAAGAGAAAAACTAAGCAGGCTACTTTGCTGTCCAAACAACATGGTGGCCAGCGACTCCTCTATATAGAGGAGGCGCTGTAGTGGCCGAGCGGATTGCTTGGAAATGCATGGACCTCACCGGAATGGTTGTCTGCCCGCAAGTAGGCGTTCTCTTACGCGCTTAGTGCGAGCTACGTTCAGTGTTTCGTAGATTGGAACACGAAATAAGCAAAATTAACGACAATCGCGTGAGTCTTCTTCAACTTTCTCTTGTCGACTCGAAGTACCGTCTCATAGCGCAAACGTCATCCAGACGCGTTCGATTACTAGGACGACAGGGACGCGACAGCTGTCGTTGAATCTGTCAACGTAGGCTGTCAACGAAGGCTGTGCGAAAGATGGGGGAGGAGCGCTGTACTGCGTAGCCCCGAAATACGGGTTCGATACCCAGGCCATGGCGGCCGCATTTAGATCGATGCGAAGTGCAAGGACCAGCATGTACTTAAATCGTCGTGTACCCGAAAGCACAACATAACCTGGAGTCCCCCGCCATGGTGTGCCCCATAATCGTATAGTGGTTCGGCTCGCGAAACCGCGCCAGTCATTGTTAGGGGTTGCGAATTGAATCTGCAACTATGAAATGCTGGTACAAGTTTAGAGCCGACAGTAAGCGCGCCCCTGGGATACGTTGAAATAACTCGTACAGTAATGAGTAATCATTCCATTCTTGCTGTATTTAGATAGGTCCAGTGTTTCACATGCGCGGTGGGCAGCCACTGCCAAAGTACACGGCGCCCCAGCAACCGATCGTACAGTACACGAGTAAATGCAGTCACTTTTTGCCACGTCGGTTGAATTAATGCAGCTCCATACAAGAAGAATAAGCTCTACCTTCGGGCAAATGAAATAAAAATGCCGGAGAACAACGCGGTTGACGTTTGGAAGCTTCGCAATTCTTGATGCGAGGGCTAACTTCCTGCAGGCCTCAATCAGATCTCTCATGCTTTTTATAAGTCACGTAGTTTCTGGCTGTTACTACCTTCTAATCACCAACGTAAAACATAGCTCTCAACATTCTTCTTGCTCCTGGCTAGAATTCAAAGCGCACTTATCGTCAGAAAAAAGAAATGAGGATGATGGATAATGAAGCGCAATCGACAAACTTGTTCACCTCAACTTTAAACCGACTCTGTTTTTCCTTCAGTGCCTTTGCTCCATGCGCCTGAGCACGTACGCATTTACTGTTGCTACGCAGATTTCCAAGTGTCTCTACATGGTGTTGCTTATGTCTATGATGTGGCTCTCCATGGTTCTGCCACAAGCGGCCACGGCATTGCTGCCACTACTCGTGATTCCGGTGATGGGAATAGCACGGTCAAAGGATGTCGCCTCTCTGTACTACAGCGTAAGCATTCCAGACGCCTCTGATGATGTTCTTTACGTGCAAAATACTAAATGTTGGGAAACACTTCGCAACAGCATGTTGAATTATAAGGGACAGCTGTAAGCAATGCCAGATGAGCGGCGACTGATGTACTGAATACACGCGAGAAAAGAAGCTCAGAGGAGGATGAAGGCTTGATTCCACGAACAGATTGCTAAAACCTATGGAGACCCTGCAGAACAAACGTAGTCACGCAAGAATGTGACCGTGCCTTACGAGGTAAGCATGACACCGACCAATGACATGCAGTGAAATGCGAACAAAACTGAACGCGTTCGCAAACAATGATTTCCGATCTCGCCACACCATTGCCCGAAATATTCTCTTGCGAACATTTCTGTTCGCGATATTTTTTTTTGAACACTAGTATTTTAATCTTATGCAACCGTCGAAGGACCCTTTCATCTCTCGCCGCATGTGAATTCACCCTGAAAGGTCGCGGGATAGAATCCCGGCCGCGGCGGCTGCATTTCGATGGAGGCGAAATGTTGAGGCCAGTGTGCTGTGCGATGTCAGTGCATGTTAAAGAACTCCAGGTGGTCGAAATTTCCGGAGACCTCCACTACGGCGTCTATCATAATCAGAGCTGGTTTTGGGAGGGTAAACCCCACAAATCAATCAATTCACCCTGAGGCACAATTGGAGATCTGTGTTCGTAACAGAGTGCGTTCGCTCGCTGCAACGTCACGAAGTGGGCGCGCTGTTCTGGCTGTAGGCGCTGCGGATTCCGCGCAGCTGAGTGCGGCTGCGCTGGCTTTCAGGAGTGGTCGCTCAGGCGCGCCTTTGTGACGGCACGGCGCACAAGATATGTAAGCACAGATTGGAGAGAGCCGCCAGCGAGCAAGCGGTGAACCTCCCGAGAGCCGACGCGCAACTTCAGTCGCCTGTATGTGGACGCTATGCTAAAAAATGTTCTTGGCTTTATGAGCTTGCTTTATGAAGAGGATGTTTTCTTTTTCTTCCTCGAGCTTACACGTGTTCCTAAATAGCAATACGATTTACTGCTACTTTCACAGCACGGTCGCAACGTGGCTTGGCAACGGCCATTCGGAGAGAAACGTGGTCGTGCAATGAAAGCCAATAAGCCACTCCATGACATTAAGTCAATGGCATTCAGAACCGAATGCGTTCAGAAACGACATATACATTCTCTCCCACGCTTCTTGCGTATGACCGTCACTTGTGCTCTAATTTCTGTCTTTCCATACGCCGGCCGCAGGACGCCGTGGTGTGTCTGATCTGCAGCTCGGCGTTCGCCGTCACCTTAGACCGCAGCCGGCTGCTCCGGCGGGGCTCGCTCATACTGCTGGCGAGCGCGGGCCTCGTGTATCGGCCCACCACAATGGCCGCCCTGGTGTGCACGGCGAGTGCTGTGCTTGCCGCCCTGGCGAGACCGACACTCGCCGTCACCATCATGTCGGCCGCTGCTCGAGCGATCATTCTCGAGCTTCAGAGGTCCTCGGTGCTGAAGTACTCGAAGCCCGTGGTAGCATCCATGCCTGGAGGCGAGCTCCCTTCCGTTATGTCGATACATGCTAGGGCGAATCCTCGCGGAATTCCCGGGCCGTGTATTCTGCGGTTGCTACCTTACCGATTATATCTCTCTAAGACGGCAATGCTGTAATTTGGCAGGGCAACTTTGACGACTTCTGTCTTTTGGCAGTTGAAATATTCACCTGCCTCATAATGTGTGTGGTGAACGTATTTCGTAATTCAGCGGTAATGGCATTTATAGTGCTACTCCTCTTGTAATGTTGTTATTCTAATAAATATATCAGCTAAGATTGCTAGGGCAATAGCGCAACAATGTTTGCAAGAATTAAGATGTCTCTAACTTGCTGTTTCGATATGTGACTAAGTCGTGCACCATAATTATATCATGATTTTGGCATGCAAAACTCGAGAACATTTTCAACCTTGTTCAAACATGCATCCGACCGGCCTTGTCAGTTGGCAGTGCTTGTGGGGGTGCCTGCGAAAAGCGAATGTGTCACATGCGCCCGCGGCCGTCCACAGCCCTCCGGGACTTCTAAAACGAACGCGTTCACTGTCACGAATCCATATAACGCTTTGGTCTGGCCGAACCGTGCTTTGTTTCTTGATTTATACATTTTTTTATTCCTTCAGAAGACGCCAAAGCCGAGAAGGAAGACCCAGAAATGCGGCTGCAAATCGCGTAAGTATCTGCGCATCATCCACCGAATACCAGCTCCACATCTTAGGGACAAGGTCATGATAACGCGAAAGTCACGTGTGTAGTCCGTCTATGCATTCCTTCACAGCCTCCAACTCGTGTCCCATATATTCACCGTTGCAGCACATTTTCTCGGTTCGTGCACATTTTCTCATCATGAAACGCGCACAGGTGCGTCAGTAAGCCCTGTCGTTTCCATGAGGCTTGCACGTGAACATCTGCAATCGACGTGTTCGAAACGGCGGAAATTTACCTGATCAAAGAAAACTGGTTTGCCTGTCCACTGCGTGAACCAACTTTTGAAATGATCCCCTTTTATTGCAAAATTCTGTCGCGTGTAAGGAAAGTGAATGTCGGCGATGTCCTTCGACAAGAGAGACGCTATGGTTTAATATTTCCTTAACAATTTTCAAAAAAGAAAAACAGACGGCCTTCCTTGATCGAAGCGAGCTGTTGTGTTCAGCTATGAATTTAAAAAACGCTTAGGGTCAATAACTATTAGAGCACTGAGGGGTAAGACAATCTTTATGCGCTCAGCGAATCTCGATCGCTCTTAACACAATACATACCTCTTTTGCTAGTGAGCAACTGCGACAGTTTAACGGCTGAGCATTTAGCTGCCCGCAAGGATACAAACTTCCCACCACAGCTGGCTCCCACTGAACTTATGTCCACGCAAGAAAGCCTGTGCAAGAATTTATCCTTTCGCAACCCATTAGACAAGAGCCTGGAATGGACAGTAATTCGTAGATCAGCGCTATAAAGCCTGACCTAGGCATTTGCACGCTACAGCTTTAATAATTACCACCCCTGTCTTTGTTGCGTGCGATACTCGTCACATAATTTTGATCAGAAAACATGGTTATACTGTAAATATAAGCGATATGCACGTCTTTCATGTGCACTAGGATGAGTGCGTTACACGCTTGTGACATGCACGGGATACCTTACCAAAGTTCTCATCAATGGCACCAGGATTCGGTGGTCCTTGTGAGCGTAACATAACTACTTTGTCACTATTTCACTCGCTCGTTTCACAATATTATATTAATAAGCTAAGAAGCAAAAAAATTAGCACGTCAGTATTTTTTTTTTTACTTTGCGTGTTGGCGCCTCTCATTCCAACACCTGTCTCCCTGACACCATTTCTTTGACCACATACTGCTCTCTATTTCTCCGATCCCAGAGAAATCATCTTCGATTTTTGAAACTCACCATTTACTCTGCTCTGTCATGTTCGAGGAGCACGGCAACCCGAAAAAAAGTAATTAAAAATAAGTTTATGGACAGAAACCTGCGTTCTCACGTATGTAGGCCTTTCTGTAAGCCATAACATGGCCGACCAGTTTAATAAAATGACAAGCAAAATGAAATATTTGCGGCTTTTTCTGAGTAATTTACCCGAGATTCAATTTTTATTTGATTTCGACCGTGATAGGTCTGCAGCAGCAGCCGGTCACAAGACAGCCCGCAGACTCACCCGGAGGCACCGGCTCGCACGCGATGTCAGAAACTCAATTAGCCGAGCAGCTGGACAAATGTCGATACTCGCGAGACAAATACAATACACAAATATAGATATGCCAGCGTACGTGCTGTTGGACGTGTGTTTTAGACAGGAATCATACCTACTCCCTCAGACACAACCCTCGCGAGAGGTCGCGAGCAAAATTTGACCTGCGTCATGGGGGAGTCCCGACAGTACTGTAGTAATCAGTGCCCTCCGAACTAGGTCGAACGCCCGCGGCAACGCCTGTTACAGAACCCGGGTGCGAAACCGAAGTCATTTATAGCTCACACGAATAGGAGACAAAGCAAATATTGTGTGAATGAACTAGACAAGCGTCCTTTTAATTTGGGCCCAACTCGGCCATAGCAGGCGAGCCGTTGCCAGCGCCCGAGAAAGAACGACAGCTTTTTTTTTCTCGTTTCTCAGAAACGTAGAAAAGTAATCAAATAAATGAAAAGCTTAAAAGTCTCCATGGCAGATAACTCAGTAAATTATAGTTTTCCTAGTTATGACATCCTTCGAGGCACCGTTAAGCAAAAACAGTGACATTTCCCCTGTTATATGAGAAGGTGCATAATTGTTCAGCTTATTGCGAGAGAGGACGAATATTAACTATTTCGCAATCCGGGTCATGCTTATAGAACAATGTAAAAAAAAAAGTGTGGAGATCCCAGACATATTGTCATAATTTTTTATAGGGCCAACTTCTTAAGAGAGCCAGACCTATCACTATAATCAGTACTTTTAACCCCTTTATTCTTTTTCGAACACACGTTGTGTTCGAAAAAAGAAATAAATTAATATGCCTATTGCAAACCATGCAATGGCCTACAAAATAGCAGCATTAGCCGGTCTCGGCGCAGTACAATTCGGGTTCGAAAGCAGAGTTTGCATATCACGCACTTAGCACGGGCAGCAGAATGATTGCCTGAAATATTTCTCCTAGGACTATTTCTAGCCTAAGATGTTCCTCTGAATACGGGCCGGATTCTTCTTATCATTCTTTCCAACACTTGGTGCAGCGACTTCTGCGTCCAGTTGCGCGCCCTTCTCATGATGGTCTCGTTCGGCTCGCACCTGGGATCCTTCCTGCTTCCCTCGGGAAACGACTCTCTGCTACGCTTCAATCGCATCATAAAAAGGTAAGGTCTCTCAAGGCTAAAAAAAAAAACTGGCCGCCTATCTGCGTGCTTCGCTGCAAATGTCGCCGAAAGACGATAGTCTTCTGCCGGCGGTACTACGCTGCGTGAGATATGGACGCCATCTGGCAACGCCGTCGGGAAACATGAGCTTGTGCAGAATCCCTGGGCAACTGCCAGGTGGCAGCACCAAATCGTCGGCAGAGGCCTTTTCCGTGCGTAGCGTCGCATTTTTAGCGCAGCCTAACAAACACTAGGGTCTTTAGAATTACGTATCAATGTATTTTTAATAAGAAATACAGAAAATACATATATACGTAAAAAACATGATTGAGGAGCTAAACCGGAAAAGTCTTAAAATAGGACTCAAAATGAATACGCAGAAGACTAAAATTATGCTCAACAGTCTAGCTAAGGAACAGGAAGTTAAAATTAACAATGAGCCCTTAGAATGTGTGAACGAATACGTATATCTGGGGCAGTTGTTAACAGGGACGCCTAACCATGAAAAGGAAATCCTCCGTAGAATAAGAATGGTATGGAGCGCATTCGGGAGACATTCCCAAATCACGACTGAAAACTTGCCACTGTCACTAAAGCGAAACGTATTCATTCATTGCATTCTCCCAGTACTAACGTATGGTGCAGAAACATGGAGGCTAACTAAGGACCTAGATATTAAATTAAGAAGCACGCAGCGTGCAATGGAGAGAAAAATGATAGGTGTAGTGCTAAGCGGTAAAAAACGAGCGGAGTGGATCAGAGAACAGACAGGAGTAGCCGATATTCTAATATCAATTAAAAGAAAAAAGTGGACCTGGGCAGGGCATATCATGCGGAGGACAGATAACAGATGGGCAGTAAGAACGACAGAATGGATACCAAGAGATGCAAAATGTAGCAGAGGCAGGCAGAAGGTTAGATGGAGCGAAGAAGTTCGCGGGCATAAAGTGGAACCAACTCGCTCAGGATAGGGTAGATTGGAATTCGTTGGGAGAGGCCTTCGTCCTGCAGTAGACTTAATAGGCTGATGATGATGATGATGATGATTTATGTATTTTCTAGTAAAGGAACACACCGTCTCATGAAAACGTATTGATGTTGCGCCTGGGATATGCGTAGTATTTGCTTTTTGATCGACAATGTTCACAAGTACGAAGGCAGCTACCATTTCAAGATGGCTGGGCGTTAGGCAAGCGCTTAAACTTTGGCAGGGTGGCTGAATCGTGTGACAGACAGACAAACAGAAGACCAAAATTTCTGCGTTCAAGTGTCCCAAGAAAGACTATCGTCTTTAAGACTGAACGATTGAGAGTACACCGTAATCTATTATAGGAGAGCTCCGCAGAGGTGTGCCCTGCACGTGAACGTATCGCGTGTTTTAAGAGGTTAATTATCCTTACGCATTACCGTATGATCGCGTAATGTTGCCAGAAAAGGATTCTGAAGTAAACGAAGAGCAAACAAGAATGGTGATCCCGCCCCGACCGGAACTCCCGGCAACAGCTTGCTGTGACGTCACAGGTTTTGACGGTGCCTGCTCAAGCTCAGTTATCGTTTTTCATTGTAAAAGGTGGATCCTCATTTATTCATACGGTGTCAAAAATAATAGCAAAGAGGTACTCCAATACGCCTATATGGATGCGCTGAGTTAACGACGCTAATCAAAGTGCAAATTTCAAAATGGATGTCTGACCGCTATTTGCTGCTCTAATATTTAGTTATAACGGCAAAATTACCCAATATTTGCTTTAAACCGTTCCTTTAACTGTCCGTCTCAATAGTAGCGATGATTTATAGTAAACATATTCCGCTAAACGCACGCGTGAATCAAAAACACTAAATCGTAGTAATCCAATAAGTAAAGCGAGAACAGTGGAATAGGCATTGTAGCAGGACTTTCTGTTTTTATTTTCTTTGACAACTAATTGCTATCAATGTACGGAGCATCCCTTCGGAACCCATAATTCTGTGACCCGTCACCTCTTCTTTTTTTTTATTTCAAGCTGATAAGCACCAGTTTAAAAGAACCCCATTGCACTCATGACACAAATGTCATGTGTGCGGTCCCAAATTGTGCACAATCATCAAAGCAAGAAAGAACCTGCACCTGGCGCTATGCGCTAAACCTACCTACAAACTATAATAATAATAATAATAATAATAATAATAATAATAATAATAATAATAATAATAATAATAATAATCAATCAAGCGTTTATTTAACGTGCCCAGGAACAACCGTAAGGTCTTTGTACTGGCGCACGAAGAAAAAAAAATACAAGAAACAATACAATAAGGAGACTCTACAGAAAAAAACTAATAAAAAACAACATAGACCAAAATTCATAATAATATAACAGCAATAAAAAAAAGCTATAAAATTGCACATATACAACTATGCGCAGGCAGAACAAGAAAAAAAAATATCAACAGTGTACGACACTATGTTAGTACAGTGCAAAGCTCGGAGCAGAACAGCGACTGGGAGCTGTGAAAAACATCGATTTCTAAAAAGTAAGCATTGTAGAGACGTTGTATCCTGTCAACGGTCGAATGTTCACAGAGGCAGGCGGTTACTTGAAAAGGTCTATTCTCTCTGGTCAGCTTACGTGGAATTCGGAAATTAAGACATTTGAGCAGTACAGGGCAGGATATGATACCATGCACAAGCTTGAAAAGAAATTACAGATCAGCGCGTTTTCTGCGGCATTGTAGTGATGGAAGTGACAGTGATCCAACAGTGCCAATGCAAGAATCAGGGCCATTTCAATAATAATAATAATAATAATAATAATAATAATAATAATAATAATAATAATAAGTAACTAACCACACGCATCGCCCTATTGTTCTAGTTTTCTATTAAAACTGCTTCTAGCCTTGAGCTCGTCCAGCCCTGGTTATATTATCTAGGCCTTCACCTTCGCTCGTTAAAATACTGGCCGATTTGGTTGCGTCTTCCGCCACTCCTTCCAACAAGGTTCCTGAAAGGCGTAACCCGGTGCTCAGAGATGAACGAGTCTACAGTCTTTCGAAACTTTATACGCAAATTGCACCTAGATGCGCTGTCTCGCGGGCATTTGGTTGCTTCTATGTATTTGTATGCTTTCAGTGCTCTATTGTTCTAGAACCATCTAGTGTGTTCACTGGCACTGTGAAAGTTTTGCATAACGTAAGGTGTGTGAAGTTCAGGTGACTATCAGAATATAATCAAATCGGTACTGCGTATATAAGAACGGGGCGTAGATAGAGCCTGACGCCTTATTAGTGAAACGAGGCCGTTTCTAAGGGACCGCTGTGTTCTGCGACGTACACCTACTTGCAGCCACATGGACGAGAAGAGCGCTCCCTCGGCATTCTTCTGGCTGG
Source organism: Hyalomma asiaticum (assembly GCA_013339685.2). NCBI lineage: Eukaryota > Metazoa > Arthropoda > Arachnida > Ixodida > Ixodidae > Hyalomma > Hyalomma asiaticum. The sequence goes on from CM023484.1 coordinate 69,603,270, forward strand.
CGGCCAATGGTCCTTGCGTGCTCGTACTGCTGGCACTGAACGTGGCTTACGTGCACTTTGCCTACCTTCGCCGCCTGTGAGCATATGCTTCAGCGTTTCCTAACGATAATGACATCCTTCACTTCTGGCAGCGGCGGCTGCATTGCGATGGAGGCGAAATGTTGAGGTCCGTGTGCTGTGCGATGTCAGTGCACGTTAAAGAACCCCAGGCGGTCGAAATTTCTGTAGACCTCCACTACGGCGTCCCTCATAATCAGATCATGGTTTCGGGACGTAAAACGCCACAAATCAATCAATGACTTCTTATAAAAGCGTAATAACAGAGCGTAGACTGAAACCACTGAACGAAGCAAGCTTACCATTTCTCAACATTCAGGCCCTATCCACGAATGCGAAGCACTCTTTCCGAAGGCGATTTTTAAAACCTCGATAATAGACGTTTTGCAACGTCCGTGGGCGATGCGCTAGTCATCTGACGTGTCAGTCTCTTGGGTTTATCGTGTGTTTGCGAGCCGTAACAGCAAGCTGTAACCAATGCTCGGATTATTATGTCGCGAGCAATGCAATCGCTATGCTGTAGCTTATGTTAATATTCTTTCGACTGGTTGTAAATCAGCAAAGCAGAAGAACATACTGAAAAGAACGTCGGAGATGTTTTTCTTTTTTTCTGTGTACATCATAATTGTTTTCTCTGGCACAATCAATTGAAGGTGACATACCCACAACCCCCGTCCCCGCACTTACTGTCTTCTTTTTCTCCAGGCGCATCTACTCTCCCGACACCATGCGCCAGCGCCGTGAACTGAAGGCTATGCTACGAGTGCAACACAAAAACGAATCGTGGATGTCGTAAGTCTTCTCAACCTTCTCACAGGGCTTCCTGCTTTTTTGTTGTTGTTTGGACGGAGGGGGGTGTTTAGTTCGCACTACCCATTTCGTGTTAGGAAAAATGCAGTAGGAAAGCATGTGGGCAACTTGCACGAGCAGTGCGAGGCTGGACAAAGAGCGCGACTTGTGCCCGACCTACCTTCTTCCGACTTCTACACGCTCGACTAAGTCACGTGATTTGTCATATGACTATTTGTTGCATGGTTTTTGCCTGGAACATGTCGCGTGACTAGGTGTTACGTGGTTTTGGCCGGAACATGTCACGTGGCTAGCTGTGACGTCATGTTACCTGATTCGGGTCAGGTGTCTAGATTCAAATTGGCTTGTCGGGAAATGTCTGCTTGTGACGTATTCTCACGTGGTTTCGGCGGGAATATGCCACATAACTAGCTGTGACGTCATGTTACTCGATTTGGGTAGCATAACTACATGTGACGTCATTTTGCGTATCGACGCTTTTACTAAGCTAGGCTAATCAAGCGCGGATATACTGTGTAGTTGCTAGGTGATGTGACCAGTGCAACATGATGCCACATGACCTACATCTCGTAATTAGCTGTGGAGTCATATTGTTCGGTCGCACCAGCGGTAACTAAGCTATAGACCCTTTTCATAAATGTAAAGTCAGCTCCCCTGCGATGCAGCTTGCCCTGCTAATGGCGGCGCGTAGACAGTCCTGCAAACAACGTGTACAAGGGCAGTTTGCTTGCGACGGGGCATGTAAAATGTCGACTCAGCCCTCCTGATACAAACATGCACAAAAAACTGGCCTCAGCATGTGCAACTTGAATTTTGACAGCATTTAAATGAAGACACCTGTCGCCTTTAGTAGGGCAAATGTGCACTTGCAAATTATGAAAAGGGTCTACGCTAAGCGAGTGTGGTTATCCCAGGCGGTTGATGGGTTACGCGAGCTGGAGCTGAACTGTCTGCATGAACTGCCTCCAGGAAGGGTCCGCAATTATGTGTCGGCGAGAAACGACATAGCGAAAAGCCTGTGTAGCTCCGCTGTGAAAGAAGAATATGTCGCTACTATAACAGTTTTGAGCATGCAGTTTGTTTTGAGGGACGTCGTAGTGGAAACCACCACAATAATTTCCGGTACATTATTTTTTTAACTGCGTTCTAGTTCGGCAGGTCTCCTCCCGTATGAAGCGCCGCCGCTGTGGACAGCAATAGAAGCCGTGGCTTTATATGCTCAACAGCTGAGCGCCACAGTGACTGAGCAAGCATAGCAACCAGATAACGACCGGTGTCGCTTGCGTCCTGCTGTGGTTGGAAGTTTTCTGTCTGAACTTTCGGAAAAACTCCTTGAACTTTCGTTTTATTCATCCTCGGCTATTTGTATGAAGCTTATGAATATGTTTACCCTCGCTCAATATCACCTTTATGCTTGCAAAAAGCAAGTGACAGCTGGTTTGTTTCTCCAAGCTTGGCTATCTTTTCTATTCATGCATTCGTTGAACATTTCTTGAGAGCGATATAATCTCGTTGTGCAAGAACAACAGCCTCGAAATCTAGCCATATTTATTGTATATTTCGAAAAGGCGCCCAGTCGTTCCTTATCACCGCTTTTTGCTTCACCTTTCCAGTATTCTTTTTCGTCTCTCCTTCTTATCTCCCTTTTAGCTGAGGCGGAGAGGTATGTGGAGTGCGGAAACAAGGCACGGACAACACTCGAAAAAATCCGTCTCCTCTCAATTTAGGAACGCAGTTTACTGATTAAGTACAAGAGACATGGATTGTTCACAATAAGAATACACGCACACCCACCGGTGTTGTTCAAGGCATAGCTTTCAAAAGGACCGCTCCCTTTGTCGAAACTGCTGGCAGTAGAGATAACCGCGAAGTCCTGTCAGCTCTTTTCTACATATAGTATAACGGTGCCCCCTACGGGTGGTAATGTGCGAACGTATATTCAAAGTATTGCTGAATCCATTAGGTAACTTTTTCAACTGTCGCGCCTGCGCAGGCCCTGGGAAGGCATCATGGTGTTCTTTCTCATCGTGTATGTACTCATTCTCTTCACGCGGGAGCCCGTGTTTTTTTCCGGATGGACCTCGTTCCTTGGCGTTCAAATGTACGTGCACGTGAGTACCTGTGAAAATGAGCAGTTATTCGCGTGCTTTGTTAGCTGAACGAGGGGTCAACGAGACGTATCGTGACTAGACAAGTTATGCACATCGCCGCATCAGCCACAGAAATTGTCACTCACACTGTTCATCGGTTATCTATCCTACGCACCACGTGAACCGTCCATGGGACAGATACTGTACCACGGAATGCTTGATATATACCTTGTTGGTCCTCCCCGATTTGTCATCCCTACTTGTCAAAAGGTCTGACTAATCAGGAATTGAGATCGGTCAGGGACAGATAGAATTCAGGGAAGACTAGCCCAGAACGGCATTCTGTAATCCGTGTAGGGGGCCCCAGGTCCACTTTCTTGTCTGGACAGTAAGAACGTCAGCTGGCCCTGCATATTTAACGACCCACTTTGCTATCTCCTAATGCTACACCTGTAATAGCTCGCTCCGAGTATGCCGTGCGAATCCTGACTTCTTCCCCGTTTCTTAGTTGTCCCCTCACTTTCTGTGACGCATGTGAGCACTGTTAGAATACAATGACTGTAAAATTTCAGCTCGACGGACAGTGGCAGATTGCCGGTCACTATCTGAAAATTTTTTTTGTATGCGCTCCATCCCATCGTTGTTCTTCGATGAATTTCATTTTCTTGACCAAGCACCCCGTGTCAGTGACCAGAACTCGGCAGTGATTGTAGGAACCAATAACGCCGCCATATAAACTCACTGCCTCCACCCTGTGTTGCTCACTCATTCCAGAGATGTAGGCGACGCGACTCCCACGGCGCTTGTCTTCCTCCTCCTCGCCTTCATGCCTGTACAGGCACTGGAGATGGCCAGCAAGGACCGCGCCCTGCACTGGAAGTCCGTGCTGCCCCACATTCCATGGGGACTAGGGCTGGTGCTGGCTTCCGGAAACGCGATCGCGTTCGCCGCCGCGGTAAGCTACACGTCATAGAAGACAAAACATGCGTAACGCATTTATTGGTTGAAACAAGCGGAATTGTGCTGCTTACTTCCGCATCGCGCCTTTTCAGTGCCGGCGAGATTTTAGAGTGGCACGTACTTAACGACAACAATAATAGCTGATTATAGAATAATAATAATTGATGGGGTTTTACGTGCCAGAGCTATCTATCATTGTGAGGCACGCCCTGAAGTAGAAGGCTCTGCAGTAATTTTTACCATCTCGGTTTTTTTATTTAAAAAATCAATATACACGAGTGTTTTCTTGCGTATCGCCGCCACCGAAAGGCAGCCACTATGCCTGGGATTCGAGCCCTCGACATCGAGCTTCGCAAGCCAACCCCTATAGAACCTAAGCTGCCACGGTTAATCAGAGTGTCGTACTTCGTCGACACTTTTCAACGTGCTTTTTGAGGTTCCTGACTTCTTCTCACGTTTCTTAGATTTCCTCTCACTTTTTGTACCGCATGAGAGTACTGGTAGAATGCAATGGCTGTATATTTTCACTTAATTGTATACACTTAATCGCTTAGTCACTTAATCACTTAATATCAGCTTATTCGTATTCTGACACTTACCGAAATTACTAACTTTTTTCTTGAGTAAATAGCAGCGAGACAACCTTCAATAATTAGATCAAGATCAAGGGGTCCTTAAACATGGCAATGAGAATATGACATTGTTAACTGCCGTCTGGCAGTTTGTGTATTTTGCATTGCTTCTTTGTGCTCATTCAGTTTAAGCAGCAATGTAGATAACCACATGGTATGCCTAGCTATTGAATCACCATGCATCTGCTGTTCCGGTGCAGAAATGCGGCCTTACTGATTCCCTATTGGAGTGGGGACGGCGAGGTCGCAGCCGCTTCACGTACCAGACCCTGCTGACGGTGGGAGCGGCAGTCCTGGCCCAGATGGTGCCCGGTCACATTGACGAGGTCCGCATGCATCGGCTGCTCGAGCGGGTTCGTATGTTTCCGATAACCATATTATTTTTTTAATGCGAAATACTTAAGGGGTTCTGGCCGTCGGCGTATCCTGTTATCTCGTGTGCTCACGCTCAGAAAACAGCAGTTGAAAACAGGGCCAGAACGTGCTGATAACTGTCAAAAGCCGGTTGAAATGGATCCATAGTAATAACGGTCAAGACAAACCAGATTAGCGTATTAATTAAAAGCTGCAAATTAGGATGTAATTATTCGCGTAATAAGATCAAATTAATGAGAATATTTCGGAAATGGTGAAGATAAACACAACAAAAACAAAAGGCAAACGCAGGCCAATCACTGCTTCGCACATCATACAACCTTTACTGCAGTCGAGCTGTCTTCTTGTTACCAAGGCTTCCCGTGAGAGTTCGTATACATTCCAACGAAAGGTTTGCATATAATATAGCCTCAGTAATAACAGGTGACGTGAATGGAGCGAAGGTTGAATTTATCTAAATTACGAGCCTCTGTTCATCGAACGCAGTGATAGACGTCAGTCTGGTTGGCAAGACTGTGCTAACTTAATTGGGAGGCCAGTTAGCGATCCTCACACAGGCCCTTCAAGCTGCACTTGCCTCTGAAGTCATGGTGGGGCTACAACCTCGGTAAGAACACAGTATGAATTTCAATAAAGCTGTTTCTTTCTCCCTCTCTCCACCAGGAAATCCAGAGAAGCAGGTGCGCCTCCCTCATTCCCCCAATACATTGGTACTATACCTCCTTTCCTTTACGGTACTAGTGGGTGATTCCAGGGTACCAAGTGTCTACAACAACGAGTTTCGTCGCTTCCTTTCATGTAAATTACTCTCATTCAAAGAATGTGCTACTTGCGGTTTTGCAGGCCTATATCGACCACGTATCTCCGCTGTACTACGCCTGGCCGGTGTCCACGGCTTCGTGCTTGTCCTTTGTCCTGCCCAGCGCGTCTTCGGCCAACCTTATGGTCTACCACTATTCAGACCTGCTGTTCACGGACATGGTGGGTGGTGTATCCGCTGTCACCTATATGCCGCCAAGCGTACCGCGTCTGTGTGTCATGTACGTGGCAAAATACGCGCACAGGGAGGACTCAGCGGAGTCATTTGTGCCACAGTACTGCACCAGATCTCGCACTCAACAAACAGACAATCTTTTTGCCAGAGCTTCATGCAAGGAGGCTCCGCTGAAGCCATAGCGTTACACGCAGAGACACAATTTTATCAGCTAGCACTGCTGCTCTACGAACTTGCTACCAAGCACCTAACATTCATGAAACAGAATAATGATGAAATGCAAATAGTTCGCGACGCATCTCCCGGAATTTGGAAAAGTGCGAGGACATAATTTGTGCTATAGCCGGCAGTCGACGACTTCCTTTCTCGAGCTGCACACGTTTTTTTTTTTTACGCTAGATTACGTCTTTATTGACTGTTTTTCTCTCCAATGCCTTGCTAAGTCATTATAGAAGAAGACAAATTCAATCTTCCTCTCAGGTCTTCAGAGGACTGGGGTTCAACTCTTGCACGAAGTTGATCAGCGTGGCGAGTGGTGCGCGTTGGTACATTATTACGAGAATCGCAGAGCAATAAAACGCAAGGACGACATATAGAAACGCGCAGGATGATTGCTGAACTTGCGACATGTGTTACTGGAACGAATTTTCACATATACATGTACTGTCTAACACAGACGTCATTAGATGTACATGGGTAAAAATTCCATCTATTCATCTAAGAGTTTTATCGATGGTACGCTAACACACCCCTCTCCTAGACTCCATGTGTTGTGCAGGTCAGCTGAACAGTCCTTACATGTTAGACAATGACTAGCCAGGAAACCTTGAAAGGTTTTCCCTTCATGAAAGGTTCGGCAAAGGACCGTCAGAGTATTTTCTAATTTTATGCGTACATTTGCTCATTCGAACGTTGCTTGACAGAGCATGTTCGTATTGCTTTGGGCCTCTTGCATAACACTAGAACTCTCTACTGGTGACATCAAACCTCGGTCTGAATCGAACCCAACACCTTGGTCTTCCCAACGATCGTGAAACCGCCGCAGTTTCGTCGCATTTTCGTAGCTCTGTAACAAGTTGTGTCTCGACAGCCGAGTTTCAAGAGACCTTACACCATCAACTACGTTGCCCCGCCACGGCGGTCTAGTGGTTATGGCACTCGGCTGCAGATCCGAAGGTCGCGGGATCGAATCCCGGCCGCGGCATTTCGATGGAGGCGAAATGTTGAGGCCCGTGTGCTGTGCGATGACAGTGCACGTAAAAGAACCCCAGGTGGTCGAAATTTCCGGAGACCTCCACTACGGCATCTCTCATAATCTGAGCTGGTTTTGGGACGTTAAACCACACAAATCAATCAACCATCGACTACGTTTCGTTGCTCTGGCATTTGCATGAAAGTGCAGACTTTTTTGTCTTTTTAACACGAAAGTGTTTTATGCCGGGGTCCACCAAGAAACCAGTGACGTACTTCCGTAATGGAAGTGGATCCTTGAAAAACAATGGACTTACATTCACAATGAAAAAGTTCCACCCAAGCGGACTCGAACCCACATTCACCGGGGATTTGAGGAGAGGTGCTGGAAGCTTTACCAACACACCACCGCCCCTCGATTCGACAGACTGCCGCTTATGCATGCCACAACTTCGCGAAAACAGGTTTCACTTTCGTGTTGTACCGATTCCTATGACAGAGCGATCAACCACATTTTTTTTTGTCTTTTTTACTGCGCGCTTACTCGTTTACAGGTGCTGACGTGTAGCCCTAACTTATTTCCCCGACACCTCCCTAGTAGTGAACTACGACTTTTCGACTTGTTTCCCTCAACGCAGGTGATCCCTTCCCTTCTTAACCTCGTCACCAGCGTAGTGACCTGCTTGTGCTGGTACCAGATTATGTTCTCCGGCACGTTCGCTCAAGCGGTGGTTCCGAACCTGCCGGCGAACAAGACCCATGCCATCCTGTATATCGACCAGTGACGACCAAGAACTACATTTCTTATACGTTCCGCATGATCTCGAGTCTCGTTATAGAATCAAGCAAACTAAAACATTACAGCGCTGAGTACAGTATGTTTGTAGTAATGGAGAAATGAAGACGGCTACTCTGTGTCCGCGATAACGTCAAGCCAAAACAAAAGCCAGCAAATCACGCGACTTCATGACTGTAGATTTCACTTCATATGTCATGCCTCAACTACTAGTAATCGAAATTTCTAAGGGCAATTGAGGGTCTTACAGTAAAATGATTGCCAAGGAACCCTCGGTAAGTAAAGGCTTACTATAATTTTATTAAGAACACAGACTGTTACAGCAAGAATGATGCGGAATACCGGGAAGTAGTCGCTCTAAAGTGACCGGGTACGTCATCCAACTTTATATTATTTCACCTGTTGAAGGCAGAGGGCTACTAAGCCAGCAGCTTATCACATTCTGCTTGGCTAAGCATGTAGAGAAGCGAGATGTAACAGCATAGTGTTCATTATGTACAAGAACATGCACTGCGAAATGTAAACGTACTTAACGTGTTGTTACTGGGTAATACGTCACATTCTGCCGGCACCGTCGTCACTACACACGCGTAGCGTGTGTAGTGCCATGAGTAGATCCTAATTGTGCCATGAGTAGATCCTAATGGCCGTGGGACAAGGCAAGTATAGGTGCGTTCGGTCCCTGGGGCCTCAACGAATGCTTTAAAAGCAGCATAAAAGCAAAAAAACGATCGTCCTGTGATGGCGAATGTGGGCGCATGTTTCACAAAATTTGAATGCAACTCTACCTAAATGCGCTCGGTGGCGATCGGTAGCCATTTATAATTAGCTCTGTATCCACATTTCGTGTGATTCAAAAACATGTAGCGCTTCATCGAAAAGCCACGCCCAGAACGTCTTCGCTCACCGCGCGTCCCTCTTTTCGCGCCTTACATTATTCCTCCTCTCATCGCTCCGCCGCACGCGGTCAAGCTCTCGCCGGAATTCGGTGGAAAATAAAAAAAAATTACAGCATATCCACGGAGTGAATGATGGTGAGTGGGCGAAGCTCGGGAGGTTCATCGTAGATCCTGCCGAGTTCTGGATTAATTTAGTTAACGCGCACGCTATGAATCCTCATGGTTCAACTATGCACAAGTGAAATCTCCCACCGGCATTTCATTGCAAGTCAAGATCCAGTGCCTATATATATACATATATATGGGTTGCCGGTGAACGCTTCTCCAACGCGAGCAGTCGGTATTTCTCAATCAAGAAACTCGCTAGGAGACGCTGCCTGTGCCAACGTTGTCTCTCGCGGGTGAAGGCACGTTCTCCTTCTTTGCGAGCTGGTACAGCGTTCCCCTAAGAAAGAGCGTTTCCATAGCCAGCGCGCGCCTTTCGCTCTCTCTCTGTCTCTCTCTCTCACACACAAGACAGCAGAGGCACGCGCCGGGAGGCAGCGCCGGGAGATAGAGAGAGAGGCACGTGCCGAGGCGAACGCCGAGGGCGAGCGCGTGCCGGGAGGCACGCGGGTTACGCCTGGCGCCTGACGCCTGACGTGTGACAAGGTTAGACTAAGAGGAGCTTCGCCCCTAAAATTACACCATCTCCCCGCTAGAGAGGACCATGAGGCGATGCGAAGCAGCACGGGGGGTGCACACCACGTTTGCATCTTTTTGACGCTAGCAGACGCTGCCTGCGTCAACGTTCTCTTGCGGGTGAGGGCGCGTTCTCGTTCCTTTCGAGATGGTAAAGCGTTCACCGAAGAAAGCGTTTCCATAGTCAACGCGCGCCGTTCGGAGAGGAGAGGAGGAATGCCGAGAGAAGAGATGAGACAAGGAGAGGAGGGGGAGGAGGATGCGCATGCGCAATGCTGGTGTGGACGCCACGTGACGGTTGGAGGGAGGGACACAGCACCAACCATAAGCTGCTTCGCATCTAAAACTCAGCTCCACTAACGTGAAAGCTGGGAAAGTACGAGGCATTGATTGCTAAATCCTATTTGAGGCGAGCCAATCCAAAAGGGAGTCTAACATGGTGGCGCCATGGCGCTCGCGAGCTCGGGTCGGTTGCTCGCGCTACTTCTGTCGACGATTTCTGCATTCTGGTGACTAATTGCCCCAGCACTGCTTTCCCGTGTAATCGCCTGCTTATTTATGTGGTGCGTGTGTTTTTAGCTGGATGAATTGAGGCGAGGGGCCCTCGCCTGCCCCCGCGGCTGCCTGGCTTGTGAACATAGTAAGTACATAAATACCTGTTGTCTGCCGGAATGGTGTAGAAGTGCTCGGCGCTCCTGCCACATGCATCACACGATTTCGTGCAGCAGTACACAAGCGCCATAATTGCTGTCAGTAGTTCCCGCCTTCGCGTTTCTACAGAGCGCTCGCGGTCGTGGAGTCGTCTGCTACGATCGTCTGCAGCGAACGAGCGAGCGTCGGAGCTGGCGGCGCTAGCGGAGACGCGCCGAATCATGTTTGTAAAACTTTTCTATCAGCTCCACTAACGTGAAAGCTGGGAAAGTACGAGGCAATGATGCGCCGGTGTTCCCCGCAGCAACACATCAATCGCCGAGCTGCACCGGTTTTGAACAATTACGCGCTTGTTCTGCCCTGTCGACGAAGTCCGGGCCGATCCTGGAGGCAATACAGTCAGACAATGTGTGTACTGTGTGGGCTGATCTTGGTGGCAGTGTAGTCAGACGGTGTATGTGCAGGACTGTCGCGTGAGAAGCGATATTGACGAACTTCGGTTAATTGGTGACATTAGGTCATCATTATTCGTGCCTCTTAAATTATTACGAGTCATGTTATTTTAAATGAAAACGGGTTTTGTTCACTTGTTTGTGAACGTTATCCTAGCGACGAGGTTAGACTCCGACAGCCCGGACTCGTAAGATGCTTTGCACGTGAAAATAAAGTTGTTTCCTCAATAAAGTTGTTTCCTCCTCCTCCTCGCACGTGAGATTAGTTCCTCGCAAGACACAGTCGTCGTCGGTTCTGCTTGCAGTTACTCTGCAAACATATCGGCCTCTGTGTTATCAGAGGTATAATACAGTGGAGTGAAAACAGACAGTGACGGTACACTACATGTCTCAAGCATGCAAATTGTCGTGCGCTATTTGTCGTCGGTACTTTTCTTGACGTTGCATAAAGGTTTGCGGTTCCTTCATTTTTGTGCACGCAGGATATTTGCATAGACAAGGTAAAGCTACTAACCATCGGCACACAAAGGGAGTGCAGCTTTTGTTCATATTATTTCTGTTAGTGAAGGATCATTGAAGGAACCGCAAGGCTGTATAGCACGAACCGCGTGGTTACGAGTGGTAAGCGTCAATTTACAGATGAAGGCCAGTATAGAGATGACGAATGGTGAAGACAGCTACCGAGCTGATGATGATGATGAATCTCTTTTACGGCGCTCACCCACTGTGAGGAATAGGCCACCGAGCTGTACTAGTGGCTTGTAACAAAGTTCGTCGTCCTCCTCGTCTTCTGCCGCCGCAACAACACGATGTGAGCAGGCTGCTCGACACCGTTATTGTTTCCAATATTTTTGCCCGCCTTCAATGGTTCCTGCAGATCCACCTGTCCAAACATCGCCATATTTCGGCTTGTGGCCTGACGCAGTACCCCGCAAAGCTTCACACCAAGGGCGAAAACGATACATGTCAGTAAAAAGCTATAAGGGCCTAAACTCGATCTCAATTCGAATCTTTACCTGATATTGCGTATTTGTGCCCAATCGTGCTCCGAATGTAGCAGGAATATCGTGTGAAAATGAGGTGTCACCTTTTCCAAGGCCACAAAAGGGAATGAAACATAAGTTTTGCGTCTAAGAGTGTATTTTTGTCCAATGTTCTCATTCCATACTGTCAGCTTTATGCCGTCAAAAATTCTATCTATCGTGACTACACATGCAAAAACCTCCAGTCCATCCTGCGTTCCCTTTATGCGTTTTCATTTTTATCACAAACTTTTATATTTGTTCATATTTGTCCGTTTATTTACTTTATTTTAAATATATTATAGTGCAAGACACCCAGGGCTTTATAATTATAATAGGCTATCTATACCGATTCATGGCCAATCCTCCAGAGTGGGTACGAGCCATTAACCCCAAGGTCATCATCATCATCATCCATCAAGAGTGTAGCTCGAGAGTGTTCCACTGTTAAAGCTCACCGCTGCACTAGGCTCTGTGTGATAGAGGAGGAAGTACGCTACATAGGAAGAGAAAGGGAAATGTGGTGGGAGCCGGGGTCAAGTGGACGAGGCCAGCGTAACGTCAAGCTCTCCGTGGCGTTCTCTACTCAGTCTACAAGACAGGGTCGTGTCTGCGGGTTAGCTCATTTACTCGCGGTTCCTGGCCACGACGTTCTCTTTGGGACGGGGCGTATTATAAAATAGAAGAAAAAGAACGCCCGTATCGTTGGAGTTAGGTGTGCCTCAAAGAACCGTAAATGTGAATGACTATAACCGTTCCCCCTCCCTTCAGTACAGCCTTTCGTCAGCATAGCCCTATAGTACTGTTTCCTATATACTCTAAATAAAACTATCCACATAACTATGCAAAGCTCGTCGAAACCATTTATGTTAACCTGCATTTTCAAAGCTACCCGTTACCTGAAGACACAGAGAGCGACTGCTACGAATGCAGTATTGGAGTGCCAAGATGGTTCGCGGCAAATCGTGTCTAACATACCTTACTCCGTTGAGCGCGCAATAGGCTGCTGTCAAACGTACCATTCATTCTAAAAGCAAGCGCGAAGTTTTATTTTTTGCATTTGCCACACGCACTAAGGAGGGCTCAAACTGGACCGTATCGCTTCCCAAACTACTTGCAATCTACGGATGCCGCATTCTTATTTCTTCCTCTATTCAGTCTCTCTATAGTAATGTGCACTGCAGTCTTCCTGTTTACATCTCGAAGCAGATTTACGCATGCGTATTCCACGAGGCCACCTGTCCCTTCTTCAGTTTATTGTCATCTTTTTCGGTTCGGCGTTGGTAAACTTAAATTGAAAAGTTCTCTCTCGCTTTCGCTTTTTTCTTCGGCAGTCATCTGACAAGCCACTTCGACTCATCCAAATGGAAAGCAACATTTCTGGTGCGCGTTCGAAAGAACCGAACCTTTCGAATCGAATTACCTGTCTTTTTAGTGTACTCTTGGGACAAGAAGTGCGCATCGCCCGTTAAAGGAAAATTTTTCCCCTCCATCTTGATTTCGTTATGCATGCACTCCGTGTCGGACAAGTTCTAAATTGCTTCGGCATCAGTCGTTTCAAGTGCGCGCCGTTTGCAAGAGCGTCGTTTGTCTTCCGTACGAAACGACTCACCGTCACGCATATACCTTCTTTTGTCCCATGTTTTTCTAGAAGCAGTGCACATTAGCTTCTGTCGCGACCATCTTGATGCCGCCTCTGCTGCCTTTGCTGGAGCGTGTCTAGCAAGTGCAAGCACCATCGACCTTATACGTTCTTTTATTTTCCCACCCGAGTATAGTGCACATGGAGCTTTTTCCAATAAAAGATCCCAGTATACAAGCAGAAATGATCTCGCCAGGTCACCGTTAGCACGTACAATGCCCGCTGTACTGTTCGGGATCCGGCGCAAGTTTCGGTCGCCGGTCACTGAGCTGTTTGGACAGAGATCGCGCACGACACGCGAGCAACAGTAAGTGAGGACAGTGGAAGGGTCCTGCTTGGTAAGCCGAGGAACATTATACAGGCTCCAACGCGTACGTGCGCCTTAGTGTAAACAAGCGGTGTTATTCTTGGCCTAAGATACAGACACTTCTAGAGCATTCAACCGCAGTACGTACGAACCGAACAAAATACTACAAAACCAAGAAAGAGAGGGAGATAGGCGTCGCGACGGTCATTAGCATTTTCCTTTTTTTTTTTTTTTTGTCTTTAACGGCGGAGCAGTTCAGCGTCTGCAATGTCCGCCGTCCTCGGCGTCCCCGATGTCCGCTGACACGCATAAAGGAAAAGTGTAACTTCTCTTCCCCTTAACCCACTACCATCACTGCTGCGCGATGGTGTTTATGCGAAGGATACGTATGAAAGACTGCTTTGGTTTCGTTTGGGTTTTGTGTCCCAAAACCACGATATGATTATGAGACACGCCATAGCAGCGGGCTCCAGAAATTTCGACCCGCTCGCGTCCTTTAACGTGCACCGACATCGCACAGCACACGGGCCTCAACATTTCGCGTCCATCGAAATGCAGCCGCCGCACCCGGGTTTCGATCCCGCCACCTTCGGATCAACAGCCCAGTGCCGTGACCACTAGAGCACCGTGGCGAGGAAAGAAAGAAAGAAAGAAAGAAAGAAAGAAAGAAAGAAAGAAAGAAAGAAAGAAAGAAAGAAAGAAAGAAAGAAAGAAAGAAAGAAAGAAAGCCCATTCGCAGCAAGCTCAAGACCCATAAAACCCAACGCCATATAATCCAACGCACCTAACTATTCATGGCTACTGCTGGTATTCACTGTTCCACCAGAGGCGTCGTCGTTCGGATATACACAGCAGGGGACTGTCCGAGAGCTGCCACAGCCTATATCTGGGATACACGCACGTGAATTTGAGTGGATAACAATGGACGTTTCCCATGTTTGTGCGACTAGCAGTTAACGGCACAAAAGCTAAACGTAGAACGAGAGATAAGGATAAGGTTCGTTTGTGAATGCGGGCATTAAAATAACAGAAGATGCACTGGTGCAAAGACCGCATTATTTTGCGTATCGTGCAGTGAGCTTCTCAAATCATCCTCTCGTATTTCAAGAATCGCATCATTGCCCAGTCGCTTCACACATTTTCAGTATTCCCGCAAACAGTAATCCTCCACCATGACGAAACGGTCACTGACCCCTCTAACATGCGCTTAGTTCGCAATCGCAGAAGATAACATTGAGGGATAATGCATTCAGGCTGCGGATTCCTTTGGCTCTAAAACAAACAGACGTCGGTTGACGGGCCAACGATGACAATAAACATCGTTGAGCGCATATTTTTCTTTCGTGACTTTTTGGAAAGCTCTAAGAATCACCGTTCACGATAAATTTCTGCTATCTTCACCGCAAGGCATCCTGTTTGCTCGTTTGCGAACAAGGGCACCGCCGAACGTGACCTGCACAGATATGACAAAGACAAACCGCCATCTTTCTTTTTCTTTTTTTTTCTTTCGATTCGTTTGGTCCCGAAGGTGATATCATCTCAGAAAACGACGTTTTTTTCGGTTTCCTTTTAAGTGCGTTCGCTCCACGTTAGCTGTGACGCCGAGTGTTTGAAGTTTACGCAATACAATAACTACGCATCTTTGTAATTGCTTTTGTATAACGGACAGGTAATGGAAAGATCGTGCTGATCGAAACACTTGATCTCGGTAACCTTCCTTAGATAACACCGGTGTCGACGTGCGCTACATAACAAGGAGCGTTTCAAAGGAAGCTGCATTTGGGCAAGTGAGTTTACTTCGCTTAAGAGAACTGGACTCAATCGTGCTACAACTACCCAGCAATTGGCGGTACCAGGTTTCTATATTTCTCCTTTTTTTCCCCTTTTTTTTCCTTTGTACGTGTGTAAATAATTCTAACGCGGATTCAAATATGCGAAAATTATTAAATATTGAAAACTATTTCTTCCAGGAAGTTCCTTCAACCTGCGCTGTTGTAGACACCTTAAAAGGAAGCAGATGCTCTGAACAATTTTGTTTAGAGAAATGTTTATTTAGAAAAAAGCGCGCGTGCATTTTTAGGCGCTTAGGAATTCTCTAGGTCTTGAAGTCTTTAATATCTGCTTGCCGTTGCGTACCCAGGAC
Organism: Hyalomma asiaticum; assembly: GCA_013339685.2. NCBI lineage: Eukaryota > Metazoa > Arthropoda > Arachnida > Ixodida > Ixodidae > Hyalomma > Hyalomma asiaticum. Next base: position 69,618,972 of record CM023484.1, read on the forward strand.
TGCCAACTCTGCAGGATCTCACAATTAATCGGCGTCGTTTACGCCATACATAAAAACTGCCGAAGCAGCAGGGTATCGCGGCCATAAATTGAACCCGGAAAGGAAGGTAAAAGTGTAGGCGTGGCTCTGCTGTCACAAACACCAGTGACCAGAGGAGCTGTGGAAGCTTAGCAAAGCGTTGCAGAGTAAAACTAAAGAGAAGCGATTTCTCCAGCAAAGCTACGCTCAACTTTTCTTGAACTATTTAGGCCACACAAGCGCAAATAAATCATTAAAGCACCGTTTTCCATGAAAATCACGTATTCATTTCGCCTACACCGATATAATCGTCGCCTTTAATCATTCCACTATCTCTTTCTCTAGCTTTCTTTCTCGCTCTATTTCTATATCGTCTCCTAGGTCTACGCGCTCTTTTCCACTATCTCTTTCTCTAGCTTTCTTTCTCGCTCTATTTCTATATCGTCTCCTAGGTCTACGCGCTCTTTTCCACTATCTCTTTCTCTAGCTTTCCTTGTCGCTCTATTTCTATATCTCCTTCTAGTCTACACACTCTTTTGTTCTCCTTTTCTTCGTCTCTCTCTCTCTGTGTGTGTGTGTGTGTGTGTGTGTGTGTGTGTGTGTGTGTGTGTGTGTGTGTGTGTGTGTGTGTGTGTGTGTGTGTGTGTGTGTGTGTGTGTGTGTGTGTGCGCGCCATAGCAAGCTGTGTTACAGTCGTCCGAACAGCGAAATCATACGGTTCTCATAGTTCTGCAAGCGTGGTTGTACAGACTAGTGGTCACGACGCTCTCCTTCGGACCGTGGCCACCCGGGTTTGAATTCCTCCTCACCAATAAATTTTACTTTGTTTTCTTTACTTCTCTTGCTCTCTCTCTGTCTTTCTGTCTGCGTCTCTCTGCTTCTCTATTGGCAACTCTTCATTTCGCACACTTTCCACTTTGCTCGGTAATGTGATCGACAGAGAGACCAACCTACTGAGGCTTTAACAATTCCGCTGTGACACGAAGTGAGCGCTGGTTACGCGCATTCGTGTGCATATCCATTTGGTTCGCATCACGCTAATGCTTGAATACCTTTTGAATCCGTGTAAACGTGACGAGTTCCTTTTGTTTTCTTTGTCGAGGCCAGGTGACCCCCGAGTAACGTGTGGGGCGGCTTGACAGTATTTAGCTAACGCTACGAAGAGCACAGCCAAACTCTTACGCTCTCACGAGCCACTCATAAAGTTAACTTTGACTTTACTACTCTACTTCATTGTTACGTCATGTTTACTTCGTTCTCTACCGACATTAACCCGCCCACTTTATTCATATTATAATTTTCCTTGAATCGCGTACAATTCAATCATTCAAACCGGCCTACAGGGATCGCCAATAACCACATACCTGGGCTTGTGGTATGCGCATGTACGCTCACGTGCATTCCCTCGGGCACGCCCCTTGTCTCGTCAATTTCCCCAGTAACGAATGTACGCTTGAGCGTAAAAATATGCAGGCCGTCCATGCACGTCACTCTTAATTACATTCTGTTTTTGACGCGTAAAATCCCATCAAATATTATTACTCTCCAGTGCATCACTAAGCATTATAGCCCGGCAGGATATCAAGTGTGCACTAATGTGTCGCGCTACAGTCACCCACTAAGGCTGGCGTGAAAGGCGCGACAAGGCTTGACGGTATCACGACAATAAGAACTAGCAAGTTAATAAAATTTTTCCCTACTCTGTCATTTTCTATTCAAATCGCCGAGACTCTTAAGCGTAATTAAACAGCCGTGCAATTTAATCAATCAAAAATGTCTTCCCGATGGCGCGCGCAGTACTTCTATGTCTCTTCTACCACCGGTATCCGAGCAGCAGAGCCTCAGGCGGGGGAATTTAAAAATCTACGAAACGTTCCGTGTCCCTATGAAATTACTCGTACGCCGCTGTAAGGCACACGAGCACAAGAGATCAAAGGACAAGTCGTCACCTTCCGGTCGCATCCACTGTGGTCACATTAGTCCCGTTAACCGGCAGCCCCCACTCCTTCGAGGCGATCGTCTCGTCGTCTCTGGTCTCTATGACCGACCTCGTAAGGCGCTCCGTGACCGCCGAAGACTGCTGCAGACGAGTCCATCTCGTTATTCGCTTACGCGAAGGTTGCGGGCTCGGACGGCTACCGGTTGCGGTGACGGTGTTGGGGACCGCTTCTTCGCTGGCCGTTCCGGCGCGGAACGAGATACCACGTTTCTTCTGCCTCTGGTAGTTGTCGAACAGGAGCGCCGCGACGGCGAGCACGAGCAGGATTACCCAGATCACCATGACCACAGGCTTCCTGTCCTTGCGGCGCTGGTCGACGCTGCTCCAGTCGCTGGCGGCCTTGAGCGGCAGCGCGACGCTCAGACTCACCCGCGATGTGTGCCGGCTCGCCGCGCTGTGCTCGCTCATCACGGGCATGGCGGCGGGTTCCTTCGTCGACGAAGACATGGACGCCGAGCGCGACCAACGGCTCCACGAGATGTCGGGACTGGCTGGCTCCTTGAGCGGCAGGTGCTGCGGGATGATCGTCGACTCTCTCACGGGCAGGCGCGGCCACGACTTCATCGCTTCTCGCTCATCTATGTCGGTCGAAACGCGTGGTACAGAGAGCAATGCTGATGATAATGGTTATCACGATGATGATTGAATACAATGGCGCACATCCACAACAGGGTAATCGGCCGCGGTGTAAGATATCTTACACCGTGGTCTGGGCAAGAAGCTGACAAGAGTGTTACAGGGCAGTTAGGGAAGAGACAAAGGGGAAGTGAGGTGAAGAGGCGCATAGTTCAGGCTAGACTATAGCAAAGCTGGAAATAATTGATAAGCTTATGTGCAGTGCAGGACGAACATATCTCTCAAGGATCTCCTACTCCCCCGTACTTGGCGCAGATGACACCATTCTACATCTGCGAACTTGCCTATTTCATTAAATTACCTGAGTATCCGCCATCTCGGGCTGATGACAACAGTAACACAAACATTTACATCGCAGAACACTAATATTAACAATCGAAGGCGTTCTAATGTTGTAAGACTACTACTAAGGAAGGAAACGAAATTCGAGGTTGAAAACAGGGCTTTCGTAGACGACTGTACAATCTTCTTATACTTTCTGTGAATGACTGCTCAGCGTCTAGGGGGAGGGGAACAGTGGAAAAGAAAAAAAAACCTGATGACAAGGCGGTCACCCGAAGGTTGCAGCTGTTGGTCATCGGTCCACTATGCTCTACAGCTATACCATCAGACAGACAGACAGACAGACAATGAACTTTAATTAATCCTGAGGAGCTACGTAAGGACTCCCTAGCGGGAGGCCGTTGTAACCACGTGGGTGCGGCCAGCGGTTACAACGGCCTCCCGCTAGGGAGTCTTACGTAGCTCCTCAGGATTAATTAAAGTTCATTGTCTGTCTGTCTGTCTGTCTGTCTGTCTGATGGTATAGCTGTAGAGCATAGTGGACCGATGACCAACAGCTGCAACCTTCGGGTGACCGCCCTGCCATGGAGTATCCTGTCTTGGTTCCTGTTTCCTCCCAGAGATTTTCTTAGGTGAACGCTCGACCGCAGGGGTTTCAGATACCACCTAACTTCTCCTACTTCTGTTGCTTCTTCCGTTGCGGAAAGTTTGTATATAGTTGGTGTTCCTTCTACAAACCGTTACGTCTCAATGGCAACAAGGGCGTCAAATATCTGGCGTACAAATCCGACGCTCCGCGCGTGCTACCATGATGTAATTAAAGGCGTTAATTAATTAATGGCCCTTGAAAACCTTTTGAAACTGCTGCCTATCAGTAGTCGGAGGTGTGAACATGCGAGCAAAAGATTATTACTCCGCACATGGCACGGAATTCGCAGTTGTGTTTCAAAAACAATGAGAAATCGGCTCCTCTTCCGTCGGCCAATCCTGCATGCGAGGGCACCTCTTTCGTAGATGGAGGAAAAAAGGCGACTGTACTGACGGATTTCCTTATCATGAAAACATCCGCGGTAATATTTCAATTGCTCACTGTGTTTTGCTGGGCCCTGACAGCTCTGCTGGTCATTGGTGTTTGCGAGAGAAAAGCCACGGCCAATACATTGTCGTTGTTTTCATTTGTCCTACGTTCATGGGAGGCATCACACAGCGTACTTCATCAACTATATTGCCTCGCACTGAGCCCACCGCGACAGTGCTTATTGTAACGCATCGTTGTTCCCAAAGACACCGACAAGCTTTCTATTTCACGGTTTGTCTCAGCCGGACATCCGCAGAATGCCGCCGCTTGCGCGGCCGCCGTGGTGCGCGGTCAAGTCCCAGCGGCGCATAATTATTTTCCAGTGGCTGCAACGGCGCACCTGTTCATTATACCGGAAGATGTACAAACAGGTCTCAAGGAGAAAAGGAGAAGAAAATTGCGTAATGACATCACGATGGAATACATCATTGGGATGCTTCTATTGATAGAGCCTTGGCAATGAGTTCTGCGGATACCCGCAAGGTGGACCAACGTTTATGAAAGGGAAAGTTAGCATCCACCCGTTTTGTAGCACAAGGAAATCCATGCTGATTCCTCAGAAGTGAAAGCTTTCTATTTGCCGAAAAATTCATCCTGGTCGGGGGTTCGAACCCGTGACCAACGCCTGTCCGGGACGCCCGCTCTGACAATTGAGCTAACCAGGAGGCTAGCGATTGACAGCTCGAGGGCGACCGAGCAGCACTTTCTAAACATAGAGAACGGTGCCGATCAGCCGAGGAGTGTCCTGTGATCGTGCAAGGGAAATAATATTGCACTGCATGCACCAGGAAACTTTCAATTTGGTTTTACAAACAGTTGGAAATCACCTGCTTTCCTTTCAAGAAATTACGCCAGAAGGAGCCTCGACTACGTCGCTTGATGCAGAACTATAGCACTTGCTGACTTCGTGATCGTGAAAATATCCTCCGTACTGCTTTATTTATTTTCTTTATTTCTTGCTTCGAGTTCTATGCACAACTAAAATGTATCCGTCCGTTTTTAAGCACGCCGACAAAGGTGTAGCGACGAAGTCGATTGATGACCGATTGATTTGTGTGGTTTAACGTCCCGAAACAAGCTCTGATTATGACAGACGCCGTAGTGGAGGTCTCCGGAAATTTCGACCACCTGCGGTTCTTCAACGTGCACTGACGTCGCACAGTACACGGGCATCAACATTTAGCGACGTAGTCGACGCACCTTGTGATCTCAGAATTTATTGAAAGGAGAGCAGATGAGTTCATGCTGTGTTTGAAACCAAATTCAAAATGTCCAGGTGCATTCAATGCAATATTATTTGGATCCCGTATACACAGGAGTCTTCATGACAGGTCGACTCCGTTACCTAACCAAATTTAAAAAGTGACGCAGGATCGCTTTAACACCACTCGCACTTGAGGGATTCGAAAAAAGTTTTCCGGCAAGCGATCCGTGAGGTAATGGGCTCCTACAGTGACGTCATTGGAGGATATATTGGAAAAGTGTTGCAAAACCTTTCATGTGAGCCACAAAATTTTCGTACTATTGATCAAAAATTTGTTTCGCTACACAGGAAGGGAATCTTGTTTTATACTGGCCTGCAATATTTTAGCCGCGTGCTAAGTTCACTCATGCGTCACGCCTGTGTATTGAGTCCTAGCGTTTAAAGGGACTGTCTACCGCCCTTGATCGCTCTCCCGGTTTTTTTTTTTCTTTTCGTATTTTGGCTCAACAGAAAGCGTACCTTTCCAAGTGTCCCAGCAAGCACTGGTTTCTCCAAAAAGTGAGCAGGTATTATTAAACCAGAAATTTTTTCATCTACAAAGTCGCTTCTCTCCTACGTGTACAGACGCCGACAACAATGGTTACTGGGCGCGATCCGTCGTCGTCTGCCCGTCCGACCCCTACGGCCGCAGGCGGGCTTTTCTCAATAGGAGCCAGTTCCAAGGACGACATTCCAGAGGTGACGAGGAGCAGAAGCGAGAGAAAGTCGGCGCGCTGGCTGCGCTTCCTATGGGATTTCCCACAATCTCGAAAGTCTTAGCTCGTCCTTGCCGACACACAGCTTGAGAAAAGAAACAGCTGTGCTCTTGGGCCGCTTTCGCGATCTCCTCCCTTTTCCAAAGGACACGAGGTGGCCAGAGCCCAGAAATTGCTTGGAACAAACTTTAGCATAATCTGGAAAACTCTATCCGATGGTGCCTTCCCACAGCCTTCTCTGACACTGTCTCACAGGCACATTATGAATTGAGACGCTTAAGGACTCAGTGACGACGCCTGCACGCATTGACAGCGCAGCGTGTTAGCATCCTTAAAACAAGGCAGCGCCGTACGCGTGACAAACGCAGGAGTACGCGCAAGTACAGGCAGGTGAATTCAAAGGCAGCGCCACCCCGAAAACAGCGAAAAGAAGAACGAATTGCTCTTGCACGTTATAACGACGTGTCTTATAGGGTAAAGTACGCTGGTAAAGCATGTGTACGTATTTTATTTTCAGCAGAATATGTATACCTGCATGAGTTTTGTTCTGTTAGGCTTAAAAGTGACGCTGTTGGGTGACGCTATAGCGGCGTATTTTGCACAACCTTAGAGAAAAATTTAAAAAGTAACTCATTTCTTTGAGGGGGCGGGGGGGGGGGCGGGAGGGGAGGGTTAGAAGCGTGCTCGTCCCCGTAAATGTGACGCAAGATCTTCCGATTTTTACGACACTCTAAAAAAGCTTTCCGAGTGGTACATAGTCCCTTTAAGCACGCACTTCTCAAGTGTCTCGAGTGCAGTACGCCATTCAGTAACATGGATTCTTATGACATAAACCGCGAGGGATATAGGTATACGTCCAGGCTTCTATATGTACATGTACACTCTGTATGCACATTATTGCTAGTAAATAAACTTAAGTCATGCGTCGCCTGTATCTTCCTTATCTATATTTCAAACAGTGCAGTTGTGTCACTTGCGATATGTCACAAGGAAGTAGACGACCCTCACAATTTTATTTGCGTGCACTCCCCTGTGTGTGCCCATGTCCAACTAAAGCTTGAAGACAAATTCAGCTGAACATCCAGTGTCTCACTTCGCAACTAAGCACGTGCTCCATGCGGCTTCCTCAAGAGCCATAACGGCAGGGATTGCGGACTCGTACACGCACGCGTGCATACTTCGCTTCAAATTTTGTAGAAAATGAAGATGCTGCGCCTCCGCTCGTCCTGTCCTTGCTAAAATCTCCCAGAAAAGTCACACGTTACGGATCTGATCATTTCATGAAAAACGCGTCGCTATTAGATTTTTACACATTGAATTTTTTTTAAAGAAAAGCACATTTAGGTTACGGGGGAAGCTAACTGTTGGCAATAGGGCCTTCACATGAACTCTTCTTTCGCTGTCTGCCTGCAGGTCAGAATGGTTTCCATGCGCTGACAGCTCCTCAGGTACCATCAGAACTCCAATACATAAAACTTCCTGTCACTTTTTTGTCTCCTGTTGCTAATAGGAGAGCAAATGAAGATAGTTAGCAAACAGTCTGAAGTAATAAAACTCCGCTAATAATTTCTGCCAATGTTTTCATCAGTGTCAGCTCATAGTAATGCTACTAACACGGCCTAACATTTGTTCACGCCGACCTTCGAGCCAGTAACACTACAACATTTCTGATGAGTAGCGGAGAAGGAAACGACACGACGGAAGTCACGAGGCTGCATCGGGGCGCAGCACGACTGGCTTGTCATACTCATTTTCATGAGTCGGCGTCGCCATGTGTACGTGTTTGCGCACTGTGACAGAAAAGATGGAAGGAAAAATGTAATGAGACTTCTCATCCGACGTCGGAGACCACTCAAAGGATGTCCTCCCATGGCTAAGTACGGAAGAAAAATGAAGAGGGATCTCATCAACTCCACTAGCTTCCTTGCCCGCCCATCTGGGGAACTGCAACGAAAGAAGCAGCAGCAGGTCGCGTACGCGATACGACGTTAGGTCTAGCAAAACACCTTTTCATGTGTGATGGGTAGTTTGTTGGTTACTGCTCTTCAATGCGTATTGCTCGTAACACTTACTCCAGATTTCATGCGAATTTAATACAATAAATGATGGGTTTTTATAGACAAAAACCAGCAATAATTACGAGGCAGGCCCAGGAACTGAGAGCTCAGGCGAAATTTCGACCGCCTTGGGTTCTTCAACGTACACTCAAACCAGGTACACGGGTGTTTTCCCGCATTTCGTCCCCATTAAAACACGGCTGTCCTGGACGGGATTCGACTCCGCAACCTCAGCACGCCAACCCCCTGGCCACTGAGCAATAACAAGGTCTTTCATGTAAGGTCCTCTGCTAGCTTATAAGAGCATAAGAGCAAGTATACAAAGAGTAGACCAGAATATTTCACTGTAAAGGGCAACCCCGGTTATTTCTCAGTGTCCGCGGATCTTAATGAAATTTTCAATATATGTTCTCATCGTCACTGTAATAATATATGTCAAGCCAGGAAGTTGCAAGCCATTCAGTTTTCCTGAAAACGCATTTTAAATCTCTTTAGCGGATTCTCATGCAGCGCACCCTGTGTTTTTGACGTCATTACCTCCAACGCTGCCTACCCGGGCAGGCGGGCTGCCAAGACCAATACGGCGATACTTCAGCGCTCAAATCGTCGCTGTCAAGTTCCGAAAAGCTGGCATAACTCAATATATCGTCGGATGACACCGCCGCTCTCATTTTTCTGGCACCAACTCCATATTTCTGATCACTGGGACATTTGTGACCTCACCGCTTACGCTGCAAGAAGCATAAGACTGTTTTCGGTTTTCGGTTGAACACATCGTTCATTCGGCTGCTTAAGATTATTGGTGAGTTTCTGAGCTAATCGAACCACCCTGCGTACTACAAGGCTATCAGTACCATCGGAAAACGGCGATATTAGGATATGCTGAAAAAACCGCCGGAGTTGCCCTTTGACGCCTTACAACGGCGATAATCTGCGAGAAGAGCAGTAGTGCGCGCAGGCGCGCGCGTGAGAGCAGCGCAAGCCTAGTCGTCGTCTGCCACGCAGTTTCCTTCCGGACTATGCACGCCTCATCACATGCCTGTGTCGGTCTCCTTAGATAAGTAGAGAAGGAAAGCAAAAGCAGTCTGAACAAAACCATTCGTTCTTTCCCGGCTGCGGCAACAATCACGGCCGCCGCGGCTGCTTATCACTGAAGGCAGGATGTTGAAGCCCGTGTACTGTGCGATATGCCAGTGCAACTTTAAGAACACCCGGTGTTCGAAATTTCCGGAGCCATGCATCCACTACGGTGCCTCTCACAATCATATCACAGTTTTGGGGCGTAAAACTCCAGAAATCAATCAATCATATCAGCACTGCGCAAAAAGAGGAAATACATGCCTTGCACCTACGTCACGACCAGGCGCTGCGGGATACCCTTTCGCCATCGTGGAGGACCAGCCGCAGCAGTGAAACTGCGGACGCGTATGCGTTTCTGTACTCGCTCTCGTTAGCCGCGGTATTTGAGTTCTCGAATCGCAGGAGAGCAATGAAGAGACGAGTGTGAAAGAACACAAACCTTTTTCACGTGCCAAAAGACGCACACAGTCAATGCGGCCGCACGAAGCAGCCAAAATCCCGAGGCAGCGCAGTTTGTGGCTGACGCGTATCAAGCGCGCCGATCGCGACACCGACCACGCTGATACATCCAAGTGTGCACAAGAGCCTACAAATGTTTTGCAAGCACAGTTATGCGCCTGTTCCTGCCTTGAGCATCGTCCGTCGGCTCCCGTCGTAACCGATCGCGTAGCAGTGGCGCACCGACGGGGGGGGGGGTTCGGGTGTTGTCACCCCCCCCCCCCCCCTGAGGCCGAACTAACACCATCCCAATCCGTAACTTCTCCTATGTCCTAGAAGAATGTGGCGCTAATGTCTCTGCAAAATGCCGAAAAAATAATAAAAATAATCATCATCATTGATGTTACTATTATTTGGCATTTTATTTACTTTTTTTACACACGCAACAACTGTGTAATGGCATGCCCGGCCCTTCATGAAAAATTGAACCCCCCCCCCCCCCTGGTAGAGATCCTGGGTGCGCTACTGGTAGAGCATTCCTCTACTTATTGCGCGCCTTCCTGAATAAAAATATGGTCTCTCAAAATCTTGCCCAAAATGCCAAAAAAGGTAAGACTATAGTATT
>CM023484.1:69629243-69700059 GCA_013339685.2 Hyalomma asiaticum
CTGATCGAGTCAAAATTTCACAAAAAACCCTATACTATAGTCTTACCTTTTTGGCGTTTTGGGCAAAAGTTTGAGAGACCGTATTTTTATTCAGGAAGGCGCGCAATAAGTAGAGGAATGATCTACGATGCGGTAAAACGCATTTTCTGCGACTTCTGATCGAGTCAAAATTTCACAAAAAACCCAATACTATAGTCTTACCTTTGTGGCATTTTGGGCAAAAATTGGAGAGCCCGTAGTTTTGAGAAAATTTGAGAGACCGGTCGCGGGTGCAAAGACCGGTCGCGGGGCAAAAATTTGAGAGACCGGTCGCGGGTGCGCTAGCCTAACCCCGGCTAGCGCACCCGCGACCGCGAGCCCTCAGAAAAGGAAAATAGAAGAAGAACATACAGACTGGGGGTCGGTCGCAGGTCGCCGCCGTGGTCGCCGGGGCCTGCAGAGGCACGCCATCCGACCGATGGCCCGGTCGGCCGGAGGGTCACAAAAGTACGTGCGCACCTCTCCAGGACCCAGCAAGTTCTCTCGAGGCATCTCCAAAACCAGAAACGCCAGAACGCGCAAACGTTCGAGGAATTTCTCGCTGCCCAATGGCAGCCTATGTTAAAAAGCATTTCCCCGAGGGTGAACATGGTTAAGTGCGAATGCACGGGGTGATGCTATGAGGGGGAGTAAAGTTATGATTAAAGTGTAATTAATGAATTTAAAGTGTTGTCATGATGCATTGTACACACACACACATTTATACACGAAGTATTATTTATTTACACCTCGCAATTTCGTAGATGCATAAATGCACACATCGCCGAGCACGTCACACACACACACACTCTACACACGTCACTACAGATCAGTACCTATTGGTGTTATCGTTGTAGCTCACGGTTAGTACCAGCGCTTTGTGATCCGAGAAATGTACGGTGAGCGGATCCGGCAAGACGGCGCGGACCGTACAGTTCCTACTGAACGCCAAGTCTATGAAGCCACCGTTGATCGTGGTCGGAAACTCCTACCGCGATGGATCCAACCTGCGATGGATCCATACTGCGAAAGACTTCACCGACCGCGGAGCCGAGCGAGAAGAGAGCGAGCGGCAGCCGGCGGACGTTTATATACGGACTGACGCGCCGGCGCCACACACACAGCTGCACAGCGACGCCAGCTGCACAGCGCGCCGTGACGTCACGCCGCGGAGAGCGGTGCGCCCGCGCAAACCGCGGTGAGGAGGCGGAGCGCGCACAGTCACGTGGGGTGTGACGTCGCTGCGCCGTTGCTACAGACGCTCCTCTCCGCTCCTCGCGCCGTTGCTATGGGACGGCGGATTCAGGGTCGCTTATAAAGTGCATTCGCACTTAAAACCACATGGGGGCAAACGGGCGGGCCGCCGCCCCGTCCAGCTGGGAAAGGGGGATGCGGAGACATTCCCACGAAAACATGGCGTCGAGCGGGACGCGGCCCCACATCCCTCCCTCCTTAAAAGCCCCCCTAAAGAAACAATACCGACAGTGCCAATACGCAATAAAATCCGCGAACTCCAAACGAAAACAAAAACAAGGAAACAAAGCGCGACAATACAACCGCGGCAAGTCTCTCAAATGTCCGATGAAGCCGACGCGCGCCACGGCATCTTCACCCGGACTCTGGACGCCGGCCGCGGCAGGTCTCACGTGCCGTCGACCCTGTCGACTTCCTGGCCGCACCAAGTGCCGCGACCACGGCTCCGTCCGCAGCCTCGCCGTCGGCGCCGCCCCGCTCCGGACACGCAGACTTCGGCCGCCAAATCAGCCCGGCAGAAAAACAACAAACAAAACAACAACAAAAGAACAAAAACAGTCGCCGCAACCAACGTACCCCAAAATCAATTGAAATAACGAACGATAAAACAACGCAAGGCTACAATCCTCAGGTGGCGAAAACCAAAAACCCAAAAAGAAAGAAACGGTACGTAAACAGAAAGGAACACTGCATAAAAACTAGAACAGCGAAGAGAAACTAGAGAAAGCGTAGAAAGAGAAAAAGAGAGACTTCTCTGTCAGGTTATCTGTCCGTCTGGAATCAGTCGGGCAGTAACCAATGTAAACGTGGTCTTGACTAGTGCGATGCCGCATGACCTTACTCTAGCGGATGATCCTTCCACGAACGCACACTGCCCATCCGTGACACCAAACGAAACGGGAGATCCACAACGTGTTGCCTACGGAATGAGCAGACGCGGAAGGGACGGCGACAGCTGAGCATTCACACTGCACCGTGCCAAATCGCAGAGCAGAGTAACTTCAACTAAAGTCTTCCGCTCTGGCGACTGGCTAGAATTACTGCAGGGGCGCGCAATCGCTCTCCTCTGCTGTCGGGGGGGGGGGGGGGGGGGGGGTGCCACTGCTGACGCGCGTAAACGCAGCGCTAACCGCGAAGGTGGCATGATACTGTGGCCAAGCTCGTACAGACCGCGCAGAGTGAACCCCTTCTTTCTCCCAGGCCACGGCTACACAAGCCGCTTCGGGCCCAAAACCCGCGCTCGTCGCAAAACCAGACAACGATACCGCGCGCGCGCCATGTGCAGTACCAACACATTCAGGCGCCTCGCCTCCCGGAGGCGAAAAACAAAACCGCGAAAGAAACTACTTACATTATGTACACATGGGTCACTCTGCCGTCAACTACGTCGCTCTTCGGGCCAAACGAAAAAAAGGCAAAAGAACAGCAAACAAGAAGAAACCAGATTCCTGAGGAGAGCCCAGTGAGGATGGGACCCTCTCTTTCATCCTTTCCCCCCGACCGGCCGGCTGATTATCGCCACAATGGCCTGCTTCTCTCCCGCCGCGGGGACGCTGAAACGCTCTCCCCTTCTGCGTGCGCGAAGACACAGGTGCCCAAAGGGCTATTCAAGGAAGAAGGGTCTCCTTCTACTTCTTTGTTCGCCTCAGCGGCCTTTCCGCCATCTTTGCCTCCCTCGGTGCAAGTCGGCCATGTGCAACCGAACAGCGCCGTCACCTTTTAAAGAAAAGAGACTTTCGGCGACCCGGGCAAGAAATAGTGCGTCAGCTATTCTTTTACTGGTTCTGAATTTAGTGAGGAAAGACGCGCACGACGCGAAGTCTAAAGAAAACCGTTGGACTCACCGACTTGAACTTCGCACGGGAGACAAGATGGTCAATCTCCCGGCCATGGCATGACGGAAGCCTTGGTAAATCCAACGAGTTTCCGCCACCAAGAACGAACTGCTGCATCTCGGTGGCAACTTGCATCACGCCTTTCCTCGCCCACGCTTCGCCTCACACAACTTCGAAGCGGGTTACCAATCCGTTTGAGAAGTGACATTTGCCTCTCCTCACACCACGATACATCGACAGAGAAAAAGGGGGGACAGACAAAGAAAGAGATACGGGCGGTACACGGCAGAGACGGCCAACCTCAACCAAAGCGCATTTGACGCTGGGAACCGAACGCAACTTCCCCACTCTGCCGACACCTGCTCGTCGTTAGAGCGACCAAGGGCAAGGCCCCTGGCCCCACGTTGGGCGCCAAAATGTCGGGGGTTCTTCTACTAATTACTACTGCTAGCAGCGGCATCGCCGCTAGCAACCCCCTGCAGTGGGTTCGAGCATTCAACGAGCAGAGAATGAGGTCGTCGCGTCCGCGCGCTCGCCATCTCAGCCATGCATGCCGCGCTGCCGCGCGCTTCGGCCCGCGGCCCGACTCGAGGCAGGGCAGCCCGAACCGTCGCACGCGGCGAAGGAGGAGAACATTAGGCGTCACTCTCCGAGCATGGTGATTTAATAAGCGTTAAACTAATACAAACAATAACAAGGCCGAATCTAAAGTCGAATTAAACGAAGGTTAAACAATAACGATAATACCACACTCGAACATACAAGAACACAAAGGACAGTAACAATGGACAACACGCGAACACACAATAACAGACAAAAATAACCATGCAAGGAAGGAGAGCCTAACCCCGGCTAGCGCACCCGCGACCGCGAGCCCTCAGAAAAGGAAAATAGAAGAACATACAGACGGGGGGTCGGTCGCAGGTCGCCGCCGTGGTCGCCGGGGCCTGCAGAGGCACGCCATCCGACCGATGGCCCGGTCGGCCGGAGGGTCACAAAAGTACGTGCGCACCTCTCCAGGACCCAGCAAGTTCTCTCGAGGCATCTCCAAAACCAGAAACGCCAGAACGCGCAAACGTTCGAGGAATTTCTCGCTGCCCAATGGCAGCCTATGTTAAAACCACATGGGGGCAAACGGGCGGGCCGCCGCCCCGTCCAGCTGGGAAAGGGGGATGCGGAGACATTCCTACGAAAACATGGCGTCGAGCGGGACGCGACCCCACAAGCGAAAGAACCATGTTTCTTTGAATAACGTCAGAACGAAAGCTGCATTTCGTGTTTTTTTGAGGCGAGCATATCGATGTACAGTCTGTTTCATACTTAAGGGAAATCTCGGAGCGCCTTAAAACGCGTTGTGTCCATGATGGGGCGAGCGCTGGAGTCGGCCAGCAGCAGCTGCTTACGGAGGCGCAGATGCTCTATGCGTGCAGCCTTTAACTGAGGCAGCATCCCGTTGGCCACATGGTTGCGTCGCGTTGCAAGGTGCTCCGAGATTTCCCCTAAGTATGAAACAGACTGTACATGGTAAGTACAATAAAAAAAAAAAAAAACACGTCGTGTCGCAGTTATCTCGTTCAGCGCCCTGGACGCTATCGGTTAAACAACACGGTGCTAGTGATGTCTTATTGTGAGCCATGGTTACAGGAAGCGTAAAGTTTCCTGCAGGTAATGTTATTGGAAATTCTATAACGGGAAGTCGTTATGTGACACCACATTCGCCATACCGTTGTCTCATTCGGCCCGCCGTCATACCTCAGCGACTAGGATGTTGACTTTCTAAGCTGGAGCGGCATGATTGCATGACACCTGCGCTTGCGAGCCGTTAACATATCTGTACCATCTGAACAGCGTAAATTTTCTACCACCCAATGAGAAAGAAAGAAAGAAAGAAAAGAAGAAAGAAAGAAGAAAGAAAGAAAGAAAGAAAGAAAGAAAGAAAGAAAGAAAGAAAGAAAGAAAGAAAGAAAGAAAGAAAGAAAGGAATTGATTTGTGGGGTTTAACGTCCCAAAACCAGCTCTGATTATGAGAGACGCCGTAGTGGAGGTCTCCGGAAATTTCGACCACCTGGGGTTCTTTTACGTGCACTGACATCGCACAGCACACGGGCCTCAACATTTCGCCTCCATCGAAATGCAGCCGCCGCGGCCGGCATTCGATCTCGCGACCTCCGGATCTGTAGCCGAGTGCCATAACCACCAGACCACCGTGGCGGGGCAAAAGAAAGAAAGAAAGAAAGATAAAAAGAAAAAAAATCACAGCCTATCCACGGGGTGAATGATGATGAGTGGGCGAAGCTCCGGAGGGAATCATCGGCATACCGTGAATCTTCCGTGTAATTCGCCCAGTCGATCATTATGTAAAGACGTGAGAAACACTGTATTCGAAAGCTGGGATCTCGCGTTTAAGGGGACGCTAGCACAAACGCGCTAGAAACGTGCAGTACACTCTAGTAAGGGGGAGAGGCCACAGCGTCTTACACCAGCTTCTTACACGCGCCATAACGCGCTAGCACAAACGCATCATCATCATCACCATCATCGTTAGAAACGGGCAGTCTTTCGTTAATGTTGGGTATTTAGTGTCATCGTGGTGCATGTTTCCATGTGCGCTTCGTTGCGTAGTGCATGGCTTCAGGAAAGAGATTGCTGCTGCTGCTGCTGCTGCTGCTGCTGCTGCTGCTGCTGCTGCTGATGATGATGATGATGATGATGATGATGATGATGATGATGCGTTTGTCCAGGTAGCGGCCTGAACACACATACCCGCTTTCTGTGCCGCATACCTGCCTTTATGCAGTAGTGGGCTGAGGGCAAGCGGTGGTTACTACATACATACATACAGGTGACGAACGACCCACGCCTTAAGGAGCTTCGCCCCTAAAGGAAAGAAAGAAAGAAAAAAGTAATAGGTCAGGCACCCACGCACTAAGCTTCCCTTTCCCTCCTTTTTCTCGACAGGAGAAGGGCTGCAGGTTTCTTTTTTCGGCAAAGCGTAGTGAAAATTTTGGGAGATTCAACTCCCAGTAGACCGTGCATGTGCCGTAGCATTAAACCGTGAATAACAATGACGTCTGCGCTTCACGAAACTTGGTCATCGAATTCACCTGGGCCGACTGGGGCACTGTTTGAGCGCGCATGAAAATGACTTCAGTTGGCGTGTCATACGGCGGCAGTGTGGAGATGTGTGGTTATGGTGCAGCAGGAGTTGTGGTGACCTGAAAGACGCGGATGCAAACATGGCCGCGGCAGTCACATTTGCGGTGGAGGCGAAAACGTGTACTTTGCGTTGTCAGTGCACGTTAAAGAACCACAGGTGGTCGAATGGTCGAAATTTTCAAAGCCCTTCACTACAGACTTTCTGTCCTGTCCACTGGTACATCGGCCCCCTCCCCCCCCCCCCCCCCCCGCTCCCTTGCTTTTTGACTATGAGCCGGACTCCCTACAAACCTAGGGCTGCAGAAAGTAGTGCCCTTTAAGGAACTAAAGCGCAATTATTTACGTAGAACTACTAATTGGCCTGTGCGCTCCGCTCAGTGAGCTACGTATTCGGGCACAACTGCAAACTACGAAACGCTTGACCGCATCGCACGGTGGGTGCTCGCTGGTCGACGATAGGATATCGCCTAACCTGCCACTGCCGTTTTTCAATTGCAACGTTCAATTACTAGTGGCGTACCTCACAGTGACTTTGTCAAGAGTGACTTTGTCAACACATCGAAGCTCAGGCGAATAAAAGGTACAGGTCGCCCACCTCCATTTCGGAACCTCATACACCCGCGTTTGTATTGACCGTATGGCTTTACACTACACATTCGCTACGCTGTAAGCCACGCATCGTATCGCAGCGAGCGCGGCCTGCGCTGCTTCCTCGTGGCCTAATCGTGTTTCCATAGCGACGGATTTGTGTTATCAGAGTGCGTCAGCTGCCGATGTCTATGCGAGATTGCCTTCAGTCACTGCTGCTAAGTCGTGCGTGCGGTGGTTTGCAAAACCGCACGAGCCGCCTGCCGCAGCCGCAGGCCTGTTGACGACATCATCGATAGGACCTTAGCAGTGCTGCCAAACGCAGACCGAATCGAGAGACGTATTACGACCACAAGCGGGTGAGCTAAGTGAACGTTCTTTTCGCTTCACACGACGACCCGATCGGTGGTGCTTATCGTCTACGAAAAAAGCGTTGCCTGTACTTCGCAGGCCTTTTAGATACCTCAAAGCCGTATAAGGTGTTCTAGCGTGCTACATTTGCTGCGTTGCAGTTTCGTGGATAGCGGGATGGTATTCCTTCTTCGAGCGGCCCGATTTCTCACTCGAAGCCATCAACGGCGCTCGCACACATTTAAGGTACCCCAAATTATGCTACTCATCATAACTGCATTGCCATTTGTTATCGCTGTATTGTTCGTTCCCTACTAAATTAGCGGAGCTGAAGCTGTCTGCGCGCGGCTTTTGCTTGTTGGGTGCCTATGCGAAATATTCGGTCAGCATTTTCGTCGACAGATAGTGGAAAGCGAGAAGTAGATAATAGTCATCATGTCTTCCTGTACTTGGATCTGCTATTTGTTGGTGAAATCAATGGCATACTACGGTTTACGACAATGTGGTCCTAATGTTCGAGAATAATCGCACGTAGCTCGCTTGAATTCCTTTGCTCTGTTGTCTGTTGTGTTTCTTTTTTCGTTTCGCAAGTATCACAATTTCTTTTATTGCACAGTGCTGTATCTCTAGAAGCTCAACGTTCGCCGCTGGCGTCCCTATTAGTCAGCGCTTTATTTCGACAGAAACGGAAACGGGTGTGTTATTCACCGATTGCCAATCGCTAAGGGCCGTATTCATAAACCTAACTTATCCTTATCGCTTGCTTTCCTTATCGCCTCTGTGACATTAAAACACATTAAGGGGACTACAATGACTATCAGTGCGAAAGGCTTGTTTGTACCATAAAACAGAATAAGGGCACTGGGATGATAACGAGAGCAGATGATAAGGATAAGGTAGGTTTGCGAATACGGGCACAAGTTTGACGTTTTTATGATGAGCGGGTGCTGCCAAAGAGTGATATGATGCACTGTCGTGGACAGTGTTAAATGCGAACATTGGAGTGCGTGTCCCTTGCTCGACTGAGCGCAACAAAGCATGTCGGCATCGGCCAGTCATACTAGTCCACATGAGCGCCTGCATGATTTTCATGCTTAGTTTGTATCTGTTTGTTGTATTGCGATAACATCCCCGCTGCACTGTGTCGTATATCAAACAACTTATCTTGATGTGAGAGCGTTACTTAGCTCTTTGTGCGACCCGCTGCTATCATAAATGTATTTTCAGGAAGCTGGGGCAGAAAAAATGGCGCAGGTCAAATTGCTTCACCTACATTTCAGCCGTCTGCGTCACGCATTAACACCGAATGTCAATAAATGTGTGAAATTTGTATGCTTCCAAGAATCCTAAGGATCCTGTAGCTCCACGTAAAACAAATGGAGGTGCCCAAATAATTTACTGCGTATTTTATATACACTAATGCTAACTACAACGTAATAAGCCTGCTAATTAATTTTGTATCAATCAACCTACATATGTTGATAAAACGAATTCAGTCAGTCACACAACTGACATCCACGTCTGTCGACTCCACAGGCATTTGCCTGTTGACCAAAAAAGAATTGTTTTGAAATTCCTCCCGGAACGCCCCATGTGAAATGTCCTAAAGCGGCCTTGCGAAGCAATAAGCGCAATTATTTCTTTCGCTTTACAAAAGTTCTCCTCCCGTATTTTATCGAAATTCGGCAATTCATTTTGCAATATACGAACCTTATGTTCCCCATAAACATTTACTGCTCGTAAAAATTATTAGTATGCAATGGCAAGACCATTTCTTACGCTTTCCTTTGACACAGGCGGGCGGCCGCTTCTCTGCGTCATGAACCGGCACAGTGGAGACCGGGCGAGGGACCACTACCAGGCACGCCATCGATACGGAGCCGGCGGGGACGCGTACGAGGACTCGAGCTTTCGTGGACCACCACCGTCAATTCGCGGCCAGAGACATGGCGGCGAGATGGGTTGGCCATCCAATAGCCATCCAAACAGGTTCGTCGGCTGCTTATTCGTCGAGGCAATAGGCGGTATTAAGTGTTTGCATTCAACAAGTGTTGGCCGCCTACGTGAGCATGTTACAAGAGGGAACGAGCGAGCAGCTTAATTTGCGTGCTTGTCAGGTCATGCGCGTTCTAGATACTCATTCACAAAAGCATACTCATTTCAATTGGAATGGCAAACGACCCTAAGTGTGAGAACTGCGGTTGCGACGAAACGATATGTCATCTTCTATGTGAGTGTCCCCGTTTCAGTGGCCCCAGGAGGAAACTTATTACCGCTGCTCTAGACAGACTTGGCAGCCGCCCTTTGTCCGAGCAACGAGTTTTGGGACACTGGCCAGGACCATCGCCAGCACGGAAAGCACTGAACGCGCTGTTACGATTTTTAAGGACGAGCCGTCTAAAGGACAGACTCTAAGCAGTGTGCATGTTTTCTTTCTCTATCCTTATCTTCTTTCTTGTCGTGTCTCCTTTCTATTACCTTTGATTCCATTCACCCCTTTTCCCTTGCACAGTGTAGCCAGCCGGTCTCAGCACTGGCTAACCTCCCTGTCTTTCCTCCCTCCTCCTCCTCCTCCTCCATCACGCGGCAGCGAATCTGACAGGGAGACCAAGGCAATCATTTTAGTATCCACGGGCAGTATCTTCAGACTTTAAATACATCTACCTTAATTGTTTCGCAAATATTCACCAGGCTGAGGTCCGAAGAACTTTTGTTTACGTTCCCTTTATGCGTAAGAGAGTGTGCGTGGATCATGAGATTTAGAAATTCCATCGGCGATTTGGGCACCTTTTCGTGAAACTATTCTTACTAAGACGTGCTTCATAATGCAGTGCTTTGTGACACAAAGTTGGCGTGCGTCATTTCGTCCTAGAATGTGGTTAGTTAGGCATGAGTCGTCCATGTGCGTGCACGCCAGTGATCATTCTCGTTATTTTCTCGACATGTTTGATATATGTCGCATCAGTACGAGTGATATTGGCGTCATCGTTAGATACATAAGACATTTGCTGGTTAATTTAACTATAATTGCATTTAAGGCGTGAAGGTATGACATACAAACTGTGCGTGGTAAGGCAGGACATAGCCCAGTCTTCACAGCGTCGCGTAGCTTCGCATTTTACTTCTTAAACGTTCTTATGGCTCACCCGAAAACGTGGCTCACATTTTCTTTTCCTCAGGTGGGATTGCTACGACCCTGCGCGACAGTACGGTACCGGCAGTGGAGGCAGACACATAGGTCACGCCGGCGATATTCACCAACGTCACGAGCGTGGCTACGGCGAGACCTATGGTTACCACAGCCAGCGATACGAGCACGGTCCACCTCACGATGCTTACGAAGGCGGTGTGCGAGGCCGAGTGCCGCACGGCAACGGTCGCTTTTATCAAGACGCACATCCGAGAACAGGACACGGCGGTGGGTGGAGTGGCTGCTCAGACGCTTCGACTCACCGTCGAGGGGGCAATGGCCCGTTGACTGCCGGAGAGAGCCTGCTGCAGTTCAAGCGAACCGTGCGTCGTATGAACAGCGATTACGACCGGTCAGTGCTCTCCGAGAGCTGTGCCTATAGCGTGTCCGAAGCCGGCGACGCGAGGAGTCTGTGCACAGAAGACGACGACAGGTACACGACCCACCGACGCGGCAATGGCGCGGGAAGAAGAGTCTCCTCGGCGTCGCGCGAATGGCTTCGTCGACTCCGTGGACGAAGCCGGTCATGGAGGTCCGTTGCCGAGGGGCGTCGGCTCTCAACAGCGCCGGCGACCGGCCTCGTCATCTACCAGCATGATCAGCGTCTTCTGGGACATCGAGAACTGCGCCGTGCCCAACGGAGTTCCGGCGTACGAGATCGTGCTCAAGGTCCGCCAGAGGTTTTACGCGGGCTACCGCGAGGCGGACTTCGTCGTCGCCTGTGACACCGCGCGCATGAGCGCCGCCGTGATCGCCGAGCTGAACGAGGCGCTGGTGACAGTCATTCACGTACCGGGCGGCCAGAAGAACGCGGCCGACGAGAAGCTGCGGGCGGTGCTGCGCCGCTTTTCCGACGCGCACAAACTGACGCGCTCGCGCATCGTGCTCATATCGGGCGACGTGGACTTCGCGGCCGAAATACATGAGATGCGGTACACCGACCTCATCGACGTCGTGCTCATTCACAACGAACAGGCCAAGAGAGCGCTGAGGGACGCAGCGAACGAGAGCATCAGTTACAGCGCGTTCCTGGCGGACCTCATCAGGAACAGCAGATCGAAGGTGACCAGAAAATTACAGTTCAATCCCAGGAATGAAGGAGAGGGCCAGGGACTCAAACAAGATCCGAAGAAAAGCGTTTCTGCAGATGGCGAACGTGTTCATGGAAAGAAAACGAGCGATAACTTAACGAACACGGAGAAAGAAGCGGTCAAGACCAGCGTACCACCGTCGTACCGCACAAAAATAGGATTGCTGGTTCCCAGGGAGC
Source organism: Hyalomma asiaticum (assembly GCA_013339685.2). Lineage (NCBI taxonomy): Eukaryota > Metazoa > Arthropoda > Arachnida > Ixodida > Ixodidae > Hyalomma > Hyalomma asiaticum. The sequence continues at coordinate 69,640,906 of CM023484.1, forward strand.
CTATGAACGCTGAATTCTGGAAACTGTACCTGTCACGCCTGAACATACCGCAGGAATTTACACTCGAGGTTGGCCGCGGTGGCAAAGACGTGGTATTCATAGTGTATCCAAGCGTCACCAAGGCCAGGAAAGCCATCGAGACTCTCACCAACCCGCCTCGGGATGATGATGAAGACATGCCCGCATGCCTGGGAATAATTTCAAGAGAGACAACTGAAAACGTTGAAAAAGAGACGGCGGAACAGCCGAGCCGGGCGGCCAAGGTTAAATCTGCAATAGCTGCTCACAAAGCGAAGATTGAAGGTGTCAGGCAAAAGATAGGTTGCCTCGACGGAGGCGACAGAACTATGGCAACGTCCAAGGCGACGTACGAATATCAGGCAACCATTTACGAAGCTCAGTTGAAAGAGTTTTCGAAGACCATTTCAGATATGCCGCAGTCGCCAGAGAACGCCGACACTGCCACGACAACCGAAATTGCCAGGCTGAAAAGAGCTTCAGTCGTTTACGGAGTGAAGTCAAGAATTATTGAGAGCGTGTCTGGGCGCCATCTTGTGTTCCTGACGTCATCGCCAGGAACCAGAACAGCGCTCGAAGTGGCATCGTACGCACAAGATTTGGATTTCCGTGTACTTATCGTACAATCCAGTGATCTCGCAGCTGAACAGTGCTCGAAGAACGCAGGGTCCATCAGCGGGTTGGGACCCGTGCAGTGCTGGCTGAACCCCACGCAACCGGTCAACTCTGAAAGCGCGGTTGTTGTGACCAGCGCGCGGCACTTTTTTCAGGAGTTTATGCGCCGCAAAACAGACCTCTCCGACTTCCAAGCAATCGTCGTTGATGAGCTCGAAGAAGACACCGCTTACCAGCGGGTTGTACTGGCAATAGTCCGCAAGCATTTTGGGGATCAAGCTGGCATAGTCTTGTGTGGCAATGAATCTGATGCTTGCACAAGAATCCAGGAACAGTTCTCTCTGGAAACTCCAGACATCATCCGTTGCTCCCTCACGTTTCCAGTGGACGTTATCTGGAAGAAAAAGCCGACAAATCGAGTGATGGCATGCATCTCTACTGCTCTAGAATTCTGCCACACCGCGGACGCTTCCACCGCTAGCGACGTTCTCGTGTTTCTTCCATCCCAAGCAAATGCTATCCTGGCGGATGGCCTTCTACGGCACAGGATTCGTGAAGAGAACATTGACGTGCCGATTACTCACGAAGTTTTGTCCACTCGCTCGACAGCTTCCCCTCAAAAAAATTACGCACCGCCAAAAAGGTGCTGGAGGGTGATCTTCACCGTGGAATGTCCGGACGCCGTCGTGAGTACGCTACGTGTGCGCTGTGTCATCGACAGTGGTCTAACATTGAAGACCGTTTACCAGAATGGAATTTTTGTTATGCAGCTCGCTTGCGTAACCGAAACCGAGGCCGAAAAAAGGCGAACCTTGGCGGGAGTACACGAGAGCGGTACGTGCTACCGCCTCTACAGCAGGGCTTCACTGAGTTCTTCGTTACAAAACGAGCTGAACGGCTCGAAATACTTGGAGGACATCGTACTTCGTCTTTCTACTCTGAAAACAAACTCAGGCACACCCTTTTTCGATGAGCTCTCGCCGAGGCTGGTGGATGAAGCAAAGGCTGCATTGCAGCAAATAGGAGCGCTAGACACTAAAGGACGAACTACTGATCTGGGCGCTCAGCTGTGCCAGACCAGCCTGCAACCTCGGATTGGCCTGCTTGTGCGGAACGCCATGGGCAAAGCTCCAGCCATTGACTCAGTCCTACTTTCTCTCCTGGTCTTCGAAGACTTGCTGGTTGCTTACATGCCGCTGAAAGAAGACGGAAATCAGTGGGAATTCCCCGTATCTAAGGGACCTAGCGTTTTCTCTGGAGTGATTGAGCTGTACAAGAGCTGGCTTGTTGTACCCAAGAAGATGAAGAGTTCTTGGTGCGATGTCCATGGCGCGAACGAGGCCTTCATGAACTACCTTCACAATGCAGTCCGAAGAATCCAGCAGGAATTCGCCGAGTTGAAAGGCAGAAATCTAGGTGCCGATTCGGCGAAAGAAGAGAAAACCGCCAAGGTCACGTTAGGTGAGCTGCTCGCGCAGTCCTTTCCCCAAGGTTTGCTCCAAGCGTCACAGCTTGGTTATAAACATCCTGTCTTGGGCGATCGCTTGCAACTTTCCCCGTTGTCGCTTTTTGATACTGAGGCGGCACGCCCGCAAAACGTTGTCTGCTGTTTATTTGCTCGGGTTCCTGGCGAGAAGACATTGACGGTACTCAACTTCGCCTCCTTGCCGGATTCATTGCACGAAGGTGATGCTCGCGCTCTGTCTTCTTCCGATGACAGAACACATCCGGAACTTGTGGAACGGTTTGGGCCGTTGGGAAAGCTCATTTGGAACCATCAGTTCCACTCAAAACGCGCACTGCAAGCCATCGAAGAGAAGCTAAAGGCTGAGACAGATGGCGCTAGAGGTTGTCTCGAACTGGATGCAGTTGCACAGTGCGTCGTGATAAGAGGGCACGAGAAATACTGCGTCGAAGCACGACGGAGCCTTCGCGACATCGTCAGCGAGCAGGTGACAAAACTCTCTCGCAAGGACAAGGAAGCCTTTCTCACACCTCGAAAGTCGTCCTATGACGACCGTCCAGTGCTCGCTGTTCTCGGCGTTGGTGGTCTCGTAAACGAAGTGCTGTCGCCAGCGGTCTTTAGGACCATAGTAGCATACGACGTGCGAATCCCTCATTCTAGTTTTCGCAAAATGGTTAACGACCTCGGAGAGATAGTTCAGTACTGGTCCATGGACAAAGGCGCTACCTTTGAGATCACGTACAAAACAGCACAAGAAGCTAACAACGCCTACCACACCCTTTCAGAACACGGCGCTGACCTAAAGGTATCCGTTAAAGGGGAGTCTCTTGAGTTCCGTGAAGAGCAAAGGGAGAGGAGACCGGCGTTCCACGCCCAAATTACCTTACCACGCCGTCGCTGCACAGGCACGGCGTTCGTCACATTACCGGATCAGGAGTCTTTCAACCGCGTGGCCGTTCGGCTTCCTCTGAAAGTGCGTTCAGACAACGCGACAGTTACTATCCAGCGCGACAAGAAGGTATCTTGTCAATTATACATCACCGGCTTACCTTCGACAGCCAACCAGTCGACACTAGAAGGTCTCATTCGTTCGTCACTGTCGGTGGACGTCAAGAGTGTAGGCCTCGTTCGTGAACCTGCACGCAAGACTTCCCCCGAGAAGCTGCGAGCATTGGGAGATGCTGTACAGAAGCTGTTTGACGAACAACTCGGCGAACGTTGTCCAAAACTGGTCCTCAACACTCCGAGGCAAGAAGATTATGTAGAAAAGGGTTGGCTGTCCTTCGAGGATCCTGCTGCAGCACAGGGCGCCTGCACGCTGCTGAAGGGATCACCTGTTACCCTCGACCAGAGCGGCGGCGACGATGGTGCGACGTTGCCGTTAGCAATACATATTCTTATAGAAGAGACCCTGTACTTCCCACGCCCATTCTTTGAAGCGATCCAAGGCCGAATCGAAGATGAGTTCCGTCGTCAAGAAGGTCTGCGACCGGAAGACAACTTCAAGTGTGATGCTACGCCCTGTGGTAATGTGGTTCGGGTCAAGCTGAAGGCCAACAACCTGAACGACTTCCACAAGGCTGTCCATCTCTTCAACGAAGTGCTTCTGGGCCCTGGTGTCCCGTGCGTCGACAGTCGCGTGCGCCCGGAACGGATTGCAGAAGTGCTTAAAGCAGCAGCGCCTGGTGGTGGCATCTACGTGTACCGCAAGTCCGGCGAGGCTTACTTAGTCGGTGAGGTACAGCTCGTCCAGGCAGTCAGCGAGATGCTGAAAAGGCATACCGACGCATGGGTAAGTTAAACGATGCGGCATTGAGCGGTCGCTGCCCTTGTTAAGGCGCCAAATTAGCCTATGTGCCAGTGAACCTTCCACGACGCACCTGCCCTGATAGTTTACCAGGCATGCTGTTGCATTGCTAAGCCCAAGAACACGGATTTAATTTCTGCCGCGACGGTCAGATTTCAACAGCAACGAAATGAAGGGACACCCCTGTACTTAGGTTCGAGCGGACAGCAAACGAGCCCACGTGATTAAAATCCATCCAAATGATCGCTTAAGTACGGCTTGCGTTATCACACTTTCAACTCACAAAGCTGAATCTTTCGTTAATAGAAATACCGGACATGATTGGCCAAGCGATGAGTGAAACAGCTGAAAATCCAGCCATGAAAGCGGGAAAATTTTATGCGTGAATTTGAGCCAGCGGTAGGGTAATTAAATTGTGAACCAGTGCCTACGTGTAAAAGCACCGCAACACTGCCGGATTACCACAAGCAGTAAGGCGTCGTGGTTTTACCATTCTGAACGTTTTTCTATGGAAAAGCTTAAAATTCTGCCTCACTATCTACTGTCTCATCTTTTTTTTTATTCTGCACCTCTTCCATTACTCCCCGAGGCAATCAAAGCAGTATGCGCACCAAACAATTGCCATGCTCCCTATAGTCATTGCAAGCCAGTTTCCACCCTCGCGGCCTAAAGCAAAACAACTCTGGGCAACACTACAATACTTTTAAGAGCTTCGACTAATCGACATTTAATACATTTTCACGCAGGAAAAGCGCCAGAAGAAGAGGTTGCCACTAGTAGGTGAAGAGTTTAGTATGCTGAGGTCCTTCGTCAACACGTTGGGCGACGATCCTTGGTACCTGGCCAGAGAATGTAAGCTGGACGCTGCTACCTTCGACGGGCCATTCGAAGCAGTCGAGATCCTCGGAACAGAGGCGGCCGTCAGAGAAGTAAAGCATTGTCAACTTCTGGCTTGCTACGGTCTCAGTAATACAACCAAATTAAACTCCCTCAATATGTGAAAGAGCTTCCTCGCCTTAAAGTGGCGGGGTGATCGTTGAACAGAACATACGTTATGTTCGAGCCGCCTTTTGCGGGGTGTTGGGCAAATGAATATGTGTCGTTTGCTATATCGTTGTACAATGCCCGTTTTTCTGGTAACGTATTGGAGGAAGGTCGCGTGACTGCTCGTTTGTACTGGTAGTGTTCTCGTTTTTATTTCTGAGTGTTTAAGGTGGCCTGTAATACTTTTTCAACATAAAAAATGGGGCCGATCTATCGCGGACGTTCTTGTAAACATGCGAGCCAAATGTTAATTCACTGCACCACCAGCTAGGGAATTCGAAATTTGGTTTCAAACACAGCTGGAAAGCGCCCGCTCTTCTTTCAACAAATGACGTCACTAAGGGACACCGACCACGTCGCTTGGCCTTTTTCGTTACCCTTAGGATAGATATGCACATTTTCCTTAATTCTTGAGTTCGAAACGAACAAATAAAGCATACCAGACTACCTTTCCGAGATCATAATATCGGCCTGTGCTATTTCTGCCTCAAGTGACGTCATTTGCTGAAAGACGAGCAGGTGATTTCCAGCTCTGTCTGAAACCGCATTGCGAGCTCGCTCCTTCGTTTAGAGCAATAACATTTGGCTCATATGTTCACAGAAGCCTCAACGACTGATCGACACCGCTTTATAATTTGTTCAAAAGGTGTTGCAGGGTCCCTTTAAAGGTGAATGCCGCCGTGTGCCTCTGTCGGCTGTCGTCATCACCCACAAGGACATATTTCTAGGCAGTTTTGTTAGTGATAGCCTTGGTGGTTTAGAATGATTCGCGTGCACTTGACGATCAATATATTATTTTAGGGGCGAAGCTCCTTAAGGTTTGTGTCGGTCCGTCCGTTGTAGTAGCGTGTTAACTACTATAGGAACGAGCTACTAGAAGGGCGCGTGTGGGAACGCGCTACTAGGAGGGCGCGTGTGGAGGCGCGCGAGCTCTCTCTCTTCCATCTGCTGTCTTGTGTGAGAGAGAGAGAGAGCGAAAGGCGCGCGTTGACTATGGAAACGCTCTTTCTTCGATGAACGCAAAGAAGGAGAACGCGCCCTCACCCACGAGAGATAAGCTTGACGCAGGCAGCGTCTTCTAGCGAGTTTCTTGATTGAAAAATACCGACTGCTCGCGCTGGAGAACCGTTCACCGGCCACCCATATATATATATATATATATATATAGGCACTGGATCTTGACTTGCAATGAAGCGCCGGTGGGAGATTTCACTTGTACGTAGTTGAACCATAAGGATTCGTAGCGTGCGCGTTAACTAAATTAATCCGGAACTCGGCACGATCTACGATGAGCCACCGGAGCTTCGGCCACTCATCATCATTCACTCCGTGGATATACTGTGAATTTTTTAAATGTGTGCCGCAGGCCGAACGACTTGTGAGTCAGCTACCGAAGACTCGACTGGACGGCAGATCAACGAGCGATGCCGGAGAGCGCTGCCCCATTTGCCGAGAACCGGCTGGCGCTGCTCAAAAGGAAGGGACATCTGCACGTGGGCACCGTTTGGAGCTGTGCGGTCACTGGCACTGCGGGTCATGTCTGCTGCTGGCACTCAAGAGAGCTCCTATTCCGTTGGCGTGCTTCCAGAAAGTGCGTACTGTGTAGGGCAGCGCCCTTCCGCGCAATGTTCTCTGTTTACTCATTTGGCTATAGCATCAACTTTTGTTTTTCGTTGGGTAAAAAGCACTCGAGATATTAACCCGATTGCGACTACGTTCTTACAGGTGGCGTATATGCGCAGCTTAATAATTTAGGTTATAACTGGGTAATAGCCGGGACAAACGACAGTGCCCATTGCCTGAATCTTATGCGGCGTCGTTCTTTGACAATATTGCCTCAAGCAACCTCAGGATGAGCACAGATCTGGGATTCGCTCGCGTGTGGAGCAACCGAAACAATTATCCCGCAGCTAGGCGTTTATCTACGGTGCTGGTTTCGAGAGGCAAGGAGTGGGTGAAGGTATTACCATACTGTGATAAGAAGTTTAATAAGATATATATATATATATATATATATATATATATATATATATATATATATATATATACTATCAGAAGACACAGTGACAAACATAGGATTTATTCTGACGTTTCGGCTGGAGGCCAGCCTTTGGAAAAGGCTGCCCTCCAGCCGGAACGTCAGAATAAATCCTATGTTTGTCAGTGTCTTTCTGATAGTATATTTATCCCGATAGAACTTTATATATATATATATATATATATATATATATATATATATATATATATATATATATACGTAATAAATAATTTGAGGAAAGCTTGTAAGAGGAGGGGGGGAGCACAGTGAAGGTGGGGAGGACATCTTTGCTGACAGACGCCAGTGTACTTGCTTTAGGGTTCGTCCAAAGAATACCTTATGGACCTACCGCTTGCCAGAACGCAGCATTTTGCCGTTGCTTCTCCTTTCTCAATCTCTCTGCATTTTTATTCCCTCCCATCTGGGAGATTCAGCTTAGAGAAGAGAGGGAAGCGGTAGGTACGTAAACACTAATTCTGAGTTCGCACGTCAACGTAAAGGACAAAGCTCCACAGCGCAATTAGTATGCAGAATGCGTCGCCTGAACATGTCGGCGTCAGCTCGGGATCGGTTTGCCCAGACTCGCACTTTATGTGGGAGAGCACATTGGGCAAGAGGAGATTATTCGGCTGCATGGTTGGGCGTAACCATATACAGGTCTCTTGCTAGAAGCCCTCGCGTACTTACTTCCCAGCGGAAGTACGCGGCGGCACGTTAAGAGCGCTACGGAGTAGGAAGTCTCGGTCGACTGAGGCGGTCCCCAGTTCAGCACTGTTTCCGGCGTCACCCGCGTGCCCGGGGCCCCAGTCCACCAGTTCCCCTATATAAGATCGGCCGGCCCTGCGGGATCGAAAACGGAAGAATGATGTCATGTGACCGTGCATGAGTGTTTCACCGGTGATCCTGTTAGCGGTTATCGCGGCTTCCATTGAGTCTACGTCCACTATATGTATATCACATGGTTCATACTTTGCGACGGAGATCGGCGCTTTTATGGTCCGGCATAAGTGTCATTATGTTCTCCCCAAACAATATTTTGCCAGCTTAGTATAGTACTGCGCTTCCTCGAATATTTCCTCTAGTGTCCTTTGAAATTACTCCTGCAACAATGTCTTCAGGACTTAACCTTTCGCCGCGCGTTTTGTTTCATACCTTGTCCAGAAATACAACCCGCCATCTATCACAGCCGCGTTTTCTTTCCTTGAAATTCTGCGTTGGTTGCCGGCCTCAAACAAGGCTAATGCACGTGATAGATCGCAATTATTGTTTATCGATACGATAGGCCTCAAAAGACAAGCAAATCTTTTTACGGCGTGTCTTTTTTTTTTCAATCCTCACGTGTACAACAATGATAATGCATGCCTGCCACGTCCCTGGTGTTTCCAGGACTGCTCCTCACAGTGGGCAGCAGCAGACATTGCCCACGTGACAGGCAACGACGAGGAACTGCTGAGTGACCTTGCACGGAGATCCTTCGAGTGCAGCATCGCAGCTGACTCGGAGGGAAGATGGCTGCTCTGTCCAACTCCCGAGTGCTACTTCGCACTGGATTCCACAAGGGACGCCGAGGCACAGGGTGTGCATGTCCTGGGCGATGTACACATCTGCCCCGGTTGCACTAACGCCGTCTGCTTTCGGTGAGTGTGATGTCCGCGGTGCCACGTGCGACAACCACAGCAGAGCTACCTCAACGCATTCAGAGCGCACGCGCATTTAATGCGTGCTGTCAGTATAGGTCTCGCCAGTATGCTGCTGACGGTCTGTGCCGTACCTTCGAATACGGAATAGTGTTCCGTGATAGTCCTCCGAGATTGGTCAATTCTGCCTATAAAGCCAAGATTTACAAGAACGAAAGCTTGGGCATCTTGGCATTTCATTTTACTCGGTATTTCTTTTTTTTTTTCCTCCAGGACTGACCAATCAGGGTTAGTGGTTGATCAGGAATCGGTCAATTTTGTTTGTCAAGGCTGAATTCACCAATCAGGAAGGATCACCACAGAGTAGTACTCTCTATTCTCTCGTACAGTAGTGTACTTTGGCTCATGGCAATACGGGGAATAATGCCGAGAACAATGCTACTGTAGCGGAAAGAAAACTAGGTGCAAGTACGGCCTTGTGTACAAGCGACATAAAGAGCGCTCAACTAAAAGCAACACTCCTTACCTCTGATCTCCGCATTATTGCGGCGCACACTCATCGCGCGTTTCTCTTCGACAAAGCGGACGTCTCTGCATTAACGTGTGCACCGATGTTACTTCGTACTGTGAGCTACCCTTTAGTCACCACAGTGCTGCCGATGTACCTGGTACATATGCCTACTTTACGCAAACAAGCACCAATATGTACTTAGTCACTGATGCTACTCGTAATTACGACTTCGCTGACTGTCAGACAATTTGGCATAGGCGATTTCTTCGATAATTGCCTGGTATAACACTGGTTCTCGTAATTCGTGGGATCTGCCAGCTTTGGTATACAGGTAACATTATGGGAAGATTGAGGATGCTTCTGCTCATCATTCTTTACTTACAATTTTTGTTCCGCGAGCTCGAGCATCGTGATAAAAGGTGTAAACAGCATTCTACGCTTCTCTCAAAGAGAAGCGTAGAATATCTGCGCTTGTACCTCTCGCCTTGCCCTTTTTGTGACTCTCTGTGCATTTTTTTTTCGTCGCTCACTATCCAAAATGTATAGAAAACTTCACTTGCATTGCAGTTGCAGCCCACAATCCGTGCCTTAGCGATTCTAAGTAGACGCGCGACTTGTTTCACTTGTGTTGTCAAAAGAGGAAGTAGATTTTGTCTCTTCAACTGTTTCTGGTAGCAGATTAGCTGTGGCTATCGCCTCGTATATAGCAGCTCGCGCAAGGCGTAACAGACAGCGGTGATAATCGCCTGAGCTATGTTTCCACGCAGGTGCCGCTCATTGTACCACTACGGAATCTCGTGTGAAACGTTCAAGGACACAATGTCACCCAGTGGCACGAACGGCAAGGTATGCGACCATTCTGAAACTGCGACCACTACATTATGAACTTGCCTAGGCTCTTCTCTCTCTCTTTTTTTTTGTTATTACGGAGGCGTATCTTGTTTAGTCTCTCCACTCCTTCAGACCTCAATTCATGAATTCCACCATATCTATTGCGCATTACCAGCTTTACTCGTCATCGGCTAATGCGCTCGGGCTGTGTTTTGTGTTATTCGGCGTCCCTGTTCACTGGCGTTTCTAGAAGCAGCTGGCCTTGCCTCTAGTTTATAAGCATATTTTGTTTTTGTTGTGTATTGTCTGTGTATTTGTCCGTTTTTACTTTCTATTGTCTTTCTCGTTTCTTTTCTCTATCACCTCTCTTCTTCTTCCAAAAGAATAGGCAGGTGTTGTGCCCCTATCAGGGGCAGTTGTCAGCCTGCTCTCTCTATTTTCTGCATGTCCTTGCGCGTATGTGTTTACATACCAAATTGTAATAAATAATTGGTGCTGTTTTCTAGTTAACCATGAACCTACTCGCCCAGATCAAAATCCAGCTAATGTCGGCTACCGCAGGGTATTGCTAGCTGCATGATTGATAATAGTAACTAATGTTGACTATACGGTTGCTAATGTTAGCAGCTGTTGGCTCGTTTGTGGTGTGTGCCGGTAATCCTTGCCGCATTCTGAGTAAGTTACAGCCTAGGTTAACTGAATGGCGGTAAGCGATGGCTAATAATTGTTAACTTCCCTGGCGCTTTAACGGTTCAGCAACATTGCATTCAATCATTCCCAATTCTTTGGTGCTCTCGCGTTTACATAGACTTGAGTTCGTTATATTGCCAAATTATGGTAGCACTCACGATTATAGCACCCGAGTTGTTTATGGCCGCTTATGATAGCATCGCGACATGAAAAAAGTATCTAATGACGAGGTCGTTAGCCCTAACTTTTCAGTGTATTCATTCGTAATCTGACCGCAGTCATGGCTCAAGAAACAACCCGGAATGCGGGCCCTGTGTCCAACGTGCAAGGTGCGCCTGGAGCGAAACACCAGCAACAAGGTTGGCGCTTGTTGGTCCTGCCGACGCCTCTTTTGCTGGCGCTGCCATCGCGGCTTCGAGGACGACGCCGCTGCTGCCAGAAACCACCGCAAACAGCATTGTCAACTGGCACCGCCCAGTGGTAGCGACGCATGCTGCGTCACGTGACGTCTCTGCCCTGTCCCTCATGCAATTTCCTCTTCTCGAAGTGGGGTGTTCCTGCCTACTGTGATCGTGACTGTGATATCACTACAGTGTTCGACGATTTCCTTGGCCCGTCGCGCTTCTTGGTCCTGTATCGGCAAAACAAGTTAGCTGTGGAAGTGTCAGGGACTATGCTCAGAGTAGGTTACTTAGACAGCGCTCCGGCTCATATTGACAGCATAATCCATATCGTCTAATTCTGGGGAACGTGCATGAATTCTTGCTGCGTAACATCCCCCCTCCGACCCTCTCAGGAGGAAAATAGTTTTATCCTGAGTTACACAAACAATCAACGAGAAACAGCTGACTCAACTACACGTGGCTTACGAGGAAGGGTCATATGACATAAAGAGAACCCACGGCAATGTCACGGTTTTTATGACCTTATATTGTGCCTTACTTGGCACTATTGCTAGAAAAGGTTACTATAAATGTTCGTGGACGGAACCGTGTAAATTACAAGGCCGTGCGTTGCTGCCTTGTTTCATACGAAAACCACATTCGCTATCTGCTTTCGTAGCAAACACACAAGGTTCGTCAACTATGGTCAATCTAAAGAACGTCAGAGACTTGTAGTAGCAAACACAGACCTCTGCGTAATTGCGCAAGCAGTTTTGTATTAAACTTTGCATAATTATCACCAGCGCCAAAGTATAGCTTCGTCAGCGTGTTGTCAGTTTTAATGTTTATGAAATGATTCTTCTGTCCCTACCTTATGTAAGGTACCTGCAGGCACACTTTCAGTGCTCGTAGCATTCACTTAATCGGCAAACACTGGTAACTTAAAGGCAACTCATGCATATTTAAAAGTCTATTCTTCAGTTTCTTGCGTACGATGTGCTGTACACTGGTCAGTTGAGCCATGCACCGTCCAGTCACCTCGGCAAGGGCTTGCATGCGATGCTTTGTCGATAGGCGATTGTTGGAGATATAGCATTTGCGTACACTGCCCATAACAATGCCATTTTGTCCTAAGTGCACACATTTTCCCCCATTGCGTAGAGTTGAGGCAAAAGGGCGTTGAATAATTAAAAATACGTGGCCGCACTTATCAGTATACTGAGGACAATATTATGTGCTACGAACGACATTCGCTACCCTTAATCAAACTCCCCTGCGAGAGAGTGAGATGCAGACGTAAAGCAAATACGTTCAATGCTAGCACAGCGGAATGTCCTGCGGACTTAATGCGACGGAGAAAGAAAAGAGCGGAGAGAAAGCTGGGCTGGAACAGTGGTGTAGAGTAAAAACTAAGAATGTGCGTATGCCTTGTCCTCCACGAAGTCACAAGGCACGTGCATGTAGCTGAAGTTGCCTCACGAGATTCTTCGCAAATAGCGAAGGGCGACGTAAAGCTATTGATAAACGTCGGCAGAAGAGCGAGAAAAGGTTAGCTGTCACGTTAAGCAATGACAGTTCTTCGTTATTAATTAACGACCTAGTGCGAGGAAGAGCGTCCAGTGAATATAGTGCGAATGCAGCAGCAGTTACGCCCATTGCACTATGCTGCGTGCGAAATAAGAGGCACGTGGTTGCGGTTATCTGCCAGTCGGGCGGTGAGGGTCCCATGTTGTGCAGTCGCCAGCGAACACGATTAGGGAGTGAATTGAGCGACTGTGCGATACGAGAAGAGGGTCTAACTACATTTCACTGCGCACTATTATCTGCGCACGCGGAACTGATAGGCCGCGAGCCAAAATCGTCTTGCAGGATAATTGCTGCGCACAAGCGGGTGGAGGTTTCAGACAATGAATTGGAATATTTTAAGAGTTTAAGCGTGTTTGCATACTTCTGACGGCTGAGTCGACTGTGTGCCTTTGCGTCAGCGCCATCTTTTGTTCAGCTTCATTTTTTTTTATTTTACGCAAAACATTGCCTGTTTGATCTTATTGTTCTTTGGAGCTTCCTGCGAGTCTGTATATTAAGTGCAAATGATAGCGACAAACAATTCTTTTTAAACAGATCTCAACACTTTTACAATTCTTTTTTAATTATCGAACCATTTATAATATGGCAGAGGTTGTAGACGTGTATAGCCCTTCGTCCTAGCATTCTTCGATAACTCACGTTACGAACGCCTGTCGCTCAGCAAAGAACGTAAACGCGAAGCATTGCAAGGAGCCGAGTAAGATGGCTTCGCGTCAGCTCTTTGAGTCACGGTTAGTGCATTCTGTAGAGATAGGTGCGGTCTTCCTCAGGCGCTCACGTGTGACGACACCGTACTGTATAACCTCCGTTCATGAGAAACTGGGGCTTTATAAACGCCAAGGAGGTACACGAAACACTCTAAAAGGTGAAACCCAAACAATGTGAAAGTGCGCGTGAGGATGGAAGCCGGAGGAAGAGTTCTACAAGAACGTTGCGGAAGCTAGCATTTGGACAAGTATATCTGTCTTTGTGTGGGCCGGGTTCACACCTCGGAACGTTCGCTCCTGTTACCGTTGCTTGTTCGACAACTTGGAGATTGTTCGAAAACCATGGAGATTATATGCAACTTCAAGAACTTTGCCTAAACATCTGCAAACAGGTTTTTTTCTTCTTCTATTTCTATGGCCATAGTTCTCCTTTGTGGGCGTCCTGGTACTACCGAAGCATCGGTACCCTGGTGAAGTCTTAGATTTCAAGTTATTTTCGCCATCCTAGGCCCCTTCCTGCGCAGGAAAAAAAAAAGGAAAGCTTACTATACTTGAGCTTATTCGTGCACCTTAAACGCTTTTCGCGAGGCCTGGGGATGTCATGCAGTCGAAATGTTAGCTCACGCTTTAAAAGGGAAGTACACCATTGACTTAACACCAAGTTGGCGCCGCGATAACCTACTTCGCGTTTCTGAGAGTTTCTAGGGGTTATCAAGCCTTGTTCTGATTATGCGGGCTGACTTCACTGTTATGAAATGGCAGTTGCGTGGGAATTGAGCATGACATATTATGTAAGTTTAGTGTACTCCGCGCAAAGTATCGAGGTGCTTGCTGATTGAGCCAAATACCTGCCACGCTGCTTGTTATAATCGGGACAGAGTATAAGGAAGCGATAACTTGAGAAATTAATTTTGGGAATCTACAAACACGTACACACCAAGGATAATGACCAGAAAACGAAGCCGCTGTAGGCTTACTGCAGTGTGTACAGAATCTGTACGTCTTAACTGCATAAGTGAGCTAAATCGTGTCCTTGTGGCAATTCGGTTCCCCGTGCCTTATCAATGCCTCTCAGCATCACAACGCCAAATTGCTGATCATCGTCTCCCTTTCTTGTCTCTTCACAAACAACGTCGAATGAGCGGATACTTTCACCGAATTTTGAGTGTAAATGTAATAAATTCGGAATACTTTCTATCGGAAAAATATAGGAGGGGGTGACTGCACTCAGAGGCATCGAATGCCCTGGCTTCACGCGCGAGGTTGTGCATAAGCAGAAACATTGATTCAGTACGAACGCGATTTTTTTTTTCACGAAAATGCCGTCTCTACGTTTAGCATCGCTTCACGAAGGCCACAATTGCAGCTTATAGCAGCTACAGAAGTGGCTGTGCAAAGGAACTCCACTTCAAGCCTGACTTTTCTCGAAAAGCTTCTCGAATTCACAGATCGCGTGTACAAACGGCACTTAAGCTTCCTCCATGCGCGGCAGCAGTGTTTATGTTCACCGTACAGGCAGTAGTAGGGGCAAACTGACTGTGTTAATGCTGTGGCCTATGGGCCTCTGTGGCCTATTCCTCAGTTATACAAGGTAAGGAATGCAGGTGGCTCAGACAACATGAATACTTTTGCAGTATTGCCAAGCATAAAAGTGGTGCTTTAATCTGATCCCTATTTACCTGCGCCGTTCAGCGTTGAAGAAACTTCGGCATGTCACTCAGTTTAGCAGCTAATAGCGGATTTCACATTGCCGAATGCATTTCGGAAGCGAGGCTTCTTCATCAATTTTCTCTTTTTCTTTTTGCAAGCCTCAAAGTCCAGACGGTAGGCCTTCCGCGTATTAGACTACTGTATGCGTCTACCTAAGCCAATCTAGACCATCGATATGCAATGTTCCTCAGAGGCATTTAACAATGTTTTGAATGCAAAAAGGAAAAAAAAACTCTGGTGCGAGCTGTTGATCTCCATCGATATTTTGTAAGGTGAATTATTGTCCCATGTATTCGTCAAACCTTGAATACCCCATAGGCAAATCGTAATTACACACTTGGGTTGACTGATGTGTGTGTGTGATGCCTTGCAGGCGTATTCCTTGTTACCACCGAAAAATTAATCACGAATTTCTACAGTGTTTGAATCGCACAAGATTAAATGTATTCGCAGTGCAACTACATTATGGCAGCTTTAATATAAATAGCACCATATTGCAGTTTGCATTGCGTTTCCTACTTCGTTAGTGAGTGCGTGTGTCTTCACAAGGAAATTACACATTGTGTGTCTCTCTGACGCCTGATGCAACTTGGGCGGCACTTGTTTTATTAATGATCATGTGCTATGTTTAGCAACATTGTTTCAAGTGCGCATAATACCTCAATGTTTTCTGAACAGTTTAGCACTGAGTGCTGACGGTTGGTGTTAAGAAACGGTCCGAAAAAGTGTTGCTAACGTGTCCATCTACGGCGCATTGCCTCATTTTCTAGTTTTTGTATGCTCTTCCTTTTTGTTTTGACTTAAGCCTTTGAAGGTATATTGCCATGGCTTCCTTAATTTGCGGGAAAAAGTTCAAGTATTATATATATATAATAGAAAATGGTTCCCGTTGTGATATCCTCATTGATTTTCTAGAAGTGATCAAATAAAGTCTCCGTGCTATCGTATGTGCAGTCTCAGTAAATTATTTCGACACATGTTGGCCTTCACTTCGAGACCAGCAAGAACACTGCCTTTTGGGACACATCTTCTTACCCTTGAGGGTGAAGCAACCAGATCCTTGTTCGGAACCTTTGCAGATGTTCACATATAGTTGCGATTGCCTGCTCATAGTGTCCTCATTGCCCGATATGTCCCTGCTTATTTATTTATTTATTTATTTATTTATTTATTTATTTATTTATTTATTTATTTATTTATTTATTTATTTATTTATTTATTTATAGTTAGCCAGTTAGTTTAAATTGAGCTATTGTCCCTGCAAGGTCCAAGGAGCATTGAAGAAGGGAGCGAAAAAAAGCGCTAAACGTGATTCGACAGTACAATAGTAAAACAATGCATCTTTATTCCCTAGTGATGCAATGTTATCTGCTGCATTACACAATAGATTTTCAGGTACAAATTATGAATAAACGCAAGTTGATAGGCCAGTGTACCGGGTATCCCAATTTTCACGCAGCACGATTTAAAAAAAAGGAACCACTCTGATTACTCGAAGAAAGCCTAGTGCATGTTGTTCCTAGTACAGTGGAGTATCTCCGAGTAATTTTTCGCTAATTAGTATTAATTACGTGATTGCAATCAAGTATTTAAATCGAGAAGTACTGTTCTAACCCCTAAAGCGTCAGTGAGGCAGTTGTAGTCAGCCACGTGGGGCATCTAACTGCGCTATTTTCAGCGACGTACTAATTACGTACTCATTTTTTCTTAATAACAAACGATCTCCGCAAAATATGGAGAGTAACACGTGACAGCGCTCCCAGCCGCATCGTAAAGCAGCGCCCCCGAACAGGCTGCCTCCGAGTTAGGCAGGATGATGTAAACGCAGGAATTAAACAAAAAAATTATGACCGATTTCGTATTTTATCTGCCCTGTGCGCCTTGGCCGAAGCAGCAAGTCGCGTTTAAATTTGGAAACTGGCAGTGATAGCTGTTGTCTTTGCGTAGATAGTTCATGGACGGTTCTTCATTTTTGTCTTTCGTCATTGCGCCTGTCACCACTGAAACGGAACGACGAAATAAGCACAAAGGTTTAAAGGTTAAAGACGCACGCGGCAGATAAAACACGGACTCGGTCACAATTTCTTTTTCTTTCCTCCATTTATTTCATTCTGCCTAACTCAGAGGGAGCGACATACGTAGTATGCTTTAACAATGACGGCTCAGGCATTCCCACATGTGTATGGATTAATGGTGACTAACTGCAGAAGATGAATGATTACTTAAGCCGAGTAAACATGCAGAAAACAAAGATAATGCTAGGTGGCAGGGCGAAAATACGTGTGTTCATTATCGAACACCAAACATTAGAAGTCGTACAAGAATACATATATCTAGGACAGCTATTGACAGGAGAACCCACCCGTGTTAAAGGGATGGCGCGCATACAGGAGACATTCCCAACTCATGAAAGGAAATCTACCGCCATCACTCAAGCGGAAATTATATAAGTACTGCGTTTTGTTAGTACCGACATACGGGGCAGTTAAGAACCACACACATCGGGCGATGGATAGAAAAATTATAGAGCATTACATTAAGAGACAGGAAGACAGCCGTGTGGGTCAGAGAACAGACGTGGGTCGCAGACATAATGAACGATGTTAAGAAGAAAAAATGGACATGGGCAGGCCACGTGATGAGAGGGCTAGATAACCGATGGACAGTTAGAACAACGAAACTGATGCCAACAGAGGGTAAGTGTAGTCGTGGACGACAGCGAGCAAGATGGGCTGACGAAAATACCTTCGTTCTGCAGTGGACATAAGAAAGGGTGATGATGATGACGATGATGACGACGACGACCGTTGAGAAACGACTGGTTGAGTTAATGTATATCCACAGTAATGGACAGCGCAAAGAAGACGAACAAGAAAGAAGAGGCAGACAAGGACAGCCTCTTCTTTCTTGTCTGCCTCTTCTTTCTCGTTCGTCTTATTCGTGCTGTTCGTTACTGTGAATATGCAAGACCAACTATAGCCCAGGAATGTGTTTTACCTTAGTTAATGTATTTGCAACTGTAATTCAAAGGTCATTGATTACCTTCAACAAATACCCCCGGAAAGCATCGTTCTTTCTTCTCCTCTACGAAAAGTATAGTATTGAATATATTGATCATTTGTAGTGGTAAAGTTAAGCGTATTGTGCGAATGTGTGAAAATGAGTGCAAGATTCTTCACAGCACAAACGCAGCGGGCATTCCTAACCGACTTACGCACACATACACGCCTGTACATATGTTAGTTTTCTTTGGATTTTGTAGTGGCCGGCATACCTGGCACTTTCCAGGAAGCAACAAATACTAGTGCGCAACAATCAGCACGATGCAGCACCAGACGTATCGTGCACGCTGTTTATGAAGTATATGCGCTAGAGCCGCCGTGGCTTGGAATACGGCTCTGAGCACGATGTGGCTTATTTGTACTTTCGTTCCTTACTAAACTACATGTCCTCTGAATGGACCCTTTGCATGTAGGAAAAGCGCCTTCCGTGGGAATCGCCAAAATCGAAATTGCTGGCCCGTAGCCTTCGGAATCCTTCGGAGGCCTGGCTTTCCGCTAATGTTTTGCGCCGATTTGCAACCTTGCGACGCCACGTGTCGCTTTTCTCGTCGCGCGGAGATCACCAAAAAAAAAAAAAAAACAAGGCCAGCAAGGCATGCATTTTGTCATTGACGCCGCGCATGCGCAGCCTATCGTTCCAGAAGATGTTCATTTCCATTGCGAAATTCTTGAGCTCTAAAATGATTGAACTCGAATGCATTGGACTCTCAACATCAATTGAGCCTGTACAACTACATACCGCCCCTCCCCCTCCAAAAAAAAAAGGAGACAAATCCTTTGTTCTAAATGTATAACTTTTCCATTAATTGAATCCGAATGATTTTGCACAGGTTTGTCATTGATATTTCACTGTACTTTCGTGGCCATATGTCCAAATTCGGCAATGTAGGTTTCCATTATGGCCCACACCCACATTTGTGTGCAGTTGCGTCCGAAAATTTCTGCGCGAACTCCCCTGGCACCGTCTAACTGTAATAACTAACGTCTTAACTCGGCTCGTTACATTGTTTTTCGAAAAATAATGTGGTCCCGTGGGGGTTGCGCAAGCACCAACAAAACAGCTCTGTAATTACACCGCATAATATTATGTGTCCTTAAGTTAGATGTCCGTGTCCCTTGCGATAAAAATGCCCCGCCACGGTGGCCTAGTGGTTATGGCACTCGTCTGCTGATCCGAAGGTCGCGGGATCGAATCCAGGCCTCGGCGGCTCCATTTCGATGGAGGCGAAATGTTGAGGCCCGTGTGCTGTGCGATGTCAGTGCACGTTAAAGAACACCAGGTGGTCAAAATTTCCGGAGACCTCCACTACGGCGTCTCTCATAATCAGAGGTGGTTTTGGGACGTTAAACCGCACAAATCAATCAATCCTTAGCGATAAATATAAAGTGAATGTATCATTGTATTAACAAATGTACAGTTACGAAGAAACACCAACACTTCACTGAAACTTGACTGGTCGGAATTCAGTGCTTGTGGGCGCTCTCCGTGCTAGGGTGGTCTGCACATACAGTGCGCATGCGCGGCTGTGTTCCCGTTCGTTGATGTTGTAGGTTGTACACTTACCGATGAATGTGTGTAACGTATATGACTTCTGTGTTCCTAATACATGTATTCTTGCAAACAATAGCCCTTGTTCGTGCTTGGCGATGCAGGAGCGCCTTCTCGAAGATGGGTGTGGGTGTTCAGACATGTGGAGTGCACACACCACCTACGAGTGGGCATCGTCACCTTTTATGCAACGTAAGAAAAGTGCACATATGTAAATTTTAATGCCGTTTCCATTTTAATTAAAGAAATATCCAACAACAGTATCACAATTTCTAACGCTGAGCGCAGTTTCAATAATCGACACTTCAACCACAAATAGTTCAACAGATTTTCAATGATATTTCGGTGTCCAATATCCGAAAGGCGTCAACATTTAGTTCAGTGATGTTTCAACGGACAGGCAATGACTCGTCAATACAATTTTCAACATTTGAATATTTGGCTCCTCTTCACAGGTTTGAATATTAACTGTAGTTTACGATATTAATTACTGCAATCTACTTAACATTAATGAAGGGTTCTGATCCCTAAAACTGCTTTTCTTCCTATGCTCATAGGAAGGCGGTCCAAATAAATTCCGATTCACCTTCTGTAGGAAGTTTCGCATCGCAAACCTGAAGCCGCCTTCTACGCCGCCCTGAATCGATCGCGACCCTGTGTCGTTTGCTTACGACTCACGCAAGACATATACGCATGGATGGGACTGCGTGTCATTGCTATACTTTCGCTAACATGTAGATGTAGCCGCTGACATCAGGATGTTGCGGTAATAATGACGGATGCACGACCGCCCGTGCGAGCGCATTCTAGGCGCTTTTCAGAGACACGCGAGATGCATTGCGCTGAAGGAGAGACTACGCCTATACACACCGAGAGAGGGTCGAGTTATGGCTTCTCCACGTGGCACGAGCGCAGAGCAACCTCGCGCACATTTGCAGCTGCGCAAATGCATGCATGTCACTCTACTTTCCTGCAGCTGTGCATACCACACTGCGATTGCATACCGTGGTCTGAGCAACACGGAAGCGTATAACACACTAGGTACAGCTACTTCCGGGCTATATTGTGAGTCCAAGGAGGAAGGAAGTAAAGCTAGGAGTTGGCGTCACGTGAAAATCTTGAAGCCTGGTCATAAAAAGGTTGAAAAATCATGGGAAATGGGCGCCGGCCACTTGAGAGACAAACGCTAGATTAATGCCCGGTCAAGCGCCACTAAATAGTACCGCGTATACAGACAACTTCGGGCTGTCCGGCAGGCTTATTTCTAAAAATATATCCGGCGCAATGCACGGGACAAATTCTGCTCCGTTATTGGTAAAATGCGGCCACGTAATTTACCTCCGGCAGCTGTGTGGGCCTAATCGTACCCGAGAGGCACCACGCGCACAAGGCGTTAGAGGAGGTTAGATTGCCGAGGCTAGCGTAATCACGCGACGCGCCGCCTGCTAGTTTCCTCCAAGTGTGATCCGGTTAAGGAAAAGTCTAAATTACGCGCAGCCCTTGTAACAGAGGAAGGCACAGCGTCCGTGGGTGTAGGGAAAGGGAATGGGAGAGTGTTAAGGAGGGCAACGCCGCAGGGCAGAACTCTGAAAATTTTGAGCACATGGGTTTTCTAAGGTGTACCCGCAATTTCAGTACACGCACTTCACAGCATTTCGCCTCCATCTAAAATGCGACTACCGCGGCCGGGTTCAGCGACATTTCGAGGTTTTCAAACACTGCGCGTTCGCCACGGCACTGTCAGCCTTCCCGTTCCTGGTATATGCAAATATTTCCTTTGTTTCGTAGCGTTAACTGCGTTGTTTCGAAACGCAGGGCCCTCTTATTGAAATGGGCAGCGCGTCGACATCCAGGCGCAAGTTTGAACAGCCAGCCGGTAGATGCCGCCGCTATACCAGGCAGCAGAACGACCTCGCCGAACGCAACGGTGCGTCGTTCGCGCAATCCTATGAATAGTTAATCCTCAATATGAGTTGACTGAGCATACAGATGGTGCATATGCGTGGCCGAGGTAGGATGCCGCCTTAGGCGACGCCTGCAAGCACGAATTGCCCTGCACGTACCACCCTCGCTTACCAAACATCAGAGTGCAGCTCACAGGTGAGCCGTTTCTCAGTGCTTCTATTTGCAAGGCTGAGCAAGACGACACGACAGATGCGAAGCGGGCAGCCGTCACTTACAGGGTCCCGCCATGTTCCCCGCGCTAAACAAACTTAGGCGAGCGTTTTGTGTCTTCGTTAAATTCGAAAAATAGCGAGCGAGCGCTAAACGCAAAGCTGGAATAGCGTGCTACGCATGCGCAGTCTGACACTGCTAAATTTTAGCGTTTAGCGGGGAGCAACATTACGCTGTACTAAAGCTCTCATATATCGTTATGAAATGATAAGCGCGATATAAGACATCAACCTGCAGTTGCCGTTATTGTTCCGATCTTGCCACAGGGAGAACGTATAGTTCCAGAATCCCACTGAACGATCGAGAAAATCTGATCCAGAATTTGTTGGCTTCTCACCTCGGAGGATGTCCAAGCGCGTGATGAAATGATGGCATCCGTTGTGTCCTTTCAATAAGGTGTATGCGTCAAACGGCAGTATTGCGGGGTGGGGGCTTTCCTTCCCATATATGCGCGCGTTTTCCTCCATTCATAGCGTGAGAAAGCGCTCTGCATGGCGAATGCGCGGCTTCGTAACAAGAGAGATGTCACGGGGCGTCGGCGACTTCCGCCTCAAACATGGAGGGACTGAGTAGTGATCGATTCGTTGACGGAATTCCGAACCACATGTCGGATGTATGTACGTGCGTGTTGCTGTCTGCTAACGTATGCATGCTGACTAAAGCTATGCGTGTTTCGCACAGCGCATGTTCAGTCCGCCCTCTTATATATAGTTCAGTTTTAAACAGCGTGACCGAAAAACGGCATATCGGGTATGCGACAGAGGGTTACGGAAACAAAGCCTGCATGTCCTCTCGGGTTTAAATGAAGTAATCCTTCGCACCTAAACTAGATCAGAACTCTGCTTTAGCTGCAACATACTTTACGACTCCTTCGAGTCCTTTATGCTAACGTCGCAAAAACTCTACCTTGGTTGGAGCGGGAATCGAACCCAGGCCAACTACGTGACAGGCAGGTGTTCCACCAAGAGCCACGCCAGCGGTTGACGCTGTCTCGGAAGAAAAGCTCGTACACTTGTTGAATAGCAAAGCATAACCATGTATACAAAAGTACAGCAAGGAGGTGGGTAAAGGAGGTGTGGCTGAGGAGGAGGAAAAGAACGACGGCGGAAAGCAAAGCATGGTATAGCCATTCATAATATAGTATAGCAAGGGGGAGGGAGAGGAAAGTGGGTGTATAGAGGAGGGATGCGAGGGTGAGGAAGAAAGAAATGAGAAGGTGAGAGGGCAAACCTATGTGCAGTGTGGTATGGCAAGGAGGTGAGTAGGAGGGTAAGGCTATCGCCGCCGCGGAATAGTATAACAAGGAGGTGGGAAGGTGGGCGAGTGTGAGAAGCGATTTCAGAATGAGGAAGAGGGAAATTAGAAGGAGGTAGGTTAAAGCGTAGCACACCCATGCATAGTACGGTATAGCAAGGAGTTGGGAAATGGAAGTGAGGATGAGGGAGAAAGGAGGAGGGAAAGGACACCAACTCTGCTGTGACTTAGCTTTGCGCCCCAAGTGCTAGATGCCCACAATTTTTTTCTCGTTGTTCATTTCGTGTTCACGTCATTCGGAGAAACATGGTTGGTGATGAACAAGGCAACTCTAAAGCATTTTCATTTTGTTTCATCTTATATTCACTGTCGATGTTCCGGTTTTCTTCTCTCTGTTGCGTTATGCACACCCAGCGTCTTTTGTATCGGCTTCCGCACTCTGAAGGTTTTCGCATATCCCACCATGCCTTTATTCTGAAACAGGACGGGAATTTCGCGACAAAGCCGTGGTTGAACTACCCAAATACTGTTCAAATGTGTTTCGATGTGGTTATTTTTATTATTTTTGATTTCCTAAGATTCAGTATGTTAGCGATACAAGGGAATGCTCAGAAGGAAGCATCAGAGTTCACGGCCCTTTCAATCTGTCTACGTACACCGTTTTTTTTTTTTTCTTTTCAACACGGAAGTGTTTTATGCCGGGGTCCACCAAGAAATCAGTGACGTACTTCCTGTAACGGAAGTGGATCTTTGGAAAAATGAACTTGCCTTCAATCTGAAAAGTTCTACCCAGGAGGACTCGAACGCACCTTCAACAGGGATGTGACGAGAAGAGCTTGATGCTCTACCGATACACCACCGCAACATCGCTCATACAGGGAACGGTTGGGCCTTATATCTTCACTATAGCCTCTAGAAGTTACATTTAATTGTCGTCTAGTTAAAGCAAAGGTGTTTAGTACAGTGAACTATGGTGTTTAACAAGCAAAATTACTCTTAAATTAACATCGCCACCCTTATATTGCACTCTTGGTTCGTTTAGGTTTGCTGCGGTGGTACCACCACCTAGGAACGATAGATAGAGCGAAGCAGATTGTCGTGCTGATTCGCGCCGGCAGTCAGCGCTTCGGTAGTGTACGCGTCTCGACCGCCGAGGAAGTTAGGGTATGGTGTACTGGAATGGTACACCATAGTTAGGGCCGTGGCGGCGGCGTAATCGCGCGCTCCAGCGGCAAAGTACGAACGCGGCCGCTATAAAATTTGTCTTGCGTGGCCAGGTGTGTTCAGTTGCGACGCGCACTGCTCCAGGATCGCAAAGACGGCCGTAGACAAGCAAATGGTTGGCCTTTCGTTCCAATGGGCTGTGTGTTCACAAAACGATCCGCTGACAACCCGTTCGGTTTCTCTTTCAAGGCATCACCATTTGCGGACGATCCTCGCGTATGGCAGGCTTGCGCAGGGCTCTGACGCGTGCAATTCAGTTTTTCCAGAGCAATGTGAGTCGCTCGAAAACTTTCTCTCGTGTACAACTGTCGAGAATCTGTGCCGTGTCGAGGTGCCTCTGACGTCCAGATTTAACGTGTTCACATGTTCACAGCACCCAAGCCATCTCCCGCCCCTCGATTCGCCAGAGTGCCACTTATGCATTCCACAAATTCGCAAAGACAGGTTTCACTTTCGTGTTATACAGATTCCTATGACAGAAGGATCAACCACATAATTTTTTCTTCTGCTTCTTCATCTTCTTTCTACCTTCTTCTTCTGGGATGATGGGGCGCTTACACTTAAGGAACTATATTATTTGCACACCGCGCGTAGTTTACAAAACCGTGCCTCTCGTTTGTTACCACTCTTGCGGCGCGTGCGTCAGAAAAAAAAACAGCTGTAGAACAACGGGAGGTATGGTGATCCACGACGAATGCAGCTTTCAGTTCTCGTGCCAAAAACTGTCAGACACGCGACAGAGCAGAAAGCCAATGCTTCGGCAGCGTGCCGCAGGCACTCGTTCAATCTCTGTACATATTACGGCGTGAGCTGTCGCGAGCGAGTGGTAGAGCATCCGTCATTTTTATAGCATGGATGGATCAGAACGTGAACGACCAATAGAAGACAAGATCATTCTTCACAAATGCTGGACGAAACACTATATAAAGTTTCAGCGCTCGGCCATTTGTCCAGAAGCCGATGACTGAAGCGTGCCCGGCATTTCTAGGTCTGTACGCATAAGTTTCCTAAACATGCGTGAATTTACACCACTGTCTGTGTTCCGTACGCTTTCTATACCAATATGTTAACAGCTGTTTAATATTCTCGAATGCTCCTCTTTCTCTCTCTCTCTTTCTCTCGCTCCTTTTCATATTTTTGATATGTCGCAGGTGAAAACTACTAGGTATTTTTGCGCTCAGCTGTTTCTTTTGGCGTCTCTCTTGTGCGTGCATTACTCCCCGGAGTGCTAAGACAGCAGACACGGGCGTTATCTACGATGTCTGCTCACATGTCGTGCACCGGATGCAAGTGTACTTTCGGATTCGCTTGTGGGCGAAGTTTTCTTTCCTTTTCTTTTGTTGCTTCCTGCAGGCGCCGCATGTCTGACATTTCACGGCTGTCCTCACAGCGATATTGTATAGCGCACACCTTTCCTTTATACATTTTTTTCTCGCGTAATGTATGAGACTGCGAAGAGAAACTTGTAAACAAGCAGGCAGTTTAGCTGTCATGCAATAGAATAGTTGATAGTCACCGTCTGTCTGGCCACGTTGGCGGCCAGTATCAACTGCACCGGATGCATGCTCATTCTGTAATGGGCCAAAATTAGCATAATTGTTCCTGGTTTCAATTGTGGGAATGCCGCAGAGGAAAAAGAAGACCCGCATATCCAAAGCGGGTATGGGCCACATGTCTTTCTTTCTTTCTTTCTTTCTTTCTTTCTTTCTTTCTTTCTTTCTTTCTTTCTTTCTTATGGGTCTCATTACATGGATAACATTTGTGCCAAAACCTGAACTTCCGGGTGGCTTAGGCCAAATTGTGGTGCGCTGTTTGAGAAACATAAGGTCGCTAGATGACTGCGCCATAAACTGTCCAAGGATCCATCGTCAGTGTCATCACAAAGAATTTTTTTTGTGTTGAAATTAACTCTGCAATTTCTAAAACAAGCAAGCTGTACAGCTTTTTATGTTCGTTGTATAAAACTCCGCCAATGGGGCGTTTCTCGTAAGAAGTGCATTTCATCAAAGAGGAGCACACTATGTGCAAGCGCCCAGCTGCCTGTTTAACTTGAATTTTAAGTGGCCTACATAGTCACGGCTTCTAGTTTCGTTGTATGTTACAGGCACATATGATAAAGTGGACCATGTATATGTCTTCGTATGTTTGACTCTGTACAATACATGAACTTTCTTCATCCCTGCCCTCCCCCCCCCCCCCCTTTTTCTTTTTTCAGTATACTTTCCCTAGAAACGCAGAGTACCCGTCCGAGCTCTGCCTGGTTACCTGCCTTGCGAGCTTTCTCTTGTCTCTTGTTTTTAAAGGGCAACTCCGGCGATTTCTCAGTGTCCACTGATCTCAATGAAAACAGCCGCGACTAAGCCTTGGCAATCGCGGAGCCAGCACGCGCGTTGGACTGCCCAAACGTCGTCTTCCTCCGCGAGTAGCGCACCCTGTCTCTCTGAGTATAGCGTCGATATTCTTCACTACATTCAATACATATTCTCCTCGATACGGTAATAACATATGCCAAACCAGGCGGTTGTAAGTCAATTAGTTTTCGTGGAAATGAATTTAAAGAATTTTAGCGGATTCCCACGCGGGCCACCCTGTGTATTTTTACGTCGTAACTTTCAACACTTCCTACCCGAGCCAGCGGGCTATCAAAAGCAAAACGGCCATATTTGTGCGCTCAAATCGTCGCTGTCAAGGTCAGAAAAGCTGGCATAACTCAATACATCGTGAGATGACCTCGCCACTGTCGTTTTTCCGGCACGAGCGCCATATTTCTGATCGCGGGGAGGCTGTGACGTCTGTCATCGCATACGCTGCACGAAGGCTCTACCCGTTTCGGTTTCAGTTTGAACACGCCTTTCAGTTTGTTATTGGTGAGTCTCTGAGCAAAAGGAACCACCATAGCTGCTACAGGACTATCGTAATGCTGGAAAACATCGATATCGGAATATGGTGAAAAAACCGCCGAAGGTGCCTTTTAACGGCTCAGCTGTTTAAGGTCGACGTGTATCCCTGGGCAGCGGCGTTCGCAATTAACAGCGGAGCTGTCACGCAGAAGGAAAAAAGCTTTTGCCCTTGACCCACCAGCCACATTGCTACATGATAGTGATTGTGCAAAGGAGAAAGAAACAAAGAAAGAAGGAAACGTGGTAGGTCTTGGCCAAACCCCCGAAGTGGGTATGCGCCATATTTGAAGGCTCATAATCATCATCAGGACAGGCACGCACACACCAAGCTCCGTTTTCTCTCAACTTCTCGAAAGGAGAAAGGCTTTCATGGTTTCTTTTTTATAAATTCAGAGCACGTTGGTAATTTGTATGGCGTTGTGCGGCTAACTTAAGTGCATATATGTTACAAAACGGCCTTTGTTGCTACAACACACGAAAACAGCGAAAAAAGCATGCAGCTTCACTAACACGAAGCCTGGGGAGGTGCGAAGCATGCAGTGGTGCATCGCTAATGGGCAATTCGCAATCCTCCCACAAACGGCGAAACCTTGCAAGCGAAATCGAACGGGTTGTCAGAGGGTCGTTTTATGAACAGTCCGCTGCAGCGCAAGCCGCATCATTTGCTTGTCGGCGGCTCTTTTTCAGTTTCTTACGCAGAGCGCGTCGCAACACAACTGGCCACAGAAGATACATCTGTAGCAGCCTGTGGCCGTGCTTTGCCCAAGCAACGCGCCGACAGCACGGCGCCACGCCGCTATCTACGCTGCGATCGACGCGTTAAGGATACCGAAGTGCCAACTGCCGGCGCGCATTAGCACGACAATCTGCTTCGCTCTATCGTTCTTAGGTGGCGGTACCACCGCTACGAACCAAGAGTGCAGTGGAAGGGAGGCGTTGTTAATTTAAGAGTAATTTTGCTTGCTAAACACCTTTGCTTTAGCCGGACATCACTTAAACGCAAATTACAAAGCGGTGTGGTGAAGATATAAGGCCCATTTGTTCCGCGTACCACGTATGCGTCGGTGGTGTGGTCCCAGGGGACAACCCTGGGATCACACCACCGACACATACGTGATTTCAGATTGTGCAAGAAACCCGAAACCATTGATCATTGTTTTATAGACTGTTGTGATGCCGTCTTTCTTTGTGATGTCCTGCGGTGCACATGGAAAATGGACTCCAATCATCCGGCACCTTCGCCTGACAAAAAACAATAGCTTACCGTATGACCTAATCTTTCTCATTGCCTTGCATAGTCTCTGGAGAGCAATAATGATAGATCGGCAAGCTGAAACACCGCGAGAAGCAAGGAATATCTTCCAAGAACGAATACTTCCAGTTCAGAACATATACGAGAGCTCTCGTAACAGTCTTTACTAGTTCAGCATCTTTGATATGTGTTTGAATATGCCTAATTCCATATGCTTGTGCATACAACGTTTTTTTTCTTCCCTGAAGTAAAGAAGTGTCGGTGGTGTGATCGTTGGATGTTCCACGTCATGCCGCCGCATCCCGGTTGATTGTGGGTTCGAATCCTAGCGTGTGGAACTTTTCCTTGCCAGCTATGCGTAATTTTTTTTTTGCCATAATTTGATTTACCGTGGCGACGACAACGAGACACGCCGACTGGGGACGCCGACAGCCCGAGCGCATAATGTGCTTCACACCTAATAAACCGACCACTAAATGGTTTGGCATGCACATCTAAGCACCGTGTTGTGCAAATAAATGTTCAACCATTTGTACCGAGGATCAGATGAAAGCACTGGATGAGGGTGACTGTAGTAACGCACAAAACATTTCCTACCCTTTAGCGATCATTGCTCGTAGGCTCTGAGTTGACCGCTTGGGACAAAGATTCGCTGTGATATTGCCATAAATGACATCTGGGGCGCAGCGCTGCTTTAACCACAACGAAAATTGGTGACAGCGCACAGCTTTCTCGAGCATTTCGTGTGTCTGCTTTCAGAAGGAGGCGTTCCTCGTCGTCCATCCATGATTGTTCTGCGGCAGGCCAGCCGCACATTTCTTTCGAGCTCCTTAATTACTGTTTCGTTTTCGTAAACACCTGATATCATAGTCCCCGTGACTTCTGGAGTCCCTCAACGTTCCGTCTTGGGACCGCTGTTATTTTTAATTTACATAAATGACCCCACATCAGACATCGACTGTAGATCTCAAGCTGCTTGCAGACGACTCCATTATTTATAAGGAGGTCGACAGCTTCGCAGACCACATTAACCTCAACGAATGCCTAACCAAGGTGGCGGATTGGTGCGCTAAGTGGCAAATGTCTCTTAAAGCGAAAAAATCCGCAGCTATGACGGTAACACGCAAAAAGAATCCATCACACTTCATTCACACCATTAATGGTTCACCACTGACTAATCTTGTGCAGCATAGGTACTTAGGCACTACATTAACATCTGACTTAATATGGCGTATACACATAGCTAACGTCACTGCCGCCGCACTCGTAACCTTTTCTCCTTGAAAAGACGTCTGAAAACGGCACCTGCTCCCGCAGAACTCTTAGCATACACCATGTTCGTAAGACCAGTATTAGAATATGCAAGCGTAGTTGGGTTCCCTTCTTCGCTAACTAATATTGATAAATTAGAGGCAGTACAACGCAAGCCACAAGATTTGTACACAACAAGTTCAAACGTACAGACTCTCCCACTAACCTTCTGGCCTCTTCTAGCATTGATAAGCTATATAAACTACTATATAGGGCAAAAGAGGCGCGCCTGAAGTTCTTGTACCAGTTGCTACATGACTACCACAGGGTAGATGTGTCTACGTACGTCACATTTTCACAGGTACGTCCTTCTCGTCATAAGCACACGTACAGTCTCACAGAATATTCCTCAAACAGCGACGTGTCTGGGAAATCATTTTTTTTCCACTGACCATGCATACGCGAATGGAATAAACTAAATCGAAGTGTCACTAATACCGACACATTATCTGCATTATCTGCATTTACACCATTAATGGTGTAAATACAGATAATGCGAAGGCTGAGAGTCGGCCTCCTCAGGCCGACTCTCAGCCTTCGTTCTGGTAAAATGATCGGATAAAACAATTTTTGCTATTGAATGCATCGCCTTGGTGTGTGCAAGTCACAGTTTTCTTGGGTTTCTTACCAGAGAACAGCGCATATTGTTGTTTCGGCCACCACCATTAATCCGCTTCTTCTGTTATCTGGAGCCTTGCGGCGAATTGATGCCTTTCATTTGCCTTTCATTTCAGTTTTTTTCCCCTCGCACAAATAAAATGTGGTACTGTTTGCCTGATGTTCGCGAAGTGATGATGGTTGTGTTGATTTTGAAAATGTGTTAGACATATACATATCTTTGTAACGCTGTATAACAAACTTGGGTACAAATATTTCCTTGTATGAAGAAGTTATTGTTCCGTGTACTTATCGTGTTGCTTACCAATAGTGTAAGTGCAGTTCTGTGTTATTTGGAATGTTATATTTTATGTAAGTATATCACGTATGTTATGCTCTCTGTAATGACTCCGAAAATGGAGTCGACAGTGTCGAAAATAAATAAATATCATTGTGCAAGTTCTGGTGAACAGCCAAATGTTCAACACCTGCCATTACGACTGCAGTTGGTATAGATATACTATGTGCTTTTTGTACCGTCAGAAGAATCCTTCCTCGGAGTCAATTCATTCAGTTGGATTGTTCAAAGAGACTTACGTCACTTACAGTAAAGCTTGATTACTACTGATTTGAATAGCAACAAAAATTCTATTCGAAGCAACCGATTGCTTTACTGCAAATGTTGCCATCATGTGACAAGTTATAATTAATAGGAGCTAATTTCGAAATAATAGCGCCAGTTCTTAGAGCAGGGGCTGTAGAACTTATCTGAGAACAAAAATTTCAAGCCTTGTCCACGCCGTGAAGACCGCCCAAACGGAGGAACTATTCTTTTGTCAAGTCATTGATGTCATTACCCACCAGTTATGTTAGTCATACGTTCGTATTCCACCTAAACATCATGTCCTTTATCAACTGGTGGTGTCTCGATACTCCACTCATCATCATTGCCTATACTAACTGTATCTGATTCTTCACAATGCACTCATGCACTTCATTCATTCATCCATTGTTCCTTTCCATCAGTCTCCCTTTCTTTTTCTCTTTCTTCGTTTATTTATTTATTTATTTATTTATTTATTTATTTATTTATTTATTTTCTTGCTTTCCTTTTTCCTCCGCCAAGTTGGTCTTGGCTATGGCACTCGGATGCTGATCCGAAGATCGCGGGATCGAATCCCGGCCGCGTCGACTGCATTTAGATGGAGACGAAATGTTGCGGCCCGTGTAATCTGTGATCATGATGATTATTGTTATTATTACTACGATTGTAGTCAGATTAAAAAAAGGACGCTAAAAAGCCGTAGTGGAGGGCTTCGGAAATTTTGACCACCTTGGGTCCTTTAACGCGCACTGAAAACGCGCACTACATGAGCGTCTGGTGTTTTCGCCTTCATCGAAAATGCGACCGCCATGGACGGGATTGATCCCGCGTTCTCTTTCTTTTTTTCTTGGGGGGGGGGGGGGGGGGGGCACCGTAACTACTACACCATTACGGCGAATACTGTGCAATGTCAGCGTACGTTAAAAAACCCCAGGTGGTAGAAATTGCCGGAGCCTTCCGCTACGACGTCTCTCCTAATCATATCGTGGTTTTGCAACGCAAACCCCTAGGAATCAATCAGTCTTTCTTTGTTTACACTTCGCGCTATGGAAATTCAGCCGCAGCTGCGGGGATCGAGCCCGCAACTACGAGCTAAACCTTTTCTGAACTTTATCGAACGTTCGACTTCGTGTAATCACCGTCATTCAGCTCTGGACTGAGGGAGACAATGGATGAAACTATCGCCATCAATCCCTATAACTGATGGCGATAGGTACGAAAGGAGCGCACGCGCAAATGCTGCACATTGGGCATCGCGTAATGACCACCGTTTAGTATTGGGCCTATCGCAAGGGTGCCGCCACGTAGTAGCGCCGCCTTTCCCTCTTGCGTGACACCGAGTTCATGAATGGAAACAACTTTATTTAACGTCCGGCAAATTTTAGCGACCCAGGCTCAGGTCCCCCATGAGGGGACTTCGAGGCCTTGCCTCCTCGGTGCCTCTATGGCCTGCCGGACTGCCCACTCTTGTGTTTTAAAAGTTGTAGCTGCGTGGAGTGGCGGCCCACTTCGACGCAAGAGCCCCCAGAGCTACCGCCGTCTGAGTTGCTATAAGAGGACACTCATACAGCATGTGCGATAGCGTCGCTCTAGTTACCTTGCATAATCTGTAAATAGCACTCGGGCAATGCGTGGCGAAAATGTGGCGTAATCGAACCCGATTGGGGACGGTGTCTGTCTGCAGTTGTCGCCAGACGACTGCCTGGCGTCATTTCAATTTCGGGTGAGGCGGGGGCAGTATCCGTCTGCCGAACTGGGAATTCTTAGTGATGTCGTTGTATGTGACCGACTGCTCTCGCATTTGTCACATCAGGAGGTCGGAACTTGAAGGCGGGCCGTCTCCGACTCTGCGCGGCGTGTAATTTCTCGCGCAGAACTTCATTCAAGGACATCGCACAGCAACGCCCGCACAGGGTCGACCTCGAACACCTTCGCTGTTAAAATGCACTGGTGTTCCATTGGCGTCCTGCGACTGACCTTCGTACGACCTGCTATCACAAGTTACGGCATAACATATACGGTTACGAAATCTTTGCAGGGGCGGCAGTTGGTGCGTAAAGCGCTCAGCCATGTTGAGGCGTGGTTCCGCATGGTTGCAATACATCGCCCGTGCCCGTACAAAATATTTTTTTGTAGACCTTAACGCCTTAGATTCTTTTTTATTATTATTCAAGAGCTGGCAACATTGCGTCACGCACTGCACCTTGCATTCTTCATACCTCGTTCGGCGCTCACATTTAACAAAATTTTATAGCATCGTGGTGCTGCTCTCGGTCCTATAAAAAAACTATAGAAGGCAGTTCAACCCGGTGTGAACACTGCTGAAACAGCGGAGCTTTGGTATGCTTTGTTTGCTGCGATTGCTCGCGACCATCACGCCACGATCAGAACTTCCTTCCTTTCTTTCTTGGCCTTCGCGTGACGGCTATCGTGTCGCAGCGGGCTGGGGACAACAGTTGGTCAAGCAAACCATTGGGTAGTGAGACGACGACAATGCGAGATCCAACGATCTCGCATACTGGGATATTGCTTGTGCGTCTCAAGACGGTGGTGTATTGCTTAGTATGACAACTCGGAAACCTTTACGACACCCCCGTACGTAATGCTTAAACGAATAGGTGCTGTATTCCCATGTTGGGTGTATATAGTGCAGCAGTGGCTGACGCTAGAACACCAGCGTGCCCTGTAACATTCTCTCCACGCTGCGTGGCACCAAGGGCACTACTTGCGCAGAATATTACTCTATATTGCACCATGTAGCCCCGCCACGGTGGTCTAGTGGCTATGGTACTCGGCTGCTGATCCGAGGTTCACGGGATCGAATCCCGGCCGCGGCGGCTGCATTTCGATGGAGGCGAAATGTTGAGGCCCGTGTGCTGTGCGATATCAGTGCACGTTGAAGAACCCCATGTGGTCGAAAATTTCCGGAGACCTCCACTACGGCGTCTCTCATAATCGGAGCTGGTTTTGGGACGTTAAACCCCACAAATTAATCAATCAATCAATCAATCAATCAATCGCACCATGTATTCCCAGGCAAGGGAATTTCAGCAAGATCGAATTTGACGAGCCATTCCTGTCTCACGACAATGCAGAACAAAGGAGTAGAGCAATCTGTTCAGATATCATTCAGCCGCCTACAGACTTATTGTTTCCAGGTGACGTGCACCGATGGCTTTATCAAGAAGTACAAACAAACCGCAATTGGAACACTTGGGTTGAGAGCGGTATTGTGCTACCACAACCACGTGCGTGATATATAGCGTCGAATACAACTGAATTTCAAATGCCAGAAGAACAATCAAGCGCGACGTACGGCGTTACTTCAACGGAGGCATTGGTGCACGCTTACTGCACAAGGCAGCACTTTCCTTAATTGAGGGCGATAAAAATTCTAATCTAAATGAATTTAGATAACATATAAGCTGTCCTTGATTTACCA
Organism: Hyalomma asiaticum; assembly: GCA_013339685.2. Taxonomy (NCBI): domain Eukaryota; kingdom Metazoa; phylum Arthropoda; class Arachnida; order Ixodida; family Ixodidae; genus Hyalomma; species Hyalomma asiaticum. The sequence goes on from CM023484.1 coordinate 69,675,319, forward strand.
ACTGCGATAGCTCATAGGTATAGCGTCGCGCTGCTCATCTCGGGGACGCAGCTTCAATGTACGGGTCGTGGCGTCTGAATTTCAATGGGAGTGACATTCCGGCCGCGGCGGCTGCATTTTCATGGAGGCGAAATGTTGAGGCCCGTGTGCTGTGCGATGACAGTGCACGTTAAAGAACCCCAGGCGGTCGAAATTTATGGAGCCCTCCACTACGGTGTCTCTCATAACCATATCGTGGTTTTGGGACGTAAACCGGCAGAAATTGATATTATTAATAAATAGGAAGTACCCGCAAAACACCCTTGAACGTAGACGTAGGTATGCACGTCAAAAACCCGAGGGGCTCAAAATTAATGCGGTATATTTAACACGTCGAATACGCCATGATTAATATATATACATCTTATTCTTGTTCACCCCCTAATATATTTCGTCCCCTGAATTGTAAGTAATGTACCTGAATCATTGCTTACGATTTCTTGGGTGTTCTTACTGATTGCTGTGAAAGCGTGTGCGATGACCATAGAAGAATCAGTTGTTGAGCCTACATCCCGTCACCTCATAATTTTAGAATTGCGAGTTGTGTTACAACGTCTCAAAGTAACAAAACCGCTACGTGGCACGCCGTATATTGGTTATCTACTGATTAATTGTCAGCCCCTTGTACTTCACTACCGCACACCTAAACCTAAACCCACGAGCGTTATCGCATTGGGCTGTCATGGGGAATGCAACCGCCGCGGCTTATTTCAGTATTGTTCTCTCTCCCTGATAATTACACGTTGTTCAGGCGGCTTTTGCACCTGCCAATACAGCGACAGGGTGAGCGGTGCCGTTCAGCTACGTCACAATCATGAAATCATTCAATATCCATTTCTGCCTCCAGAGACTTAGTAGGCGCCGCAAGTGGCGTCATCTTTTGAAAGAAGTGCGGGCGCTTTCCAGTTGTGTTTGAAAACAAATCATGAATTCCCTGGCGTGGGTGCAGTGTAAAAATATTTGGCTCACATGATCACAGGAGTATCCAAGACTTATTGACACTGTTTTCTGACTTTGTTCAAAAAAGTGCTGCAGGACTCCTTTAAGTGTGGCTGAAGAAAGGACACAACAGGTAGAAGTTTCTTTGCTCGCGAAATATCACCACTTTGAAATTTCCTTTTTTTTTTCCTGATTTTTCTGTCTCCTTCCGAATTAAAATCTGAGGGAACATGACCAGAACTCTCCCAGATGACATTCTTTTATAACGAGAAACATAAATTTGGTTTGCTACCGTGCACTAGGGAAAGGCTAAGGGGAGACAGAAAGTTAGCAAGAAAAAGGAGAAAGGGAGAGATTGTTAAACATACACACACATACACGGCAATATCAGAGTCGTTCATGAGGCCCGTTGCTCGCAGCAACTTAGCTGCACCTTCGTCGCTTTCTGCTGCCAAACTTTAACGCTCCGGCATTCGAATATTGTTTGCTCAGTTAGCAGTCAATCACCGAGGCGCGCCAATTCGGTGGCAAGGAACTGTCGCTGGGAGCAGTGCCGAGGACAATCATATATATAGGGTGTCAACGATCGTACGATCGCTCAGGCGCACAGGCGGCACTGCCTGCCATTCCAATGCGATAAGCTATGGTTCTGGTAAATCACTTGTAAATATTACGCTTAAATTCTGCCCTTCTCAAGGGCCCTACACTTCCGTGAATGCCCAGAGGCCATTGGACAGCGTAGAACAATAAAAACTGAGTCCGTGCAGGAACTCCTGCTCCCCTGCTCGTAGCGCTCCGAAAACAAAGCTCCTCCTTATCAGCTTCGCTTGGCACAGGAGTATCGTGGGCGTCACGCGCGGTATACTCAGTATTATCATCGGCGCTCGAATGCCTGCTCGAACTTAGCGGAGCTGGGCAGTTATCGACGCGCCGGGTAACGCAATGTATATACGCGCCCTGTGACTGATACGGGCAATATCCCTCGCCATGCAACCTAACAGCCCGCCTGTATTCACTGTGGAATCAACATGATCCCTCATCGGAGGCACCACCGATAGTGGTAAGCCAGCACGAGTTTACAGAATTCTATCGAAAAAGTTGTCCGCGATTGGTTGTAGTAGAGTTACGGCATGCGTGTGAGAGAGAAAGAGAGGTTGGGGATGGAGCAAGAAAATGTAGTTGGCCATTTTCTTAACGCTACTCGGCTCACTGACCGTCTCTGAAAATGGACGAAGAACTTCTATAACGTTACGGACACAGCAGATTTTTTCTAATTTTTTTTTGCTCTATCTCTACCTTCTACAACTTTCCCTCCCCTTCCCCAGTGCAGGGTAGCCCACCGGGCTCAGCCTAGGTTAACCACCTTGCCTTTCGCATTCCTTTCTGCCCCCCCCCCTCTCTCTCTCTCTCTCTCTCTCTCTCTCTCTGCTGCGTGGGGGGGAAAGGAGTGAAGCGTATGGGTGTTCCAATATTCAAACATCTCGAACATTGGTCAAATAATAAATTTTAAATAATCGTATTCGATTCGAAATTGAGGTATATGCAAAATGTTCGAATACTTGGGGTGATTGGACTATTCGGAAAGGCCAGGTATTCAATCCAATCATTTTGTCCAAAATGACTCATTTGCGTTTATAAAGTACCGAGAACGGCTACGCCTTGAAGCGTAAGGTAACGCACGTATAGTACTGGCCAACGAAGAACGCGTCAGTACGTACGACCTGTCGTCGCCATCACGCTATCACACCCCCGCAAAGGTGGTCTAGCGGCTACGGCACTCGGCTGTTGATCCGAAGGTCGCGGGATCGAATCCCGGCAGCGGCGGCTGCATTTCGATGGAGGCGAAATGTTGAGGGCCGCGTACTTCGATGTCAGTACATGTTAAACAACCCCATTTGGTCATATATATATATATGTAGAACCCAGGTGGACGTACCTGTACATAGTACATGCCCAACGTATGTGGTCCATCATCACCATATTCATGCACAGATTCATTTATGAGAGCGATTTTTCAAAGCTATACGTAAGCTCTTAACATCATTTCGATGCGCAACATGTGAATAAAAAGCCTACAGAACTAGCTCTGCAAAAACGAGAAGGTGCACTTATTCGTTTCATGTGTTTGTTTATTTTACTGCGCGGCGTTCTTTCCACATTTATGCAAATATTTTATTTCCCGCCAACATTCTATCAGGCGAAGTCGAAGCGCCCACGAATGCACTGCGATGTTCGTGAAACAGGATTGGACAGATGTTTTTGTCCATCAAAAAGAAATTACTTCCATGAAAACTTCCGTTGTGAAAGCTGCTACGTTTCTCAGTTATACTCCTCAAAAGTGAAATTCAGGAATATAGTACGTCCTAAAGACTGTTTTACAAAAGAATCAATTTCATGTTTTATCCCGTGTCTATCTTTCAAGGTAAATTTTTTTTTTAAAGTGCTAGGATTTACGTGCTTTTCAGAGGTCTGAAAAGTAGAAAAGTTATTTCGTGAAACTACCTCTAATGAAAGTAAAGTATTCTAAAAACAGAAAAGTATACTGTTCAAAAGAATGCACGAATCGTTCCATTTTTAGGGATCACCCAATTATTTAGAGACGTTTTTCCCTCACCTCTTCTCCGCCGTTTGCTGACATTCAAACGGTCTCCACGTGCCCAAGTTTATTTCCTCCGTTAAAGTATTCTGGGGACACACACTGCAACTCGTTACATTTTGAGAATAATGGAATTTAGCTGCCGATACGGTTGCGACAGCTGGCATGGAATGACCCCACCACATTCACTTCGTTTTAGGGGCGAAGCTCCTTACGCCGTGGGTCGTTCCATCCTTTGATGTTGTCCCTTGTAGCCACCTCGCGCCGCCGGGAGGCTCGCGCTCGCCCTCGGCGCGTGCCTCCCGGCGCGCGAGCTCTCTCTTCCATCTGCTTTCTTGTGAGAGAGAGAGAGAGAGCGAAAGGCGCGCGTTGACTGGAAACGCTCTTTCCTCGATGAACGCTCTACCAGCTCGCAAAGAAGAAGAACGCGCCCTCACCCGCGAGAGACAACGTTGGCGCAGGCAGCGTCTTCTAGCGAGTTTCTTGATTGAAAAATACCGACTGCTCGCGCTGGAGAACCGTTCACCGGCCACCCATACATATATATATAGGCACAGGATCTTGACTTGCAATGAAGTGCCGGTGGGAGATTTCACTTGAGCGTAGTTGAACCGTAAGGATTCGTAGCGTGCGCGTTAACTAAATTAATCCGGAACTCGGCACGATCTACGATGAACCTCAGGAGCTTCGCCCACTCATCATCATTCACTCCGTGGGTATGCGTAGATTTTTGTTTCCTCTCTCTCTTTGCGATTGTAATAATACAACCATCGCAAACTACAAGTTCTACATCAACGCGGCATTTTCGCCGGTATACAGTCCAGCGCGAAAGGCAATGATTACCGACGCAAGTGTGCAAGAACGAATAAAATTGGATCGGAAAATCGTTCACATTTTAACGCCTTTCAGTGAGAATTTCTATTGCCATTCACAGAAAGTCGCGAATTGCCGCGATAGCGTGCCTTTATTGTCTGGGCCCGTCAAGGGATCGAGAACCTCTCTCGTCGATAAAGGGCGCCTGTTCAGCCGCTTCAAGTAGGTGCACGATGGATCTTTCAATGCAGCCCTTTCACATGACGGCGATGTGATATACGTTCCGGCTCCCCTCGTGCCAAAACGGCAGCCGCGTCAGCCGCGCACGTTGGCTCATCGGATCACGTTACTGTACCGGCGTTGTCTGAAACTCCCTCTAGAAAAAATGCCGCGTCGGCTGTCTACGGCTCTGTCCGTGTGGGAAGTACGAACACATCTGGGCATATCAGGACTGTATTATATAGTTGTAGAAGTGAGAGGAACGATGGGTCAGGGGCAAAAAAAAAAACTTTTCAAAAAATTTGGCTGATCCCTCTGTCATAGGAATCGGTATAGCACGAAAGTGAAACCTGTCTTCGCGCAGTTGTGCAATGCATAAGCCGCAATCTGGTGAATCGAGGGGCAGGTGATGGCTCAGTTGGGTACAGTGAAGATGTGAACATGTTACGTGTGGACATCGGAGGCACCTCGACATGGCGCAGGGATCATCGACAGTTGTACACGGGAGAAAGTTCTCGAAACGACTCACATTGCTCCGGAGGCATTAAATTCCATGCGCCTAGGGCCCCGCGCAAATCTGCCATAAACAAGGAGCGTACGCAAACGGTGACACCTTGCTAGCGAAACCGAACGGATTGTCAGCGGATCGTTTAGTGAACACACAGCCCACTGCAGCGAAAGGTCAATCATTTGCTTGTCGACGGCCGTCCTTGCCTTCCTGGAGCAGTGCGCGTCGCAACTCAACACACCTGGCCACGCAAGACAAATTTTGCAGCGGTCGCGTTCGTACTTTGCCCGAGGAAAGCACCGTCATGACGCCGCCAAGCCTCGAACTTCCGTGGCGGTTGAGGCGAGAAGACAACCGAAGCGCTGACTGCCGGCGCGATTTAGCACGACAATCTGATTGATTGATTGATTGATTGATTGATTTGTGGGGTTTAACGTCTCAAAACCAGTTCTGATTATGAGAGACGCCGTAGTGGAGGTCTCCGGAAATTTCGACCACCTGGGGTTCTTTAACGTGCACGGTGGTTTAACGTGCACGGTGCACGGGTTATGGCACTCGGCTGCTGATCCGAGGGTCGCGGGATCGAATCCCGGCCGCGGCGGCTGCATTTCGATAGAGGCGAAATGTTGAGGCCCGTTTGCTGTGCGATGTCAGCACGACAATCTGCCTCGCTCTATTGTTCCTGGATGGCCGTACCACGGCAGCGAACCTAAGCGAACAAAAAGTGCAGTATAAGGGGGACGATGTTAATTTAAGAGTAGTTTTGCTCGTTAGACACTATAGTTCGCTGTGCTAAACACCTTTACTTTAACCGGACGATAATTATATGCCACTCGTAAAGCGCCGTAGTAAAGACATAAGGCCCTCCTGTTCGCTATGTAAGGAAAGTGGCGGTGGCGTATAGGTAAAGCTTGCAGCTCCTCTCATCGGATCCCGTGTGAATATGGGTTCAAGTCCGAGCGGGTTGAACTTTTTCACTGTAAATGTATATTCATTTTTTCAGAGATACACTTCCGTTACTGAAGTACGTCACTTATTTCTTGGTGGACCTCGGCATAAAACACTTTCGTGTTAAAAAATGTTCCGTCACCTCCTCTTCGTCGGCGTCAGGGCAGAGCACCTCTTCTTTTGGGCTCGCTCAGCTGGGCTGGCAGGGACTCGGAACTGCACCCACGCACACCGGGAGCAGTTAGCGCGAGAAGAGCATTGTATAAGGGAGCGACCGCTGACGCCGCTGGTGTGTTGCGTTACGTTAAAGCCGACTAATTAGAAAAACAGATAAAATTAAAGCTCATAAAAAAGTTACCCCTTCCCATGCCACTAAGTATAACCGGGGTTGAAGATAAAATATGCAAAACAAGAAGTCATTGAAATGATAATAAACTAGAAATTAGACAAATAAAAGGGCAAGAGAGAGGCTGTGTAGGAAAGCTACCCAGCCAGCCATGGCTAAAGGTGTAAGAGGACAGCTAAACAGCGCCATGGCTACAGAACCTGAGAAAGTGCATAGCAAGTGATTGATGATTGTGGTTCGGTCAAGGAAAGGACGCTAATTTCTGCAGCCCATGTAGGGAGCACGGCTAAGCGTCCGGGGGTAGGGGAAAGGGAGTGAAAGAGATAGAAAGGAGAGAAAAGCCGTAGTGGAGGGCTGCAGAAATTTTGACAACACAGCTACTCTTGTTGTGCACCGGAGAAGTGCCTTGGAAAAAGAAATCGCGTGCTGGGCGAGGCGGTGGCGCCCTCCCCGGCGCGTCGCGGCTGTCGGCCGGTAGCAGGAGCACGCGACAGAAGGAGACTGTCGTCGACAAGGCGAGGCCTTAAAGCGTTACCCGCTTAAAAGGCACAGTCTATCGAAAGTGAGCTTACGCGTATGCGCTAACTCGTGAATTTTTCGTGCGCCTTCATTACTCATCTATGCGGCGCTCTATGCTTTTCTATAGAAAACGCAAGGGTGCCGCGTGTGTAGCCCGCTGACAACGCAGACTGTTTCATTCCTCCCACAATGTACTCGATTGCTTTAAACCTGCGACGCCTTCCACGCAAGAACTCTGTCATATTTGGTGGCTTAAACGCGTGAAGCCTGCCCCGCCACAGTGGACTATAGTGGCTCTGGAGCTCGGCTGCTGATCCGAGGGTCGCGGGATGGAATCCCGGCTGTGGCGGCTGCACTTCGATTGAGGTGAAATGTTGAGGCCCGTGTAGTCTGCGGCGTCAGTGCACATTAAAGAACCCCATGTGGTCAAAATTTCCAGAGCCCTCCATTACGGCGTCCCTTATAATCACAGCTTGTCTTCGGACTTGAAACCCCAGAAATCAATCAGTCAAAAAAGGCGTGAAGCCTAGATATGCAGGAAGAGACGGAGAAACAACTTTATTGCAGTGAGTACTGTTGGGTGGCTTTAGGTGTGTGATGGATATATATGGTTCGGGATTATCGCTTCAACGGACGGAAAAAGTTCGTTGCCGAGAAGGACGAGGCCATTCGCATTTTAAGGGTTTCTGTTAATGCAACCATAAAACAGCAATGTTCGTTCCCAGCCAATGTTCTAAGTTCCACTAAAGGGTTCTATACCGTAATATAGTCCCCGACGCGAAAACATTTCGTCAGACTTCACCGGGTGATCCGATGTACAGTCGACGGGTCAGTGAACACGGTGGCGGTGTCGACGAATCTGGCTTGCACACAGGGTGGACAACAAGGTAGCGTGGCCCGGCCTGCCGGCGGACAGCCAACGAATGGTGCGCGTTATCCTTCTACGGTGCACGGTGTCTTGAAGTGATGACGACGACGAAGAGACAGTACGGCGACATCTGGTGAGCTGGGGGACGGAAATAACCGATTGGGAAAAGGCGAAGCAAAAAGAAGAAAGAGGACGACGAAGAAGAGAGCTCGCGCTTGGAATCGAAGCAGGCAGTCTTTGCTAATCCCCCCAAGTGGGTAGATGCCAAATGTAAAGGAGCATCATCATCATGTTCAGTTGCAGGCCGCAAGAGCTCGTCGGGAGCGCTTCCCGAAGCACGGCTGCTGCCTTTGTCTCCTCGGCTACCTCAGTCTGGCTATCTTGGCCAAGAGCTTATTCAGCCGCTCTCTGTTGCTGTGCTGGGACCACTCTTGTGCTGGGACCACTCTTGGCCGTTCGTTGGCTGTCCGGCGGCAAGCCGGGCCACGCTACCTTGTTGTGCACCCTGTGTGCAAGCCAGACTCGTCGACACCGCCACCGTGTTCGCCGACCCGTCGACAGTACATCGGACCACCCGGTGAAGTCTTACGAACTATTTTCGCGTCGGGGACTATATAACCGTATAGAACTCTTTAGTGGAACGTAGAACATTGGCTGGGAACAAACACTGCTGTTTTATTGTTGCATTAACAGAAAGCCTTAAAATGCAAATGGCCTCGTCCTTCTCGACAACGAACCTTTTCCGTCCGTTGCAGTGATAAACCCGAACCATATATCTCCATCACAATTGGCGTCCGCGACTACAGGACGACGAAGCCGTTTGCACTGGGCAGAATTATTTGCTGTTACGATGAGTCAAGAGCTTATAACGCCGGCTGAACGCATGGGGCTGCACGGACCAGAGTTAAGGGCATGGGTAGACGCACAGTTGGACCGAGCGCACGAGGAATCAGTGAAAGCGCGTGAAGAACGCTTCGCGGAAAGAGGTGGCGAGAGAACGTCTGGAGAGAGGGCTCTTCAGTTGCGACTCCGACTGGCCGAGGCTGAACGTAGCGGAGAACAAATGGCGCGTGATCAAGGACCCGAAAGAAATCGAAGCCTATCGAGCGTGATAAACCCCCATAACTTGATACCAGTGTTCAACGAGGGTCGTGATGACCTGGATGCGTATCTAAAGAGGTTCGAGCGCGTAGCCGTTGGTCAAGAGTGACCTGAGGAGAAGTCGGCTACAGCTCTTAGCTTGTGCCTCAGTGGGGAAGCCTTGAAAGTCTTTGGTCGCGTGTCACCAGAAGAATCCCTTGATTACAATAAGACAAAAATGGCCTTGCTCCAGAGGTTTCGCTTTACAGCAGAAGGCTATCGGGAGAAGTTTCGGCAAAGCAAGCCCGAAGACGGCGAAACTGGTAAACAGTATGCTTCTTTGACCGTTGGCTGGAAGTGTCGAAAACGGAAAAGTACTTTGCATCCGTGCGCAACCTCATTGTGGCTGAACAGTTCTTAAGTAACTGCCACGGCCGTCTGGCACTTTTCCTGGGGGAAAAGAAATGTAATACCGTTGAAGAGATGGCAGAAGCTGCTGATACCTTTTTAGAGGCTCAACGGCAAACTTATCGATTTTCCGGAACAAGTCGGAAAAAAACACTCCCAAGGAGCAAGATGGACTGAATAAGCTCCTGGCCAAGATAGCCAGACTGAGGTAGCCGAGGAGACACGGCTGCAGCCGTGCTTCGGGAGCGCTCCCGACAAGCTTTTGCGGCCTGCAACTGCCTGCTTCGATTCCAAGCGCGAGCTCTCTTCTTCGTCGTCCTCTTTCTTCTTCTCCTTGCTTCGCCTTTTCCTAGTCTGTTATTTCCGTCCCCCAGCTCACCAAATGTCACCGTACTGTCTCCTCGTGGTCGTCATCACTTCAACACACCGTGCACCATAGAAGGATAACGTGCACAACACTACAAGGTGTAGCCCCTGTGTCATTGCCCCACTGGCTATTGAGGCTCGCTTGGGCTGGTCCAGGATCACCGATAAGCGTCCCGTCTCAATCTGAGAGAACCGGGGTCTGTTGTTGAGTGTGTCGTTGAGTAACGGTCGAGACGGCGTCAAGGGGACACTGCGTGCATTGATATGTCTGTGTACTGAGGTATAGTCTGACCATAAATATTCGTCGCTGTGCTTAGCGTTACATCGCCGATAAACTTCTCTCATAGTGTGACCTTGTGCTTTGCCGTCTCGAATGCAGAGTGAGGGAAGAAATCTCAGACCTCGCACCAATGCTCGTGCGTTTTTCTTGGGCGTAATCTACGCGTCGTAAACGGCCAGCACAAGAGCCACATGATCGTGACTCATGACCCTAGAATTGGCCATGTATGACTATACAAGAGAACGGTTTACAATGTTTAAAAAATACAAATGTGTTCAGAAAATTGTTAATAGTAACTGTCGCTGCACTCTCGATGTCGCCGTTGTGATTTTCCAAATGTGCCTATTTGAATAGAATTTGCGTTTTTAAACTGGGTTCGAAAATCGCAGAAACAAGTACGTCGAGTCGCCTTGGCAGTGAAGCCTCGAAACTAGCGATGCTGTCGCTACGATTACTGCACGAAACCTGCTCTTCAGGCGCGGCATAATTCGGGCTTAAAGTTAGTTCCACGAAATAAGGTACCCATACCTTATCCTTGGCCTACCAGGTGCTAAAGAGAGCTGGTTCTGAGGGACGACGCTGCCTTCGCGGCAAACGCCAGTGTCGCACCGCCGTCTCTCAGGCGTCGCGCATGTGTACTTGACCAAACCACTGGCACGCAGCGACTATTGTAAATATAATTCAGCACGTCAGAAAACACGAACACGCTTGGTAAACGGGAAGTTGCTTTCCTAAAAATACGACCTCGCTCGTTTGCATTCCTCCGTTACGGAACCACTATCGCACTCATCGCCGTTTGCAACGTGTGTTTCGTGTGCGACCACGTCGGCGAAAATTCCCCATAAAATGTCTCGACCGCGTTGCAACTTCTGGACTTTCGACTACAGACTATGGCCTCTCTGACTACTCCTATTTGATCGAAGTTTTCCTCGCAGTTCTCTTAACCTTACGATCTCCCACGCACCGTACTGTGTGGTGTCAGTCCACGTCCAGAATTCCAGGCGGTCGAAATATCCGGAGCGTCTCTTGTATCATATCGTGGTTTTGGGGACATAGAGCCCTAGAACTCAGTCAATCAACACTACCATCGGCCACACCACGAACGTACACACACCTAGCTATAGTGCTACAACATAAGTGAATTCGCGCAGCAGAATTAAATGCACAAGTTCCTATACAACGGATGTTTCCACAGCAAGAACGTTCGCACAAATGTCATAAGTCGCAGCACCTTGCAGCCATGAAGCGAGGCGGCCAGCCAGGCTCCAGAGCTGCCCATCAGCAGAATTCCGGCCAACAGCGGGGCGCCGCGCACCCAGGTGGAGGTGGTGGCCGCGGTGCTAATCGCGGCCGTGGAGCCCATGCAGGTCAGCATCAACCTCACCGAGTAACAAGAGGGGCAAGCAGCCAGAGCCACAATGGTGCAGCATGCAACACTAACGTCACTAACGTCGGAGGGTGAGAAGACTGTTAGAACTTTTCTTTTTCTTTAAATATAAGCTAAAAAAAGCAGCGAGGGAAGGAGAGACAGAAGATATATTTAAAAAAAGAAACAGTGTGGCTGATCCCTCCGTCAACGGAATCGGTATAACACGAAAGTGAAATGTGTCTTCGCATCAGTAGTTTAATGTTTATTGTTACATCGAGGTGAACTTGCCCATTGCTATCGGCGTTTCGTTGGTACGGCACTGTTTGACGAGGATGAACCCACGTTCACGCATCGCCTCCGCAACCCCCTGTCGTAATTGAAGTATACGTAATAACAGGACACAGTCGATCGTAAATACCGCTCGACAAAGGTATCGATCATAATTACTTGCGCCACGTTGACCCGTCAGCATCGTTACTACGCTTGGGCACCTAACGCAGCAGTGTTCCTGGTGCCATCACGCTGGAAGAGTGGTCGGCGTGGGAACGCTACCCACAACGAAAGGTTACCGGTGCTCTACCACAGCGCTGTCGGCGCACATACGCTCGAAGCTGTACGAACTCGGCTATGTTCTTATCACAGCTCCAAGCATGTGCGGCTGACCATGTGCAGCTTCTTAGCGCAGCTTCTAGCATGTGCGGCGGTAGCGCAGTGGTAGAGCACCGGCCATCTCTCATTGTGGAGCGAGGGGATTGTGAGTTCGATTTCCAGCGCATGAAGAGAAATTTTTCTGAGTGCTTCTTGTTTTTACTTGTATTATTTTGCTGCATCATATCCGTTACGGTAGTTACTTATGAGGTCGTGGTGGACCCGGGCATAAAACACTTTCGTGTTAACTTATTCAGTATTTATCGATTTTGCTTTATTAGGTATGACTACGTTTCTTGGAGTTTTACGACAGGGCACTTGTACGGTTCTATGCGAGATCCAGTTATAATATGTCCAGTAGAGTCGAGGAGAACGAGCACGCTCACGCTTGGAACACTTCCGTTACAGACTGCGCTATGTTCTGCGCCGTTATATATATATTTTTTTTAATTCGAAGCATTTCTTGGTAAACCTAAGTTACTTCTACCATATGTATCTATCTCTCTATCTAGCCGCCTACGTCTCTGCGCTCTCCTGGTCGTCTCGTGTACCTGGTATAACCCAACATTTGGGAGGCAGGGTGTAAACATATAGGACGAACACGAACGGCTGATCTTTACATCACTAACATGACATATACGTCATGTCCGTCACGATTAACGAGACTGCAACCATGCGCACCTCATACCCGTAGTTCTCGGCCCACGGTGTGCCGTATGCGCCCCATAAAACCCAGAACTCAGTCAATCAACACTACCATGGGCCACACCTCGAAAAGGTTTTGTAATTTCATAGAGCCTGTGTCAATCAAGTATCAAATAAATTTACATATGAAACGCCGCGGGTGCGGGTATCGAACCCGGAACTCCGAGCGGCGTCTGACTTTTTTTTTTTTTTTTTTTTTGCACCTCACGCGTTTCACTGCTCCCAGGACCGGCCCACAATGTTCTCTTCGCGGTTGACCAGCTTCAGGAGCTCCGCTTAAAAAAAAAAAGAAAAAGAAAAAAAAACCCACCGTTTTTCATGGCTTGCGATTGAAACGTACACATAACAAGCACACAGACACACGCAACTAACCAAGCCGTAGGGGGTAACGAACACGGTCACTCGAGGTCGCCAAGCAAACACGCTACCACTAGGATACGGCGGCTCCTCCCACACGGTTATACGGAGCAAATAAACCTATTGCACCCACAGTTGTAATAATGCCGTTTGTGCAGTTTTAATTACGCTTCTAATGCGTCATAAGCACTATCAAAGCAACACATATGTTCCGCTGCCATTCGGTATGTTTTGTGCCACCTTCCTCGATCCCGCAGGAATACTTCAACTAACGACGCTTATGATAGCACACCAGCGCACCCTATACTTATAAAGTACTCTATGTTAAAAGCAAACCAAGTGTACTACTACAATTTGATGCAACACATCAAACAAAACAGAACACATTATGTTATGAATGTACCCACAAATCCGCGCTACAGCTTTCGACAACATCATCTGAGAACACCAAAAATAAGCACGAATCACGAGAAACAGTTACAGAGCTACCAAGCGCCTTCACTACTTAATAGACTACGCGAATTTCACGATGAGATCACGGAAGGTTCGAATGATTCGTTTAAAACATTTCTCATTTCACACAATATTGAGTTTATTTGACGAAAGTGCACTATGTATTGTCAATTCCTCTGTCTCAAATCCAGGTTTTAGTTGTCCAAGGCAAAACGTTCTTTAATTGAATTATGTCGAATTTTCGGAAGTTTTTTCTATAGACATGTTTCCATTAGCGACTGTCACATCTTTCTACTTTCTCGTGCGTAAACGTGTCGTTTTATTATTATTTTTTGCGACTACTTCAGTTGAATCTGTACAGCACATTTTGTACTGATTTGTGTGCTTCTATATTCTTTATTCTTTATTCAAAGGTTACCCCGCATTGCCCAAAGGCGTTACAGCAGGGGGGTTACAGAAACGACATAAACAATTCTTCGTTCTTACAGCACACTTGCATGGCAGACAATCCATTCCACTCTTTAACAGTTCTAACGAAAAATGAATTCGCGAATAGGTTCGTCCTGGTGCGTAATTCTCTTATTTTAAAAACATGGTCAGTTCTAGATGAACGGTAATGAGGTTCCTTAAAGTATTTTTCTTTATTAATTCCTGTTTTATCACTATATATCTGAAAAAAGAACTTCAGTCGCAGCTTTTGCCGACGCGAGGAAAGCAGTTCCCACCCAAGTTCATTTTTCATCTGAGTGCAGCTCTCCCCTCTCTTGTACCGTCCCAAGACGAACCTGGCCGCCCGGTTTTGAATTTTTTCAATTTTATCAATCAATGTGGCTTGCGAAGGATCCCACACGGCACAAGCGTATTCCAGTATAGGTCGTATACATGTTAAATAGGCTGTCTTTTTTAAGTTCAGTTCCGAAGTCTTTAAATTACGTTGGATAAAGTTTAGCGCCTTTCCAGCTTTACAAACCACATCATCTACATGCGCATTCCACGAGCAGTCGGATGACAAGACTATACCCTAGGTATTTATAACTATCTGCTCTTTTTAGACGTTCATTGTTTAAAGTATACTCTGTTTCCATTGGTTTCCGTTTCCTTGTAAAAGAGACATGGACACACTTTTTATTATTTAGGTTCATTTTCCACGTAGAGCACCAATCTTGAACACGTTCCAAATCAGTTTGCAGTTGGCTAAGGTCTCTGTCACTCCTTACTTGTCTATACACAACACAATCGTCTGCAAACAATCTAATATGTGATGAAATACCTGCTGAAATATCATTTATGTAAACTAAAAATAAAAGTGGCCCCAAAACTGAACACTGTGGAACTCCCGATGTCACATCAACGTAATCAGAGCTTTTGCCGTTTAAGATGACGCATTGCCGGCGCTGGCACAAATAATTTTCAATCCAATTTAGGACAGCAGAATCTATATTTAGTAATTTAAGTTTGTTGCAAAGGAGTGAATGTGTTACCGTGTCGAATGCCTTGCGGAAATCTAAGAAAATGCAGTCAGTTTGCCCCCCTGAATCAATGGTGGATACCAGATCATGATAAAATTCAACCAGTTGTGTGGTGCACGACAACCCCTTTCGGAACCCATGTTGAACATTAGTTAATATATTGTTTTCAGTGAGGTGTTTCATTATTCCAGAGTAGAGAATGTGTTCCATTACCTTGCACACTATTGATGTTAGAGAGATTGGTCTGTAATTCCCAGCATCCTTTTTCGATCCCCCCTTGTGGATTGGAACAACGTGGGCAGTTTTCCAGTCAACAGGTAGGAGGCCTGATTTCAAGGATTGGTTATAAATTATGTGCAAGTAAAGAGAGATTGGTTCGGCGCATCGTCTCAGAATACGCGGAGAAATCGCATCTGGGCCAGTTGCTTTCGTTTCATCTGTTTGCTTTAATAGCTTTTCAATGCCACTTACGCTGAACTCAATTGGGTTCATTGGAGATATGCTACTGGCGTCGAACGAATAGGCAAAGTCCTGTATTGGCAAAAAGATAGATTTAAAATAGTTGTTCAAACAATTCGCCTTCTCTCCATCATCTGTGATAGTTTTGTTATTATAAACAATTTCATTTATACCGACACTCTCAGAACCGCAACTCTTGATATATTGCCAGAAATGCTTAGGATTTGCTCTCAGCGTGTCGTTCAATTTTTTAAAATAGACGCCTCTGGCATTTTTTATACCTTTTTTATATTCTTGCGTAATCTGAAATAACTTTTGATAGTGGCTAGTCCGTTTAGTTCGTTTGAATTTAGCGAATAACCGCTTTCTCTTATTGATTAGCCGCAACAGACGTGACGTCATCCACGGCTTTCTTCGTTTTTTTCATTTTGGAGGAATCCGCGCTTGGCACGTGTGCCTCAACGAGTTCAAGTAGCTTATTTTTGAACAGACGCCACAATTCATGCACATCCTTATCATCCGCCAGGCATTCGAAGACCGGTAGATAACTATACAGTTTTTCATTTATGCTAGAATAATCGCCTCGGTCAAAGAAGAATACTCTTCTATTCCCGCTGTGCTTCACGCGATGAATTTTTCGTTTTATAGATGCGACTACAGCGTGGTGGTCACTTAAGCCCGGAATAACAGTTGTTGAGTTTACAAGGTTTGGCGAGTTGCAAAACAACAAGTCTAAGGTACTATCTTCACGGGTTGGCTCGGTTACATATTGTAGCAGACCGTGGGTATCAATAATGCTCTTCATGTCCATGTTAATTTGACTACATTTTTGGAATACACAGGTATTATCGCTCCAGTGAAGGTCTGGTAAATTAAAGTCGCCACCTACCAACATAACTTGACCTGAAACCTCAGAGATAACTTCACCGAAAGCATGTAGTGGCGCCACGTCAGAGTTCGGTGGCCGATACACCACCCCGGCAGTAAGTGAAAAATAATGAGATAAATGCACTTTACACCACACTGCTTCCACCGCATCATGGCTGATATCAAGGGCAGATGAGCGTAAATCAGATCGAACAAGCAAAAAAACGCCGCCACCACGGCTCAGCCTATCTTTTCGATAGACAATAAAGTTCTCTGGAAAAACTTCACTGTAGCTGATGGAAGGATTTAGCCAAGATTCCGTGCCAAATACTATATCCGCCTTTACAGACTCTATTAAGGCCGCAAGTTCATCCGCTTTGTTACTCACGCTACGGCAATTCACAACTAGAGCAACCAGGTCGGCATGAGGGCGTACCTTAATTTGGGCACCACGTCAAGGTTTTGTAACGGGAACAACTTCTTCCTTTTCTTTGTCCCACCTAAAAACCCTACCGTTTATAATAAGCTTATCATGACTTAACTTCACTTTGTTATTTGTATCTTCCTTTTAGCTTTCGCATATTCCCACAGGCGCTTGCGCATTCCACGTGTCTCAGGCGAGTAATCCTGAGCAACGCTGAAATTGGTCCCTTTAAATCTTTGGCATTTAGTAGAACGTCTTGTTTTTCTTTGTAACAGGAGAAATTTACAATAATTGGTCGCTTAGCCTTTCCAGTGAAACGACCAATCCGGTGCGCTCTTTGAACTGACTTCAACTGTATTCCCAAGTTATCTTCACAAATCCTCTGGATTAATTTTTCTGACTGGTCCGAATTTTCAAACCGGTCAGTGTCGTCCACCCCATAGAAGACTAAATTTTGTCTCCGGCTTCTGTCCTCTATTTCGACCGACTTCCCCTGTAACTCATTAACTTGTTTCAGAAGCCCCTTGATTATATCTGCCTGCCTCGATACCAATTCACTGACGTCCTCTACGTGTTCCTGCGTGATAGCCAGGTTTTTACTTATTTCTGTTATCATAGTTTCATGCTTTGCGAATCCAGTTTCAATTGCGTCTAACTTATTCATTATCGCCACCTGACCGTTTTGCAGACTTCTCAGGCAATCTATTTGAGTAGCATCATCATGACTCGACAAGTTTACTTGGACAATACCATCAGGACCGGGGTTTAGTTCCACGTCTCCGGCAAGGAGCAACAGCAAGAGCAAATACAGCACACTATTAGAAAAAAGGCGGAAGCGCCTTTTGGACACCTTCGCCCGGACATGTTTATCGTTCACGGGAGCAGCAAACGCGATCGTGGGAGGAGCCGGCAATACAATAATGTTTGTTCGACTGTGAATGGAATAGTAGAGACTAACCTGCACAAACAAGAGCGATGTCAGCTGCATGTCGGCAAGCGCGCTGGCTCCAAATCCCACGAATGCGTAGTGCTGCTCGCTTATGTAGCCTTGTCCTTTGTCACGTGGTTCATTCCGCTCGTAGTTGATCGGCTGCCCGTCGCTGTCAGCGTCGCCGTCCTCGGAAGATCCGCCGTGTACGATCACCGGCAGTGCGAATGCACCACCGCATGCTGATGTGGCCCACGCGACCGCCGATGTGGGCGACGACACAGGCATGCGCAGAAACGACGTCTCTTCGCCTACAGCACCATTCAGGATCGTTGACCAAAGGGCAGCAAAAATCTGCACAAACAAGAGCGATGTCAGCTGCATGTCGGCAAGCGTGCCGGCTCCAAAGCGTGCCGGCTACGTACGGCCTGCGTGCCGAGCTGTTGCAGGAGCTCTTGCCTTAGTCAGGCCACATGGCCTTTAGCTTCTGCTTCCTTTCTGTTGTAAACAGCAGAAATAAATAAATTCATTCTATTCAATTCAATTCAATTCAATAGTGTATTTTTCTTCGAGAAAACAGACGTCTGTGCTTTGCACTAACGTGAGGGCCACCGTTACGTCATACTATGAGCTACTATTGAGTCGTGACGGTGCTGTCGACGTTCCTGGTTAGCCCACGCTAAGCATATTCATGAGAGGATACTCATGCGCTTTGCACAGAGACCTTATCCTACTCGTCACACTTAGCTGAATGCCGAACAATTCGTCATAGGCAACTTCTTCGCTGACTGCTCCACATGACACCGATTCCCACAATGCGTAGGATCTGCAGGATTTTGTGTCACAGCACAACGCGTCTTTTCCTTTTTTTCTTTCCTCTTTTTTTTTTTTTTTTTTCGGCGAAGGGTATCGCGACGTCTCGGCTCCAGAAACCTACTTTCTAAAGGCTCCCAGAGATGGCGGTAGCCGTCCGCGCTGTGTCACGGTACGCGCACGCCTCAGGGCAACAGCACGGGCGGAAGGAAATATTAGGGAGCGAAAGGCAGGGAGGTTTACCTATATACAACAACCTGTATGCTACCCTGCACTAGGGGAAGGGGATAGGGGACATTGAAAGTTGGGAGAAAAGAGGGAGAGAGGAAGGGAGCACATATTGCCCGTTGTCAGTCGGTGGCTGACAACGGGCAGCACCTTTGTCACCTTCAGCTGCATATGGCTTGTATGGTGGACATTCCAGAATGGCATCGACCGACATCCGTCGCAGGTCAGGGTGAGCAAGAGCGGACGCCAGTCACTGGACTGGATAACACTGGACAACAGCAAAAAATTGATAAAACGAAGGGCTTCCTATGGGCGTCATATTTTGATATGTGGCTTATATTGGCACTGGAAAAATGTATTCCCAAGAATGCATTCGTGTTTACCAGTCAAACTTAATTGAGGAAGATCGTTATTAGCTCAGTCTTTGTAAGCTGCCTTTCTGTTCGGGGAAACGGCAAACAGTTCATAAAGTAATAAAAGGAAAGGTCCTATGAGCCGTGGCATTTTGATCCGGCGCGGCTTATATTGCCCATGGAAAAATGTCTTCCCAACAATGAGCTCGTGTTTACCAGTGAAGCCAACTTTATGGGAACGGTGTTAGCTTTGTCTATGTAAGCTGGCATTCGCACATTTTGTGTTACAGTAAAAACACACTCATAAAGATAAAATCCTTCCACGAACGTCGCGAAGCAGGGAGTGCGGCCTTGGATGGGACTGGCGAACAAATATCGCTTAACGTGCACGTATCTGGCGCTGTCGTCGTCGTTGTGTAGCGGTAGACTCTGCACTGTGCTTTGAACGTTGGTAGGCAGGCGCGTTCACAACCATGCCCTTACGAACCTGGCCTCCGCCATGTCGCCTCTGCGTCGCCTACTGAACAGCTTCGCTAGTCATGCACCTTTAAAGAGCATAATGGCTCACATTCTACACACAAAGGATGACTTAAGTACATCGAGACAATTACGTGCACTTCACTCAGTTATGTCGTCCGTGTAGAACCATACAGCGCAGAAAATAGCGACGTTAGACGAACTAACCCATACTACACTGTCCAATATAAATTGTCATATCCGTAGAGTACTAATTCCTAGAAGTGTTCAACAGATATGTGCATATGGAACTACGTAATCGTTGTTTGTTTACGTGTGATGTGGCTTTAGTGCTACGCTGCGAATTGTGTTATCCCTAAGGGCGACTTCTCGATTAAAGAAGAGAGCAATTATAAACTCTGCATAGAGCAGGAGATAAAGTTTCATTTCTAATTTTAAAAAATGAGAACCCTCTGTTAAACAGAAGCTGTAGAGTACAAGTTCTGGTAGTGAAGCTTTCAAGTGCTTGCGTAATGTGGCTCTTAAAGCAAGGAAACACAGAGAGACAGCAAATATAATTTACCTTAAATTTTCACCGAGCTCATAATCCAGTCGGCAGGCTAAAAGGATGCCAGCTGGCCCACCAAGCTTTGACTACTAGAAGGACAAAGACGCCTGTTTCAAACTGTCATGTAAATTGACTAAAGCATCTTTGCGATGGCACGACGGCTTGAATGTATTGTATTTGGTATTGAATCCTGGAACCTCACGTTTTAACGATCGGACATTCGAGTGTCCGTTATTCTCGGCCTTTATGATTGGCTCGGACGTCGCCACACCTACGTTATTGCAAGCTTCGGTCAGTCAGCGTGATAATAAGGAATTTATAAAAATGAATTTTACAGAACAAACTAAATATTAAAGAAAGAAAGAAAGAAAGAAAGAAAGAAAGAAAGAAAGAAAGAAAGAAAGAAAGAAAGAAAGAAAGAAAGAGACGCATGCGCCAAGCTTCGCTTGCCCCATTTCTCGATAGAGAGAGGGCTCCTGAGTTTTACACTGGCCATTATTGTTTCATGGCATCTGTACCATTCATTTTAACCCTTTTTGAATACTGTGATGTAAACTGACAGTCCTATAAGACTACATTACTGCATTAGAATAAGCGTATCTGTACGTGCAGCAGTCGATATTTGCACTTTTCTGTTGTCGTAGCACGTAAAATATATCCTCTTGAATCCTTTACGCGCCATTGTTGCAGTCCACTGTATTTATTTCGATCATTACGTGTTATGCATGTTATAGTCCTCAAGTTGCTCGCAACCTCTTAAACACATCGGTACTCTGCTTGTGGCATGACAGACGTGTCTGTTTACAATTACAGGAACAATGGCAACAATCAGCGGAAGCAACAGACCAAACAACAGGATCAGCCTCGCGGAGGCAGCACAAGAGGTGGCCGGGGTCAGCTTTCAACGTGGCCGCTTTCACTCGAGGGGACGAAGCGGTGCTAAGCCATTTCCGCACATCTCGGACAAAGGTCCGCAGGGAGCTCCTAGTGCCGGGCAAAACTTGCTTTCTTTCAAGCGGGCACTGCGTCGGAAAACGGCCGACGACGAAACCTCCATAGTCTCTGAGACCGAAAGCTGCGCGTTCAGTGTTTCCGACTACGGCGACGCAATGAGCGAATACGGGCTCGATGACGGTCAGTACCACGACGACGGCGAGGACGGCTCGGAAGAGCAATACTTGGGCCAGGACGAGTACGCCTCGCCAAAAGTGGACGACTTCGAAGACCTCACGGATGCCGTCCCGTCCGCCGGCATCAGGACGTCGAATGCCCCAACACGCGCACCGCAGCCTTTTCTGGGCGCCCCTGCGGTTCGCACATGGTCGTCTTCGGTCGGCATGATCAGCGTTTTCTGGGACATCGAGAACTGTGCGGTACCCAACGGAGTTCCCGCGTACGACATTGTGCGCAAGGTGCGCCAGACGTTCTACGAAGGCCACCGGGAGGCGGAATTTTTGGTCGCTTGCGACATCGTCCGCATGAAGAACACCGTTGTGGGCGAGCTTACGGAAGCTCATGTGACGGTGGTTCACGTGCCGGGAGGTCAGAAGAACGCGGCCGACGAGAAACTGCGCTCCGCGCTGCGGCGCTTCTCTGACGCTTACAAGCTCACCGGCTCTCGCGTCGTGCTCATATCGGGCGACGTGGACTTCGCTGCTGAGATACACGAGATCCGGTACAGGGACCTCGTCCATGTCGTGCTCATCCACAACGATCAGGCCAAGCGGTCACTCACGGACACGGCTAACCAGAGCATCCGTTACGCAGAGTTTGTCGCGGACATCAGGAAGGACGAAAGACCGAAGGAAGCCAAAGCGGCTGCGTCAACCGAACAGCACAAGAAGATAGAAAAAGTGCCGCAGGTGGGCAAAACTAAGAATGTTCAAGCCACCGCTGGCGTATGCAAAGCGGCGTCTAAAGGGTCTGCACATTCTGAACAAAAGCCGACACTCAAGAACTTTCCAGGGATAGGATGCGTTGCCGGCGCGAAGGCGACAACAGCTCCCGTTCCAGCCGATGTGGGCGCCAGTAAAGGCGGCCTTAATAATAAAAAAGCAGCAAATACAGATCTCGTAACGCCACCCGAAGCTGTACTCACCAAGGTAGGACTCCTTGTCCGTCAACAGCCCAAGAATTTGCAGCACTGGAAGAGCTACCTCTCCAAACTGAACATTCCTCAAGATTTCAACCTTGAGATCGGAACGGACAAGGACGTCATTTGCCTCGTTTACTCCAGCAACAAGAAATCAAAGAAAGCCGTAGCAGCTCTAAACAAGCAAATAAACGGTGAAGGAGATGTGGTAAAGTGCTTGGGAATATTGTCCGACAAGACTGCCCAACGCGAGGTAGTATGCACGCTGGAAGGGCCCCTCACTTCAAAAAAAGTGAAGGACGCAATGGGTTTTCACGAAGCATTACTCGAAGTTTCAGAAAAAGATCGCTGCCCTGAAAGGTAACGATCAAGATACGAAGGAAACGCGTTTGGCGCTGGAGAAAATTGCCGAATGCTGCGCGGCTCAGGGGAAGGAGTTCGTAGCTGCCCTAAGTGGGCTTTCGACAACGTCGCAAGAGTCGCACACCATTACCACGAAAGAAACGGCCCGTCTTCGCCGGGCCTCGCCGCTTTACAGTGTGAAATCCAGGCTGTTCGAGGCCCTCGAGAAGCGTAAGGTTGTCTTCCTGGTGACTCCTCCTGGATCCGCGTCTTGTCTCGAAGTGCCCTCGTACTTGCGAGATCTAGGTTTGCGCGTGCTCAGTATCCAACCAAGCGACATCGCCGCCCAACAGTGCGCTAAGCACGCGGCAAACATCAGTGGGCTTGGAGTCGTGGAGTGCTGGCGTGCTTCCGGACAGGAGGTCTGCCCACAGTCGACAGTCGTATTCACGACTGCAAGGCGGTTCTTCCATGAGTTCATGCGCTGCGGAACAGTGTTAGCGGGCTTCCAGGCTATCGTCATAGATTCCCTGCAAGAAGACAGTGCCTACCAGCGCGTCGCTCTGACAGTGTTGCGCATGCACTTTTTGTCTCACGTGCGTCTTGTTCTGTCCGGCAGCGACAGTGGCGCCTGCGCGTCTATCCAAAAGGCGTTCTGCCTGGGTGATAAGGACATACTGACATGCTTTGTTCAGTTTCCCGTTGAGGTCATCTGGAAAGAGCGGCCGACGAACGTGGGCGTTGCAGCCGCGTGTATCGCTGCCATCATTGAGTTCTGCCATAAATGCGGCACCGGTGGAGACATCATCGTCTTCTTGCCCTCTCTGGCGGACGCATTCCTCGCAGATGCATTGCTGGAATACCGAAAGGATGCAGGCCAGATCGAGGGAACATTCCGACACGAGATCTTGTTTCCTGGCAACTCGTCATTGTCAACGTTGAGTGGCTCATCGTTGAAAGAGTGGAGGATAGTGTTCGCTGTGGAGTATGCCGATGCTATAGCAAGCACACTTAAATTTCGCTGCGTCATCGATAGTGGCCTAGCGCGCACTGTCGTCTACCGAAATGGTGTTTTAGTTGACCAACTTGCGTATATCTCCGAAGCAGAGGCCGAAGAACGGAAGGCTCTAGTCGGAAATCGACTGCACGGAACTTGCTATCGTCTGTACAGCCGAGATGCGTTCGCTTCTTCGCTGTCGGTCGATGAAAAGAGCTCGCGGTTCATTGAAGACATTCTTCTTCGCCTCACAGTACGACAAATTAGCCAGATTACCCCTTATCTTGAAAAGATTCCAAAAGATTTCGTGACAAACGCCAGGAAAGCTCTCACAGGGATCGGGGCAATGGATTCAAGCGGACGCCTTACAGATTTGGGCGCTAAGCTTTGCGAGAACAACCTGGAACCAAGACTCGGCAAATTGATTCTGGAATCATTTGGCAAGACTGCTCCTCTAAACGCTGTGCTGACCGCCGCTTTAGCCTACGAGGACCTGCGCGCGGCTTACAGACCTCTCAACAAAGACGGCACCGAACGAGAAGCACAGCGTGCTGAAGGTGACTGTGTCTTCTCTCGTATCATTGACCTCTACAAGAACTGGCTCGTCGTCCCGAAGAAAATGAAGAGCGCTTGGTGTGAAGTGAACGGCGTCCACGAGACTTTCATCAGTCACCTTCACAACACTGTTCAAGAGATTCAGTCGCAGTTTGATGTCCTCAGGGGGAAAAACTTGAACGCGGATTCCCCGAAGCAGGAGAAAGACAAAATAGTTACAGTGGCCGAGCTGCTGGCTGAATCCTACCCGCAAGGCTTGCTCCAGGCCTCAGAGAGGGGCTTCAGTAGCCCCACGCTCGGAAGCAAGCTTCAGATATCGCCGTTATCGCTGCTTAGCCTACAGACCGTGCAAACAAGGAACGTAGTCTGCTGTCTGTTCTCTCGGATGCCCGGTGCAAGAAAGCTACAGCTCCTTCACTTTTCATCGCTTCCTCGCAAGGGTGACATTACTGAGACTGAACCTGTCACACCGCTGTCGCCGTCAAAGCTCCCACACTTTCAGAAAAGGTTCGGACCTATTGGAAATCTTATCTGGAACCAGCAGTTCAAGACTCAGCAGGCTCTGCGCTCTATAGAAGATAGGCTGCGAAACGAGGAGCATGGAAAGGAGGGCTCTCTCGAGCTGGACGCCCCAGCTCAGTGCATCGTCATCAAAGGCTCTGAGCAGTACTGTCTTCATAGGGGAATATCCACGTTGGCTGATGCACATGTCATTGATTCCTCTACCGA